>CABEGB010000014.1:0-555995 GCA_901521435.1 Crematogaster levior
ACACGCTAAAAGCACCACAGCGAAAAGGGCGCAGAAAGCTTCCGTCTTATCTGGAGTGTCGAACGACCGTGAATTCCCGGCTCCCGGGCAGGATGATCCCACTCATTTCATCCGGAAACTGTACGACGTTATCCAGAGAAGACGTATGACATGGAATCGTAACGAGCGGAGAAACTAGACTCAAAGCTGGTTAACTTTTTCCCGCACGGCCGAGAATGATTATTGCCCGCTTTATTACCTTCTTGCGGCAAAACTTTCGTACGGGTACCGAGTACATTTGTGCGATCTTTGTCGACACATACGCATAGGAACGTACACACGTGCACAAAAACACACACACACGTATACATATGTCGCGGGTACATTTCCCACAGGCGCTCTAGTCTCTACGTGAATTGCATTAGGAATTCAGAATATCCGACGAACTTCCTACACACTGATCACTCGAGAATTTCAGCAAAGCGCACGTCGATTCGAAGGAGCTTACACCATAAATTTCGTCGTACGTGGCGTAACGCCCACCTCGTGGAAGCACCCGCGTCGCATTTGGGATGCACCAAACGAGCGCATTGCTTTCCCCAATGTTGCGACTCTGTCAATTCGTGTGTTTTCTGTGTTTTCGCAGACTAATTCAAAGCGGACTACAGAGAATGCTGCGACTTCTCAAGTTTATCAATTGAAATACAATAATTTTTCAATCACGAGTAAAATTCACTACTACAATAAGTAATATGATGAGTTTATGTAATAATAGAATACTCCACGCGCGCGCGCGTTGTTTGAACAATTACCTGTATCCCTCTCTTGATCCGCGTACATTTATTCAGCATCCTGTTCGTGTATGCTATTTTATGAACATTATAATTATAACTTCTTTTTCTGTATTTATTTGTAAATAAATTGCAAATAAATAAATGTATAGTTTCTTATATATGCTTTATGCGAGCTCTCTTGTATGTAATATTATTTTATGTACGTGCCTTGGGTAAGAAATATTTGGAGTGTGTGTATGTACTATCTACTTCAACTCGGACGATATTTCAACCGATCAGTCGCGCTACGTTGTCCCAGCTTCTAGAGTAAGATAACGAGTATCGCGAAAAGTGTAGCACAAGCTGGTGTAACTTGAACCTATACGCGATACCGAGTAGCAAAGTGGCTAAGATTACTGTGCCCGAAGCTAAGTCTCGGCACCGGTCTTACGCTTCTAGGGATTGGTCCTCGACGATCTGATATCGAAACTGTCTTGCAAGATTTACGTCAACAACGTATGTTTGCGATAAAATGAAATAGTCTCATCGATAAAGTCGAGAGAACTTTCGAAAAAAAAACCTAGAATTTTTTTTACTAAATATTCATATTATTATACTAAATATTCATATAAAATTATGTGTCGTTGGGTGACAGTGATCGATTCATTCATTATATTTACAGATATATTCTTTAAACATTGTAATTAATTTTTAACAGAAATATTTTTTAGAAACATCTCCCGTATTTTATTGACTGATCAAATTATATATTCTTTTTACATTCTCTGTTGTCTCAATTGTCAAGAAGAAGGAATAAAATTCTACGTATAACGCACTAATAATATAAATGACTATTCTCTTCCTTGAGTATTACATTTATACTAATATTATTTAGCACGTTTAACACTCGCCTGTTACGGGTCACATTATCAGATGATCAGATAAAAATTGTCAGAAATGCAGGTCGCCCTATTAGTCACTGTACATAATTTTCTAAAATTTCTTCCGGCGTTTCTCCGTAGCAAGATTATCAGCGATATTGGATCGCCGTGCGATGCGGTTAAAAGTAGGGGGAAGAGTAATAGTACGGATCGAGGCTTTTAGAGCAACGGCGGTGGATGTGCGGACTCATCCCATAATAACGCAGTCCAGATGGATACAGTTCGCTTTATCGAACGCAACGCATGACGCGAGTTAAAGGCTCCATACGCACGACAAGCCGAACGCGTATGCAAGCCCATGGAAAATTCTCATTTGAATTGCAGAACCTGACGTGGCCGACTGATTGATTCGTCAAAATCCGTCGCCCGATTATGCCGACAAAGCAGATGCGACGGGTGAGAAGTTTTTTCAAAAAAAAAAGAGAGGGAAGAGAAGTTTGCGCACATTATCCTTATACGCGATCGTCGCGAGGCAAGAGGCAATAATTACAAGAACGTCGCGCCGTGACAGCAAGATATTGATAAAGGATCATAAAGAAACAAAGGCACCGGTAGTGCGGTTGTTTCGTCACGTTGCATCCACTTTAAAGTGCACTTCGACGTGCTTGTCTTGCCCTGAAGCATATAATAAATTGATATTCGATTTTATTTCATACTTTAAGAATATCATCGATGTATATGTTATTATATCGCATCGTATTAAATGATATAAACTTTAAGAATATTGAGATTCCATGGGATTCCACAAAGGCCAATGGAACCATTTGCGGTGCGAATAATCTCGATAGTAAAAATTAACGTATTCGACAATCGCTTTCAGTACCGTCGCTAGAATTATATTGTGAGTTTCGTTCGTATCGACAGTCACTCCGCGAAATGAAAAATTCTCAGGTGGATGGGTAGCCTACGACCTTCGACAATTGGGAACAGGTCATTTTAACGACGTTAGAAAGCGAGATCGACTAGCGACGGATCTTTCCTGCCGTCGTTAGCTTTTAATGAAAACGATCCAGTCGTATTCCATGTTCCGCCGCTTTGTCTGCCGTATCTGTAATTACGCGAGGGAGAATTGTGATCAAAGCTGCTCCGATATCGATGTAATTGACTTTCGAAGTTGAAACGCTCGAGCGATTAAAATCGCCGGGTAATGACACGCCGCGTTGCGTTAACACCGCGATGCGGCGATTACGCCGTTAACTGCATTAAAACGTACATAAACTCTATCCACGCTCTCAGTGCACTTGTGCTGTGTGCATTAAACGTATCGCGCACTTTCCAAACCACGAGACTGAAATTTATCTGATTATTCTGTGCGGCGCACACTGCCACGAAATCGGTACAAGAAGCTTATAATTATATGCCGCTAAAGCTCCTGTTTAAAGTTTTCCTTCGTTCTCGACATGTTACGCCGACATGCACTTTAAAAAAAAAAATTCCGCTTCTGATTTTACACTGATTCCTTATCCGCGCTTACTGTGAAATTTGCAAAGCGAAAACTGATATGCTTTATGAAATGAACAGCGGAAAGCGTGCCGCTACAAACGGATAACGGAAAAAAAGCAGCGTTTCACAAAGTAATGCGGGAATTTCACAAAGTAATGCGAATTGTAACTCGCAATTTATCACATATCTTCGAAAGCTGTGTTAATTAGGACTCTATACGTTGCAGTGTATTTTAATCTCTGGAATTGTTCGCTTATTTGTGCGAATGAACATAGCGAGCGACTTGCAGTAATAGTAATAACGTCAATTTCGACGGAGGAATTTAGTGGAACGCCGCGTGAAATTTCGTCGTTGCACGCAATGAATATATCGCATTCGTAATTACTGTAGAATTTCAGTGGCGGCCAAAAGTCACGGGATAAGCGGGCATTAAATGCGTCGCTGCGAAATATATGCGTCGTCGTCGTTTTCAGCGCAACGGTGGTGTGCAGCTTAGAAGTGCACTGTTATTTAATGTAGGGCGAAGGTGTTAAATGTGAAATAGTCGACTCTCTAGCTTATACGTCTAGATAAGATTGCTATTCGCACAACGATTACATTAAAAGTTTTAATAGAAATTTCCGTGCAATTTGAAAATATTCGTCAATCTTTACATGTGTTGAAACTGTCAACTCATGTCAGCTTGAAACTATATTAATCTTTTTTTTTTTATTAAGATGTCTGTCCTTTTGTAATCCGTTAATCTGTCTCTAAGCTAGATATCCTTTTGATATCACCTTAAACTCTTCTTACGGTTAATAAAGTGGGAAAGCAACTAAATTAATCTTTTACTCAGGCGATGATACGTATAACAGACTTCTCCAGTTCATCTCTATATCTCGCCGATACTTTCTATAATTCCTGTGAAAGCATCAGGGATAGATTCCTCCGTTCATTTTTCCGAGTAATATTGAGTCGAATGAAAGACATCACGATGTATTACCGGAAGTCAAGCACGGCGCGTTCAGACTGTTTCATAACGGCTCCTTCGACTTTAGAAATCCCAAAGTCCCATTTAACCCTTTGAGATCGTATATCCCAATGTGAAGAAACAGTTATCCTGATGCATTACTTTCCGATGCTCGCCGGAAAGGAAGAACGGGATTGCGCGAAGGGGGTGTGGACGTCAGCCGGCAATAACTCCGATAAACGGCAGCACATTGAAAGAGCCAAAGAGTCATTACCAAAAAAAAAGTCTACAGTGCGCCATAGTGGCGCTATAAAGAGGAAGTCGAAAAAGCGCGACGTATTCATACAAGATGTTTCAAACTCGTTTCATTTGTTGTTTAATTAAGAAAACTAGCTTCAACGTCGAGACGTCGCGCGAGAATTTCTTTAATATAAAGAAGATAAAGAAAATTAATGTCGACTATTATTCATTAACTTCCTGTTTATTAAAATAAGTAGGAGTTTTGAGGAAAATTTTCATGAATGAAAGTTCGATATTGAAGAGTAATAATTAAAGAGTAACTTTTAATCTCTTTTTAGCTACATTTATGATTGAATCCGCTGTAAAATTTTAATAACGGCAAAATTTTAGATTCGTCAACGAAATCCATTATTGAAATATTGAAATCTCTGATATCTGGTACAATGTGATAGTATCTGATAGTATCATCCGACGGTTTTGAAACACCCTGTACGTCAGACAGCCGTGCGGTTCGGCTTAATATTTGCGCCTCGTTTTTCTTCGTCAGCAAACAGGCAAAGGCGGTGGTGCGCGGCCGACGTGAGCGTCGGCACGCGTAATTTACGGCGCGAGTTTTCAAAGTCTTTAAAGGCGCAACGCGCTTCGTTTAATTACTCCCGAGCGCGAAGACCCGGCTCACTCTCGATCTTCCGACATAGTTCCGAGCAAGAAACGAGGCAGAGTGAGAAAGACGGAGTAATAATATAATAGGAGGAAAGAGGATCTTTTGCGATCCGTGGATTCGTCTATTATCTGTAAGTATGCGCAAATTCCGCCGCCTTGTTTGACGATCGTTCGATTGCGAAAACTCCAGACGTTAGGAAAACGGAACGTTATCACGACGAAAAGCTGGAAAATCAGCCATTAAATTATCCGTATGACCCGCGGATTCACGGAAGATATCGGCTGTAGTATCGACAATGCATAGTCGGAAAAAAAATTCGGAGTCCCTATTTTATATATCACACATGAGCGCGAATTTATGAGCGCGGAGCGACGATGTTGCTAAATCCGTTGAGAGGGAAAACGCGTCTCACGCGAGAAATATCACATATAATAAATCGTTAAAACGATAAAATAATTCGAGTGTGTACGAAGGATTTTAGATTCATTTTTTGTGGAAGATAAAAATATTGCCTATTTTTTATTTAAACTCTAGCATCGTGTACATCGTGACTTTGTATGTATTTCTATTACAAAAATGCAACTCGACGAGTATAATTCGCATACACGCTTTTATACTAAAATGTTTTTGACAGTTTTAAACTTCATTTTATTTTACTTTATTTTATGTTAACATATTTTATTAAATATGTTATAATTAATTAAAATAACATTGCGCACACATTCGGATTTTAATAAAAATTACAATTAATAGCTTAATTTCTCAGCGTTTTATTTAAATTGTTTTATCCTCGTTTGACCTATTACATTTGTCATATTCAAAAGGATTTTCTGATCAATATATCGAAGAAAAAGACACTGTATGGATAAGCTGATATAGTTTTCTAAAAATCGCATTTTCATTCATCTATAACACGCTTAACACGTATGCCTCATGAAAAATGCAAGAGGGTGCATTATGCAATCCGTAGTGGCAGAGTGGATGTAAATTTCGTGCAATATGTGGCTTGGTAAATCGAATGAACCCTTTAATGCGTTCGACATCGCTCGTTAGAGGACTTCAATGATATGAGAACGCGCGAGAATACATTTCACAAGGATGCAATATGAATGCGCGATCGAATAACGAAGCGATGATACATTCTTTCCCCCACTACACGGCATTGCATCCTTGAAGCAATTCTAATTGATCACTTCGTGGAGCTGCGATACGCATACCTAACTCGAGAGATTTCACAGAAGCGATATTATAGTTCGTTAATGATGCGCATACGCATCGAGTGCCAATTGATCACGCGTTTCCTGTCGTTTGATCATTACTTGGTGTAGTTAAGTAAGTAGCTCGTTCGTCGAGCAAACAAAGATAGAATTGAACGGAATAAAACAGTATTCGAATCAACATATATGAGACTGATAATAATTGAACCTCAAACAGCGTGTTTCGATATTATAATCACTGTTTTTCTTACAATCAATTTAAAAATCTTATAAAAATGGTGTAAATTCTGGTGTAACTTTATCATTAAAACACACGTTATGAAACTAAGATATGAGTGGCTACCGGCAATGAATATTACAGCTATGCATCTGCATGTAAATTATTATTTAAGAAAGTAAAGAGAAGCGGTAGGTGAGAGAAGCTACCGCGCGAATCTTGTGTGGTGAGATCACCCAGCGAGGAGCGACAAGAAAATTAATACTCCCGCGCGCAAAAGCGAACGAGGGCCATTAAAAAGGTAGTGGATGCTGCTAGGCGGAGAAGGGGCGGAAAATGCGAAAGCTCCGAGGGAGTGAAGGGACGTAGAAGCGCCGGTAACGACGTCCCGTCAAAAGAGTCGTCGCATTCGCCGTACTAATATTACCCGCGCGCATGTATTATGTATAACGCGAGGAGCACAATGACGAGACGGCGTCGGTGCCGCGGGCTGTTTCGATTCGGCCATTTTTTCCCACCCTTCGCCCTTCTCCCTTCGTTTCATTCATTTTCTTCCTTTTTTCTCTCTCCCTCTTTCTCTCTTTTTATTCATCCGCCCGAGCGGCGGAATGCGTTAGCATACTGACGAGAAAATCCACGGCGGCCACGACGACGACGACGACGATGTGTACATCGCAGAGAAAGAACGGCGAGAGAAACGCGCGCGCATATGCGAAACCGACGGTAACGAATATAGCCGTACAATCCCCCGCACGAAGATAATGACGTTAGGAAAAGTACACCACCACCGTGTGTATGGGCCCGCCCCGCCGTAGCGCGCAATTCGGCGGAATGTGCAACGGCGCGCCTGTCGTCTCGCACACAGTGCACACATACGGGCGATGCATGTTTGCACACGGGTGGTGTTCTGCATTTCGACTGTAAATACGGCTCCAGCCGCTTACGTGGTTTTCGACCGTCGCCGCCACCACTGCCGCCACTACCGCTACTGCCACCATGCTCCATCCCTTTCGGGAGGGTTAGGTACCTTCGTTCGCCTCGGGTTACGCACAAACACGTTCCGGCTTTGAGGTACTTTGGTTTGACTTTTGACCGGAACAGCGACAATTACCTCGAATCGAATCGAAGATAACGTTTCAGCCGCGCGTTAGTTAACGTTTGCCTGTCGTGTGTCTATTGCGAAATTAATTAGCTTTCCGAAATTGCACATTGTCTATTGCTGGCTCTCTGTGGTTCACGTTTGTACGAGAGATACGGAAAAGAATCCCTTGAAGAGGAAAAACTGCAGTTAATATTTGTACATTGTAATTCTCTGTAATAGTATTGTAGAATTTAATATTAAATTGAATATAATAATAAATTGGTGACTTTTAATTGTATTAAATAATTACGACACAATCCCCATCGGTATTATAATATTTAAAAAACGCAGTGCCTGTGTACAATGGTTTATAGTCATAAAATTTGATGTAAACTGAAATAAAGCAAGTTAAATGTAAAGTAATTGACGCTTAAACGGGTTGAAAAACTGAGCATTAACGACTTGGCGTGCTCGACACAGTAACTCCGCTTACTTATCTTCCATCGACGACGCCGATGTTACATGCGGCGGCGTAATCGCACCTGCGGCGATTCCGAATCATAACTCGAACTAACGAAGTCAAAAGTCGGAGGGAAGCCGGCACGCAAACCGATGTAACGAATGCACAAACAGGCGCGAGCAAATAACCGCGGCCGTAACGAAGTTAGGGAAAAATACACGCCGGAGGCTGGCTTCCAACGCGATTAGACTTCGAGTGTGTTCATTGGTGTGTAGACAGAGCGACTCTGTTGAGGCGTTCAGGCGATTCGCCGTGAGATAAAAAGCTTCGAGAACACGGGATGGGAGACGATAAATTTCCTTTTCCGTTATTCGCTAAAGTCGCACGATACTTTCATTTTGGAAATAAAATCAAAAATTAATTTTTTTCATATTATCTTCCTAAATGTAAACTAGATGTTATTATGTTCTGCATTTTATACGTATGTTATATTTTATGTACTATCACTTATATAAACAAATTTTAAATTGTTTATCAATCTGTCTGGCAAATTATCTGCGTACCGCCGACTAAATTTGCGCATTGAAATGCAGAAAAATCGCTAACTTTAAAATCGATATCGATTTTAATTTTTGGCCCTAAATCTAGTCGGCGGTACACAGATAATTTACCAGATGGGTCGATAAACAATTAAAAATTTGTTTATTAATATTCACTGGCAAAAGAGAGTTTGAATTTATATGATATAGATTTTATGAAACTGAATATATTTACTTCAATGAAACTTAATCAGGAGTCTAAGTGGACGCATTATGTAGTCTAGAATTCAAAAAATAATATTCTTCATTGTATTCAGTAGTGAATAATGCTTGTGAAGCTATCTCAAAGAAATAACAGAGACGAAAATACAAAAACATTCAATTTCCGATATCGATGGCCATCGTAAAATCACGAAGCGAAAGAAGAAACAGACACCGACTCGAATGCTCAACTTTTAAATAATACTTCGACTTTTATTGTCTCGAAGAAAGTACGCTACCTCGTTCAATGATTTCGATGCACACGAAAGAGAATAAAAATGTACACCGTAATCTAAAATCTCCGATCATAACCTGTGTCAGAATTGATTCGGAATTCATTCTTAACTAAAATGTCAACTAGTTTTGTATGCCTTTAATTAAATAAAAGATTGGAAACGAAAGCCTTTTTACAAAGGCTGAACTTTTAAGATTCAATGAAATCAAATTTTATCGTACTAATTTGAATTCAAGCAAACTTCATTTGTTCGAAACTTATACTCGAGGTTTAATTATCGGCTAAGATATCTAACAGAATATCTGTTCTACAGAATCTCGATGAAAAGGTTGATCAAAAAAATTACTAATTTTCTTCGAGATATCATTTCCCTAAGAAAAAAACTAATGTTTAAAAAATTCACCGAAAGATCCATTATTAAAATGAAGGGAATTTTCTCTGTATACCTTGTGTGTATTTTTGCGCGTGGAGAAACGATGCATGTTTGCACACGGATATCTGCATCTCGACTGTAAATATGGCGAAAGAGTTTGACATTCCACCGCACGGTTCACCCCCTTCGAGGGCTTTTTGCCGCGACTTCCACGCAGAGACACGTATCGCTCGGGAAGTGTTTACCTTGTTGCGCGTATCAATAATACAGCGTATTTTCATCCGTATCCGAGCGACTTTACGGGTAGCAACCAGGCGTCGTATCGTCTGACAACGGCTTAACTTAATCCCGTCGACGTCGACACCCGTGTCGACACACGCGCACAGATGCCACGCCAATGCGATCTAAACGCATTAATATTTGCTCCATAGATCCCACCGTTATCCTTCGAACTTGAACGTTCTTACGCGCCGGTATTGACACATGTTACACAACGCCGTACTCAGTCGCGACAATTATTTGGAAATATTTATGCTTATATTACATCGATTAAACTGTAAAATTTGATACCAATGTAAATGAAAGATTTACATTAAATGGAACAAGTAAGAATATCGAGATTTTTTTTTTAAATAAAGTAAATTTTTAAATAAAGTACTACAGTTATACGTTAGATGTAAAAAATTGCAATTTTACTACAACAAATATTTGTAATATGTGTTTATGATGTTTATCGATATTAAAAGTTGACATTTATCTGTTATTATATTTACAAACATAAATATAGTGCTTAAAGAATTAAAAATTCTACTTCCTCCTGCTCGGTACGTTAACTCAAACTTGCATGTTACGATATCACTCAACAATTTACATCAACGAAAGAGCAACTCGCGGTACGCGTAATAAATGAACATGGGGTAGCTACATGGGGAAATACAAACGTGTGCCGACGCCTCGAAATCACGATTAGCGATCGCATATACGGTACTAAAGATAGTGTTGCATAACGCGCATTGCCGCGTTGCATAAATGGCAATTTAACCCTTAGGCGCACGATGTCGACACGATGTAAATCTACCCATTCACCGAATTGTAATTGAAAATTGACAGAACTCGAATCAAACGTATCCTGTATAATATTATTATTCGTAATTGTATTAATCAGAAGCTCAATCGACGCTTTCACAATGACATGACAGAGAATGGCAACGAATGTGTGCGAGAACTCTCTTCGAGCCAATTTAATTCAACACAGCTCTAGATCGTTCTGTATAACCCCCACAATAATCCGCCATATTTAAGAGGAATTTTGCTATCTGTTATCGATAAAAGCTGTCTTATGATTGCTCTGAGACAAAAGTGCGATAATAGATAACTAAATTCGCAGAGAGTTAGATTATCAAGACATAATTAAATCATTAATTTTTAACTGTTAAATTCTTCTAATTATTCAAAGAAATTCAATGTTTATTCTACTCGTAAAATTTATTATAGATTATATGTATTATAGATTAAGCCTGGGATCAATAGAAAAAAATAAACGAATATATAGATATAAATCATATCGATAATGTAATAATATCGAAATATATTTCATCAGCTCAGCTTCGAATCTGGATTGCTTCATCCACATTAATTTCATGATTTACAGAGATATTTAATTTTGTTCAATTGGTTGGACTCATCTCGCTAATTTATTTATGCAAAATTATCTCGATAGAGTAATCTGTCGGATAAAGTATACTTTACCTGACATTGAGTATTGAGTCCTAACTCAAAGTAATGAATATACAAACAAATGCGGAAGGCCGTGTATGTTGGAGTATAAAGCTAGCGGCAAAACTTGCGGTTTCATACGCAATTCTCTGAGAAGTCACACCGCCATACGCATAAAGATGATGCATATAATGCTTATGCATCTCGACTGCAAATACTGTAAAGCGAGCGAGGTAAATGTACAACTGCGAGAGAGCAACTGCGGCTTTGATCTTTTTAATATCGGATTTCGAGCTACTGAATATCAATATGACTTGCAATGGTGGAATCTATCTATTTCGCATATCGATTTAACGTGTACATAAAACAATTGATAGAACATATTGATTGATTTCTTAACACAATCAAAGTCATTTAGTAGTTAACAAATAACAACATTAATAATTACACACAAATTTAGTTACTACTATTAAAGTAGTTAACAAAATTTATTTTAGATTATCTATCCACTTTGTAAAAAATACGAAGAAAAAATAAAACAGAATCGCAAATATTCACCGATATAATGCCGTTTTGTTACCGTGATTTGTGCACTGCAGAATGTTAAGAGACGCCGATTCTCGAGCTCCACGCCATAATGCACTATATGCCACTCGCGCTTAATAAACATAATAGTAACATAGTGCGAGGAGATAGAATGCAATATTGGAAAATACATCGACAATGACTAGGATGCATAATCGATAGTCAGCAGTGCGTCGACGCGTTTCCTCCTCCCCCTCCTGCCTCTCTCTCTCTCTCTCACACACACATACACACACACACACACACACTGTCTCTCTCTCTCTCACTCTCTCTGCCAGGGATAATGACTTTATGAAAGGCGTACCGACAGTGACCGAGCTTCCGATACTATTCGAGGACAAGTACGCGGTCGCGTATGCGGCGTGCGGTGTGTTGGGATGCATATTATGCACGAATCCGTAAACACGTCGGACAAACCCGATATTGTGCACCGCAGACGGTTTTCGTCCTCCCTTGTCTCGTAAAATCCCTCGTCGCGCTGCCATCACGAGAGCATCGTTTCGGAATAATGGAACGGTCACCCCAATACCACGAAGCTCGTTAATAAGAGGAGCACAGGAGATAATGGCGTATCCTCGAATCGAACAAACGAGAGGTATCCACCAGAGACTTCGCGGCCTTTGATCGGTCCAGCGTTTGATGAAGCTCTGTACATATTTAGCCGATCATTGGCTGCACGTAAGCTCGTCCGAAGTCCAGTCGAAAGAAACAATTTATTTTTAATTAATGTCATAATTTAAGTATCTTGATATCTTCTAAATAACAGCAGTTAATGCACATCGATACGTTATATAAGATACGATACAACTTAATATTTTTAATACTAGTACTTTAACAAAAATAAAAGTTAACCCAATTAGGAAAATTTGTTATTTTTAATGCACACTCGGTGTCTAACACAATTATTATTCCAGATAAAGTTGCTCTCAATATGTCTTCCACAAGACATGAAAGGAACGATAAGTAACTATAAATAATCGTTGAAATCATTATTAAATATTCTTGCGTAACTTGCACGTTAAAGTAAGTAATTGCAATGATTCAGTTTTCAATATGTAACTTAATATATAGCTTTGAGCTTTTTGACGCTTCTCTACCGTCAACATAATAGAATTAACAGAAGTACTGCCCGAGGGCTGACCTGTTTGGTTTGAATTACGTATTTGCGTATTTGTGCGTTGTGTAAATGTGAAACTCGACAGCATCGTGATCTAGTAAAGGCAACCACAACTGCTTCCAGACCAGATGAAAATACAGTTGAAACTTTGCGTCTGGGCTTCCCGAGAAAATGTGTAAATGTTACGAAACGAGATTCTACCGCCTAATGAATTAGGAATGAACCGTGTAACACACATCTAGACTCACCGTTTATGTTCTTCAATATCATTTCAGCCGTGAAATAAAAATGTCATCTAAATTACATCGAAAGTTTTTCACACATTCCAATAAATATACATATAGATATTGACAAATAAATTAAAAATTTTCAAACTGAGCAAACTCTCAACACGTGCACCATCAGCGACAGCATGATTTTTCTGCATCGTACCCTATCAAACAAGGACAAATGTTATTACTTGTCGAAACTATACTTTCCGGAGAAACGAAACGAAAGATTTTACGTAACATAGATGTTACACCAGGGCTTTCCCAACCTCGAGAGTGTCTTCCTTGATTCTGGAAAAATCGGTTCGCGAAAGAACTGTTCTGCCGCTTCTTGTTTGCCTTGCCGAGCGCAACTTCGTGCAACTTTCAAAATTAGATTATGCCCTAGTCAGCACTCGGGGATACTCTGAAATTTGGTGCGGTTGAGTGAAACCAGTTCAATTGCGATTCTACGAAGGAACGGCTTACCCTAATCCTAATCAAACAACTTTTAACTGTTTCCCTAATATCACAGTCGGAAATGATTGCAATATAAAAAGGAGAGTCCGATGTCAGCGACGACGAAAGACTAGATGAAGATACGATCGTTTGAGGAATATTCAAGAAAGATCTCCTGAAAATTTTTCCCAAATTTCCCGAGAAAAATCTGGAGAATGGAAACGAATTCCTTTTTATCCGCGGGGTAATGTCGACCCTTCACGTGCACGATGCAGTTTCCGGCATGGTGAGACGTACAACGCGGGCAATCCAAGTTCTCGGGAAGTCGCAAACAGCACACCATACGGCGCGGCAAACTTCTGGAATATAAAATAAACGCGCGATATAGCGTCATAAGAGTGAATCGGCGCACAATCGAGGAAAATATTCGGAGAAAATTGCAAACGTTAAAGTCTATGATATTTTAGTGAAGAAGCTTTGCTAGAATTTCAAAATAAAATTAACGTATATGCGGCTAGGTAAGTATAACATCACAAAAGACCAATGTTAAACTAGAAATAAATGTTAGTAAGTACAAAATATCACGCTCACACTCATTAAAATATTATCTCACAAAGTAATAGCTATAAATCGCTAGTTTATCGCTTGTTTATTTACCAAAACAATACATATTTCGATACACTTTGCATTTGCAATAATTGTCCGGTTATCTAATCAATTGGATCCAATGGAATTAAGCATCTACCGAACATAGCTAGGTATTTTCAGAGTGTGACATTATCTCTCATACGTATATAAGAAAATATTGGAAAAGATCATTTTATCAAACCATTTATTTTATCAGCGTTTTTATCTTCTTTCCCTTTTATGTACAAACTACACAAAGATGTGCATTCGTAAACCGTGTGTATACGATTCGCCGCTATCTCTCGGGCTCTCTTTTAATTCATCCGTTATACATCGACCTGTAAAAGGAAACGTAAAAAGTGACACGCGAAACTGGAATGCAAAGCATCGCTTGCAACGGAACGCCAAAAGTGATGATGCTGGTTTTCAACTTCACAGTTGAAAAGACATCACATAAACGAGCAAATAAACCTACGTCCCTTCACTGACCTCTCCTTCTCCCTTGCTTTCTTCCTTTAACATCGACGTTACGACAGCGCGGTGCGATACAACGTGATAAAAATCGTGAAAACTGACGGGAACACCTGACATGGGAGTAGTCAAGGTAACGACGGTTTATTTCGTGCTACGAGTAAATTACCGACGCGAAACGGAAGGGAGGAGCAGTCGAGGGAGGGTTAAACAGAAACGCGTGACGAAGAAAAAAGCAACGAGCGCAAAAAGCGTGTTTTCGAAGGAAGATAGGTAAAGCGCATTCTGCCGCACTCCCCTTTACTCCTCTTCCCGAAACTGCCGCGCGTCATCACGGTGCACCACGTGCATGCATCGCACACGCCTCCGCGTTTGTCGACAATACCACCGCGAATGTTGTTAATTGCAGCGTGCTGGCAGAGCAAGCTTCCCCACACACGCCCTCGTCACGGAAAATTTGTCGACGCGGCATTTTAGCGTTTTTGCGGCGAGTGGAACAAGCGAGATATTTCAATACGCGTTTCCCGACAGATATGTGTTTTTTTCCAGTTAATCCTTAAAGAGTGATGTATCCATTTTTCAAATTGCCATACAAGATGCACCGTAAAATTGCAACGACTTCGTTTGGTGGGAGAAGAAGCAATTTTAGTATCTCAGAGAAAATAATCAACAGACTGAGACTCTTACGTTAAAGAGAAACACTTATTTTTCAGATTTTATAGACTCCTAATTTAATTACTGTGCTATATTTATAAATTCATTTCATTCATTCGGGTAGGAAAGTTCCTAAAGAAAAAATAATGAGACTATGCAGATGCGATTCATATGAAGAAAAACGTGCTAACACGTGTGACAAGAAAGAGTGTGCGATTTTTTTAAAGGATCTCATTTAGTATTCCGAGTATGAAGAACAGTTGCTGTGATGAATCTCAATGTTCAATTCCGCGAAAAGCTTCTATTATGCCTCGACAATTTCGCTTAGAATTTATGAAAATATGAAGGCTTCGCTAAATATGAAGGCCTCGTTAAAACCTTAATATTAAAACCGTTTCTCGTAAATCGTACGATTCGAAAACTTTCAAGCTCCATGAAAAATCTCATTCGAAACAAGCGTGCAAATGTGAAACGCACCTTCGTGCGAGAAACCGCTAATATCGTTAATGACGCGCTTAAACACGCCGTTTTTCCGGAAAATCTTTTTACGGCTCGGCCGTAATCTGCCGCTTATTCTTGCAAATCCGGGCCCGGGGATGTTCATCAAGCTGGCGATCCCGCTTGGCCGAGTTTAAAGTGCAGCACGGCGCGGCGGTGCAACGAGTGCATTATGACCGGTCGATTACATCCGTGTGCAAGACATGTTTTCTTTTCAGCGCGTACTTCTCTCGTAGCTATATGCAAGATATACCGGGGATGTTTTGCTGAGCTTGAGAAGTGTCTCTTCAAACTTGATGATAATCTTTTCCTGGCAAAAATTTCATAGACACTTTCCATATTCTTCCGAGTTTCAAACGTAAAATATTTTGATAAACTTTGAAGTAAAGTCTCACTAAAGTTAATTAGAAAATAAAAATATTTCACTTGTGTGTGTGTGTGTGTGTTTTTACAAAATTTAATCCATGTCAATGTTGTGTATATAATTTTCAGTGATCAAAAATTTCCTAATTTCCGCTTTGACTTAAATTCACGCAAAGATAAAGTCATCTCGAAATTGATCAAAGCGTATGTCCCCAAAAGCGTAATACGAGCCTTATACAAGCATGCGCTCCGTGCATTGCATTTCATCATTCTGCGTTTCGCATTTCTTGCTTGAAAGAACAGTCAAGGCGCGGACGGTTTATTTTGCACCAGGGCGGAATTGCAAGGATGCAACGGTGCAGAATACGAGAGAGAAAAAAGCGGCAGGGATAACAAGAAGCTTACTTCAACAGAAAACGCGCCTATAACGTCTATCCGTCTAGCTTTAACGTACTGCAGCTGTTAATTGGCAATGTAAACAGGCGCAAACTTTTCGGCGCTCGTCGCAGCATCCTTTGATTACGACGTAATTAATGTCAGTGTCGTGGATGGCGGGATTGTCAGAAGTTTTGGCGCGTTTCACTTCGATGGTAGCGAACGTTGTCTAAAAGTAGATTAATGATCAAATATGATGCGGTTACTAGAAAATTTGATTATATAGTCCCTATATATAATTACGTATTATCATTATAACGAAAATTTTCGTTACATAGAAACCGTTTTTTATCTACTTATAATATTAGATTATGGATTTTCAAAAAAAGTTATTCCTAACATAATTATATTATAAATTTTCCTTCTTTCCTCTGTTTTAATATTAGAAACTCATCGTATCGTCAAAGATCATACGTAACAGTACATATTATATATGTAGATATATTTTTTTACAATGAGTTTCGCATTGAAAAGATATACTTATTAAAATATTCATCTTATATGAGAATTTTTCTCTCTTTAAAATTAATAAGATTCTCAACCAACGCGTAGATAATGAGAGAGAATCTACATCATAACACCGTTGTTTACGATTAATATATTACAAACGCCGACGAAACCAACTGAAATAGTACCATGATCTCCTTTTCTTCCGTATAGAAGAAGTATGGAAGAAGGACAATATCATCCAACCTCATAAAAAGTTATCACGCATAAATACGATCGCGGACAAGAATCAGTATAAGATGTCGAGCCACTTCGCGGTTCCTCTCATTGTCGCTTTATATTCCTTGCGATTCTTGCCAAGGAAGGATGAGCGATGTTCATAGCAGTTTATTTTGCGCTATGGTCGCGCATTAGCAGTCAACTGGAAAGGTGAACGAAAAACACGGGCACAGGAACGAAACGCGGTAACGCGGAAAAGGGCGTTTTCAAGAACGAGCCAAGAGCTGTCTCGTTTTCGGGCCGTTGCACAACGAACGTTGCATCACCGCCGATGAACGTGTCGTTAATTGCTACCGCGGAAGGCACCGCAAACTTTTCAGCGCGCAGCGCACCGCGCGCTGAAACGGACTTTCGTCGTCGAGAAACTTGACGGTCGTAATTAATGTCGCCTTTCCGCGGCTGTGAGGAAACGCAAAGAGCGAGAGCGAGGACGAGGACGAGCTGCAACGACGAGGACTGCTCTGGAGAAGTTTCAATACACAAGTTGCCGGCGATCCCCGAGCACAACGTGAGGACGTCGTAGATATAAACCTCGTGAAACAAGAAGTTCCCGGAGGCGCGAGGGCATACGTAAATGGGAAACAATGCGGAGTCGGGCATTACTTCTGCTTGCGAACCGCTCGCTAACAATGCTCGGCAGCCTCTTTCTCGTGCTACCTTTTTACGACTAAAAATGAAATATAGAACGGTCGGTCGTGCTCTCCCGAGAACTTAACGCGTAAACTTCAGGTACGGTGCGTTCTAATTTTACTGGATTTTTAACATATAACACACATTTCCGCTTCTAGCGAGTTAACCTTACGGTAGGGACGTGATTTATAACGATGATAAATAATAATGTCGGTGCGGCCAACATCTTTTACAAGATTTTTTTCTTGTCGCAAATATATGTATAGATCTCCGTAAAATTAGCATCCCGTTTTTAGAATTTCGACATAATCGATAGAATCATGTATTTCTTGCCCAAAGACTTCTAAAGTTCTTGATAGCGTTCAGAAAAAGTTCTATACTTGAGAAAGTTATATATATATTGTATAAAGACTTGTCGTAAAATTACTTCGAGTTTCTTCGATATCTATCTATATATACAATATATATATATATATATATATATATATATATATATATACATACATATATACTTAGATGCAAAAGAAACTCAAAGTAATTTTGCAACAAGCCTTTTTTATAGATACAAAAAATACATACAGATACAAACATTATTATACATTATTATACAAAGATATACGTACAAAAAATATTATCACAGCTACAAAAATTCAGCTGATCTAAAAAGGTAGATTCCTTACTATTCCAAGCTTAACAATATATATGTCTTACTGCAGTTTAGAGAGATTTAATAAGCAGCTAAAGTCGAGCGAATCCCTAAATAGTCAATTGTATTAAAAAAATTGCCATAGTATTATTTCCTTTTCTGACTAACTTTATTACTCTAGTTTTCATTTAATTTAATTAATTTCTATCTCAAAGATTTCACTATACAATTTTACATCAAAATATCGATTGTATTCATGTATGATTGCACAAAACAAATGTATAAACTCGTTATTATGTTTCGACAAATATGTTTTATAAAAATTAAAGAGATCGCTTTTAACGCGCAAAAGAATACCCAATAATCCTGTTTAATCTCGCCGGAAATTTTAATGAATTAAATAATGATTTGTATCGCATGCAATTAGCTGACGGCGATGTCGCGTCGCGAACGGCATTCAAACTGACTTTTAATGGACGCATGGAAACTCGACGCGAATAAAGTCAACGAACGAGTAATTTCCGGGCGTGGCGCGCTAGTATCCGTTGAAAAGCTGGATTTCTGTATTATGCCGGGAATCGAGCGAAGCTATCGTCGTAACAATCGACATCAATCACGGACATGAAGTGGATTATATCGACACGGCTTATCCGCTCGGTGCAAAATATCATCAGACGGGATCTACCTACCGGCCTTTGCGTACAGAGAATATCGAGCCGTTGCGCGTTTGCAATGTAAAATGCGTAACTTACCGTCGTCACGTAATGCACCGTATTCATCGGTACATAACACGCAACGTTAAATTAGACGGCAGCGACAACGAGCAAGATAAGTCTGAGAGTGAGGACGAGACAAGGACGAAGAGAATAACAAGAACGAGAAGAACAAGTACGACGGATGAATAAAATTTACGGGAGAAAAAAGTGGTTTAATTGTTGGTGAGATACCAGCGCCTTGTTAAGAGTAATGTCACTAATATTTTCTTCCACGCGGAGCAAACGATGAAGTCGTTACGTTGGAACGAAGCCAGACTCTAATTCGCGCCGCCTCACGAAGGAGGAACTCCACGACAGCTCGGGGTAGATCGAAGGAGAACATCGCCGCGGAAAACGGGAATGTGTTACGCGTGGTCGTACGGCGTGCGGCTGCGCCATCGAAAACACACGGAAAATGTGGTCGGGATGAAATTTCCGTAAACACTGGCTTGACCATCGATCTAGAGACTCACATCGAAAGCTCCTATTTAAATCCTGCCGAGTAAAGAGAGAGAAAGAGAAGCTTTCATTCGCGCACATTATTCTTTAACGCAAAGCCATCGGGGCTATTTTCCGAAGCCGCATGGAAACGGCTTTCACTACCGGGGAAATGGCAATTCGACTACGGCGGCGTCTCGAAGCCGACGAATCGCATCCCCATGTGCTAAAACACCCACGGAATTTATATCTTACCGCGGGCGGTAGATTAGCGACACGACAGTAGATATACGCATTTTCCACAGCAACGGTCGAAAGGGGAAACTTTTAATTAAATAAACGTAGCGGGGTGGAAAGCATCCCTTTCCCCGCGGTTCGAAGCACCGTCCGTTTGATCCATAGCATTAAGATTATACCCATATCGACGAAGGGCAGTTCAACAAAATTACTTCAGGCTCGAAATTTTCCGAGAAATTGGAAACATACGACTCCCCTTCGCTACTAGTAGCTCGCGGCCGTTAACCGAGAGCTTCCGAAAGTTTTAACTAAATTCAACTCGAGCGCAAGGAAAGTAAAAAGTTACGCGAAAGTATTCGCGCTTCTTAACTAATCCGTGTGAGAGTATTAACGTGTTATACAAATATACACGTTTACGACACCTATTAATCATATTATTCAATCTCACACTCGACTGATTTAGAAATAGTCTTAAAAACAAACGGTTTAACTTAAGCTTTAACTTAAGTATAAAAAAAGATAGTTTCAAGATCAAGATTCGTTAAATCAAATTTTATTAAGTATTTTACATGATTTTTATCCGAATACGAGTTTTAACAAGATATTGAGATAACCTTTCTTTTGCATAAATTGAAGAAATGTATTTGATAAAGTGACAATTAAAATAATAATTCAAGCAAATTATGTCTTACAGATAAAAACAAAACCTTATTCAATTAATTCGAAAACCTTAACAACTTAATTCAAAATTTAATTAAAATATACAATGTTGAAAATCCTATCATTTTGGAAAGGATGGCGATCCATTAAATTTCTGACGAAGAGGATTAATCTCTGAATATACTCCCAAAGTTTAATGCAAACGTCAGAGAATAATCTGCGTGTAATATATAATAAAAGCACGTACTGCGCGATATGCCTGACGCGTTGATATCTTATCGTGTAACGGACTACTCTACAAAGAGTATTTAAATCCACCATGTTACGAAAGTATACCGCACAAGGACGCGCATCTAGACTTATAATAGCCATGATAATAAATGATGGTGCTCAATAATAAATGATATCATCAATCTTGTTATTTTACTATGAAATACACGAGATATATAGATTTGTTTTATAATTTGATAAAAATATTGATGCGTTCGTGAATGTCAAGACAGTGATCGCATCGCAAAATTGATAGACGACATATAAATGATAAATGTTACTCTCTCAGAAATCTCACAAAGTATCAATTCTTATAAAATAGCGAAAGTTATCTTATGATTACATACGATATGATTATTACAAATATATATATATATATATATTTGTAAAAAATATATAATGAATAATATATTTACAAAAAAGTGCAATAAAACAGTGCAAACATTTCTAAAATACTGAAGAAGAATTAAGTAAGACATTATTACATTATTGCATAAAAGTTGAGTACGAAATAATTAGTTATATCACATGAACCTTGTAATATCACGTGAACCTTCATAAAAAAGATCACTAAAAAAGATCATAATTTGCTTGAATTATCATTGTCACTTTATCAAATCTATTTCTTCAATTTATGCAAAAGAAAAATTTATCTCAAGCTTGCTAAAACTCATATTTGGATGAAATTAATTATAATACTTTATTTAAAAATGTAGCTAATTTGTAACAATGTCATAATATATTTTCTACGACATCAATATCCAAATACATTAAAAGATCAAATAATGTATTTCTTAAATAACGATCAATATGGACAATTAATAAGACAATTCATCGAAGTGGATTTAAGTATCATATTTGGAAGTTAAATTCGCATGAAGTGATTTTTCACACCTCCATAAGTTGCACAATGCAAAAATAGAAGCATTATGGGCGATGCATGGGTCGTCGCGAACGAAGCTGCTAGCAACATGCAGTAGGCGAGCGAAAAAAGTCTTTTCGAGAGGTGGAAGCGGGCGCGCCCCCGGGGAATCGTGCCAAAATTGTTAACGGCCGGGGGACAGCCGTGTTATAGGTGGCATGTGCTCGCAATCGGTCGTCCGGCGAACGAGAGAGAGGTGGAGACAGGTGGTCGGCGGCCCTGAGATACCGGTCGCGGAACTGAGGCCGCTTTATTGAACTCACACCCGATAGATACGCTGTCCAGTCGAGGCATGTGCGAATCTATCGGGACTAAGCATGCCAAGTATCGACGTTCCGTTACTACATCGATGATGCTAAAAGTCGACACGCTTCAACATGGATTGACGAGAGGATTTTACATATTCATCGTTAAACAAGTTGTAGAGTTTTTAAACAAAGAAAAATTTGTAATATTTCTTAAACAGATAGTAAAAACTGAAACTGGAAGGTAAATATCGATATTTTTCAGTTAATAATTTTCACCTATACATTATATTAATCCGATTCCTGAAAAGCTTTTTTCAGCATCTCATTCCTGAAACGGTGAGTCGAAAAGACCTGACACATTATAAAACAATTAAATCTTATGAAAAAAATCTGAAAAAAATCACATATCATCTATAAACCTTCTACTTTACGATCAAGTAGTTAAGTACAATTTTTTAGAGTGGGGTTAGGATCCATCGTCTCCCTTGGTTTCTAAATAAATTACAATTGAAATTTTAGCCTGGGTCGAATCGACATCAGGTTTCAGGAATCGGGTTAAGTGTCAACCATCCAAAATATATATCGATATATCACGCGATATTTCCGTCCCCAATTCCCGCAACCACTGTCTTATTTTTTCTTTTGTACGCACTAACGAACGAGAAGGACCGGACATGGCGGGTTCCTCTTTTCACGATTCTCGCGGTTGTGCGCGGAGGAAAAAGAATCGAACGGAACGAAACGAAAGACGGAATAATAACACCGCGGGACATCTGTGGTCGGGCAGAGATCGAAATACGAGATGAGGGTTTTCGTCGTATCGCGCACAAAGCGCGGCACGCCGCATTACATGCGGCGACATAGAGCAGTCGAGACACCCGATAGATTCGTTCACACAACTAAACAAACACCTTTTCGGAAGCGGCGCACGAGCCTACCCAATATAAGGTGTATGAAGTAGGGTACGAAGTGTACCGAAGAGGGTAAGCCAGTCGATACTTTTTTCTCGGGCAAAGTAATATTTCGCACCGGCGAGATATACCTCGACGAACGTATTTTACGCTCGGAAATACCGAATTATTTATAGTACCGATAATATCGAGGGATCGATTTTAAATCTTAACTCCACGTACGGGGTTTCCTTTCGCTATTTACGATCGCGCCACGCGAGATAATCGAGATCCTGTTCTTAAAATAGACTCAACGATACTCTAACAACTGTAAGATTGTCTAAAGATATGTAATAATAGATGAAAAAAACTCGAGACAATTGTCGCTCGCGCGTATTAATATTTGCCAATAATAATTTAACTGTAATATTGGTATAATTTAATCAATAATAATAATCTACTAATTATTTATAATGTAAATAATATAAAATAGTATAAAAATTTTATCGCGAATAGCATTTCAATCAGAAACAAAAACTGCGAACAGATTTTTAAAAAAATTAATCTACATCGCATTTAGCTAATCAATTATTCCGTTGATTCTAACCAACTAACATCAGGCATACAGAAAAAAATCTTGACCAAAGACAAACTTAACACAACGGCAACTTAGTTTTTTTCAAAGTTTTTTTCAAAGAGACACATAAGAGCACCCCGACGCAATGAAAAGTTAATTGGAATCACGCGAACGTTAATTAAGTATCGATCGCCGGTGCTAACGAGGCGCGCATCTTTATTAACTCTGAAAGAAATGTCGTTATATTCGCGATTACTACCTTAAACACACAGACGCGACTTCTTCGCGACGCGAGTAAGCAGAAAGATACAGCAGCGTGGAATCCCTCAGAGATTTCAGACACGCTTTTTACTTCTCTTCACGGTTTTCCATGGGGGCCTTTGCTTGTTCGCGCGTACGCGGCCGTTCTCTAAAAGGTCAAAGGGACCACGTCCTCATCTTGAAAACATTAATGAGCTGCCTGCCGCTGACGATGTATAGCGTACGTACAAGCTCCAGGATGCATGCGTCTTTCTCGAAAAGGCGCGGCAGCGAGGTAGAGCGGACGAGAATCGTGCACAGCTGTACAGGAAGCTACAGAAATACCTCTAAATTTATTGCGAGTTTTCTGAGGGTTCGAAATTAAGAGAAAAATTCATGTAAACGTGCACCGAAAAAGCCTCTTTATCATAAAAACAAACTTTAATTTATCTCGTGTAACTCCGCAAAATTCAAAGTGAGAGAACATGTCTCTTTTTCAAGAATTAGACACCGTTAGAAGATTTACACTGTAAGATCAAGATATTAATTGAGATTACCAGGTATTACTTAATCGACACATCATTTTTAATAAACATTAATAAACAAATTTCAATTGTTCATCGACCCGTCTGGCTAATTATCTGCGTGTCGCCGACTAGGTTTGTCGAACATAGAAATGCAGAAAGACCGCTAATTTTAAAATCGATATCGATTTTAATTTTTTGGCCCTAAATTCAATAAAGAATTTATCATCTTTTTAATCCATCCAATGGTACTCGAATCTTCTTCTTTTCTATATATTATGTCTTCAACAAGCTCGCAAAAATTTCAAGATATTTCTCCAATTGTCTTAATAAACGAAGGAATACATGTATGTCGGGCGACATGTGTTACACGTGCGCGGACTAACAGAGTCTATCGACTATCGCACAATTTAACCTGCTTCGAAAGTTCCGGCCGATTCGCTGCAAAGCTGTCGGTAGCACGCGAGCAAGCGAGCGAGCGGGGAATTCCCCCGTCGGGAGAGAAACTCGTTTATCAAAATACAGTTTATCCGAGATTACAATGATCCGCCGCGTGTGCGCGGGCGTGCGCCACCGTTGCGGCGGATAGGGATTATTTAGAGGAGCTATAAATACGTTGCGCTTAAACTGTGCGACGAAGGAGAGCGGGCGGCGTAAACGGAAAAATATTCGTTAGGAGAAATTTCCGCACAAACGGGGTACCCCTTGTAAAACGATCAGAGAAACTTGACTTTGACAAGGCGAGAGATAACGTTTCCAATGGATCTCGTTGACAATCCGAACACGAAGCTCGTATCCACTTTTGTTCGGCAAACCGTATGACGTAAGAGCGGAAGTCAAACATTGAGATTGATACCATTGGCATCATGCCCTCCTGTATATTGATATGCGTATTGCGTATCTGGGAAATTTTTGAGATAAAAAATGCTGCAAGGAAAAATGCTTCGATTTCTACCATTCAACCTTTTTCGAATTCTCATTAACGACTTTGTCTAAGAGGTTGAAAATTTCGTTGAAAGAGTCTTATGATTAAAAATAATTTAACAGTAAAGAATTTTAATGGGTAATCAATAAGGTAAAAAGTTTTCGATTAAGAGCAATTTAACAGATATTACAAATGTCGCATGTAATTAAAATACTCCGTATTTGGAAAATTTTTTTTATGTCAAGTATTACCTACATATCGTTATTTTGTAATATATGCCACGTCATACGATTTGTATGTGAAACATATTCGCTATGAAATACGTTCTGAAATACGTTATAATCAATACTTCACATAGTTTTGACGCTTTACAGTCCCTGCAGCGTAATTACGCAGTGATCGCATTATAACAACCACACGCGGTACACTATCGATTATCGATGCGAATCACGTTAATAAATAAACGATTTGCGAATTGGAAAACGTACGATCGACCGGCGACAAAACCATACTTAAATCGGCGAAGCGCGACGAGCGAACCGATAAAGCGAAAAAAGAATATAAGAAGAAATGCCTCTCTCTTTCCCTCTCTTTACTGCGGAATTGTTCTAGATTTATGAGCTGCAGGAGTTCAGTCATTCAAATTTTTCAAGCACTCCTTGCCTCGGCCGCGGGCCTCTCAACCAGGCGAGGCGCAGAAGGAAACCGATATAGAAATGGAGGGAAATAACTTCTCTCGCAGAATGGCGCATGAATCGGATATTGATGAACTCTAATAACGTCGATATAAAAATTTGTAATGCCTGGTTCAATTATTAGTGTAAAAAATAGCGGTGCCATCACAATGGGTCGTTAACGTATATCTACGTTCAAATATCGCTATCATTCAGATTATACATACTGTACTTATTTAACATACATTGTCTGTTGACAATATATGTTTGGAAAGAGTCAGTTTTTTCTTGAATTTAACACGAAACAATCATCGACTTGCAATAATTACATCTCGACAATTAAGTGCAGATTAACCACGTTAAAATAAAAAATAAAAATAAAAAATAAAAATAAATAATTCATAAAATTGTCAAGATTTGACTCCAAAATTGATTTCAAAATTTGATTCCAAAAAGATTGATTCCAAATTTATCAAATGGATACACTTAATGAATATATTAATAATATTCCAGGCAGGCTTATATATTCTTAATATAACTCCAACTCCATGCACGACATCAGATTCCACGCCAGCTCTCTTAATAGCAAACTTCATAGTCGCGCTATGGCGATAGCCATAGGAAACGCGCGAAATAAAACTATCATTAAAAGTTGCCGAGCCGGACGAAACTTATAATACCGCGGTAAGATATACTTTCGCTGAGAGAACTTCACCAATACATCCGTAACACATAATTCTAGGAGTACGCGCCGAAGAAAAAAGATTCATGAATAAAAGATATACGTTGACACAGTCCACGCTTTTCCGAGAAAGTCTCTCGAGAAGCATCTCGTCGCGATTATGCGAAATTTGGTTCCCTGACAAAGATTTTCTCATTTTGCTATGGTATAATTCCATTAAAAGAATTTTCAAACAATGTAGAATGAAGTTGGAACAATTCAAAATGGCTGTTAAAATTATTTTCAAGAAATGGACAACTAACTTTTTCCTCTTCATGCAAACAGTATAATTTTGTGTTGTGTGAGTCTTTGTTCTATATTACACATATTACTGAGAGGATAACGAATATATAAGCATGCAAATTTAACACTCATATCTATATAGTAGATTTATAAATACAAAAGATTTATATATACAAAAGTATACAGCTAAATAAATTTTAACTTATGACATCATACTTATATTAAATAACTAAAATATTACCTTTTTGATTGCAAAACATCAAGAATTCATTATTGCTCGCTAATTTCTGTTGCTTTCTCTTCGTATAATAATAAAACTTGATTACACAATGTATAGAGTGACTTTTATTACCGTTATCTTATTTCATCTTGTGAATGATAACTTAATTGCTTAGTGTTTAAGGTTTTTAGAAATCTGATCCTAAGGTCATAATAGACATTCTCTCTTTCCCTCTCTTCTGTCTTAGAACGGTAATAAACGTTTTCTCTCTCCTTGTATCTTGTCGACAAGGCTCTTCTTGGTATCGTTCTCTTCTCAAAGCTCGAATTACGTAAAGCCAAAAGAGTTGCCCTCTCGAAGGCTACGTACGTCGACTATGCTACCGTGTGCGAGTATTGCAAACGCACGTACCGATCTGTATCATGTATCGGATGGAGTCGCTCGCTCACCGCACGATAATAATTACCGTACCGGTTCGGTTGCATTGAGATGCGCTTGAGCTCGGCATAGCATGCTTCAAGGAGGGAGATGAAACGAACGGAGCATAAGACAGTAAAGAAGAGAGAAAGAGGGGAAGAGAGAGAAAAGAAGAGAAAACAGAGTAGAGAGTTATAAGAGGGCAGAATCGAGAGAGAGAAAGGGGGGAGGGAAAGCAGTAGTACCGGTCCAACGTGTCCTCGTCGAGTACTTCGGGGCACGTAGGTAGGTAAGCGTTGTCTTACGCTGATGCTAGTGCCACTGGATACCTGTAAGAGTATTCTCGACTCGGTTATTTTCATCCATTTAACGTTCGCCAGCGCGTGACAGAAAACCTCAAGTTTTCCTCAACGGAACTTCGAAGAAGAGCAAAATTAATCGCGTGTCTTTGCGGAAAATTCTCGATCGCTCGTTCTGAATGGTCTTGCTTCAATAAAAAGAAAAAGCGGTTTAATGAGAATCGACTAAGAGTCGAGGTGCGCGTCGTATTACGCTCTCTATTTAAAATTGATCATTTTAGCAACAATATCAAAATTAATTTTTAACGACGCTGCAGATTAATAAATAAGGTTTTAAACTCTGCTCTATTCGTTTCTACGTTATTTTTTTTTTAATACATAATTTATCTAATATTTTATATATTATTATACATTATTTTTATTTAACCGTCTAATGTTTAAATCTGTAATATTTTAATTATCTAATTCTTATTCAATGATTATGACGTAAATGCCAAACGATTATCAAAATTTAAAAAATACTTGAAACATTCCGCAAAAAATTCAACACTGCTGTTCTTCAATTTTAAACGTCTTTTACGAAAAACGCCAACTGACGGTTTAGCATAGTTCAGGAATGCAAAAATATGACAATACATACTCGGAGGATATATTAGGATCGTCAAAGCTTTTATTTCAGCTACGTGGCGGAACTTGTCGGAACGATCACGAAAACACCACATGTCGGGTGAAATATCGAACCTTTTATGCACGAGAGTTTAAGAGCGACATATGCGTGGGGAGCATCCGCGTCCCCTCGCGTCGCGACGCAGGACGCCACTGGATACGTTAATTCATATAATGGCCCGCTATATTTCGCCCCGCATAGGAAAACCTAATTCAACTGCAATTTTCCATCTCATGCGACTGCGTATTAGCCCTCCCGTGCTACTTTGCCCTTGCGTTAATTAAATTATCGCGATACGCCCGGCACAAAGGTAAAGAAATTAGTTCCAATTTGAGCTAATTCACGTTTAAGTCTTCGGTCGTCTAGTCAAAGCAGATAAGAAAAGTCTCCGGGCCTAATAGGCTTCGGCCCGTTGGCGTTATCTCGGGACGTAAAGTCGTATCCGAACGAGAATACGATATCCCCTGCGGCGTTATCTCGCAGCCGAGATTTATATACACAGACATCCACGCACCTACGTTACGTTTATCACCGAGTTAACATAACTCAGATTCCCATCCGCTTTTATCGAAGAAACGACAATAACAGTGGCAGCGTCGTGATATCCAATCTCTAATTCGCATCTGAGGACCTGCGAGGATTTATGCTCGCGTTTCTTTCAGACGTTCCAAGACGCAGACATTCCAAGTCGAATTTTACAAATCTCATTAAATTAGATGTTATACTCTACATTTTGTACTCTGAGATACACAATGTTCATGCATAATGGAAGCAATCAGTACGAATATGAATAACGTATCAATATTAGATATTGGAAAATTAGAGAGTCGGTTGGATTAAATTACTAACTAACTATGCATAAAACATTTTTCTTTCAAATCAGCGAGCATTTTGCCGCCGATGATGTTCCGCTTTTACGCGAAGGTAATGATTAATCGTTTTTATCGACAAGACTTTTAGCGACGCTGGGATTCACAGCTACAAGAGAATTCTCTCGAGAATTGATGATATGTTAATGAGGCGATAAATATTTATACCGTGCCAGTCCGCGATTGTTACAGAATTATATGTAGGAGTGTCATCTGTGTGTTAATAGTTAAGTTGCGGCAGTCGGAAACTCGCGTGGAACAGACATCTCCTTCACGGTCGGACGAATTTTTGACGATCGCAGAAATAAACGGAGAACTCTCTCTCTCTCTCTCTCTCTCTCTCTCTCTCTCTCGGCGAGGAACTCTGCTAGCATATTAAACGTACCGCTACCAACCTGCGTGATAAACTTCGGAAACGCCCAGCGCGCGTCGCTATACAATAATTATAATGTGCAACTAAGAAACAAGCTCGCGGAAATTAGAAGGGAAATGGGCCACGATAATTTGAAAATGCAGTCGTAAGCCTCGAATAACTTCGAGTGCTTGAGATGCTACTACTTTGCGCGATGCTGCACAATCTCGGATCTCGGAAATTGTTACAAACTTTTTCAGAGCCTCAAGGCTTCTATTAATTCGGCGTGTTAATTCAGAAAACGTGCGCGTAACGAATGTCGTACAAATACATTACCGAAGCTCTACACGTTTTCAACGCCTACGGCGTTTGAACAATCGAGTTGAACATCGCGAAATTATACGTGATCCATACCACAATAAGTCTGACACATCTCCTTGATATACATATATACATATTATGATTATATCTCCTTGATTACATATATACATATATATGTAAAATACAGCCATCTACGTTTGGAAGCTTACTGCAGAAAAAATCAACTAAACGAGGATTGTAAAAAATTATTTGTTTAATTGTAATGTCGGACACTCGAATTTCAGTTAGAAACAAGGATCGTGGGTCACAAATACTCGATTGCGAAATCTCGCTTGGATTCGCCCGTTGTTTTTGACAAACGCGAACGTGCAAAGCAATTTTTCGACGCGTCACCGTGATGGCTACGGAAAATCTAAACGTGCACAAACCCAGTGTGTCCGCGGGTCGCGTTTATCATTTTCCGTTCTTCGTTCCTCGATTATAAACGCTAGCGTTTCGTTTTCCCTTGCGTGCGCAGCGTCTTTGACACTGCGACGAACGGTACCTCGTTAAATTGCTTTAATCTTTCGCTTACATACGTGATTCAACGATGCCGCAGAAGCCTTACCGTCCATCGAGTATAATAATCGAAATGCATGGAGCACGCAGGTTTCAATTCGTAGAATTTGAATGGATCAATTTATCCCGCTTCGTCACCAAAACCATATCGCTAAGAGCTAACGGGTAAAGAAGAAAGAAAATCATTTATTACGTCCTCTTGAGACCATGTCTCCTAATGCTCGGTTTCACCAGCAGACAACTTGCTAGTGGATGGGTCTATAGAATTTCCTTTTGTGATAGTATTGATTCAACAAGAAAGAGGAATACGTTTACATTGTTGGTGAAAAGAGCTAAATCCACAAAATGCGATACAGAACAGTGAATATAAATTTATTGCGTGGAATAATGCAAAGAACTATCGAAAACGGATATTGGCATGAGAAAATAAATCGTAATGAGAAATTAAAAAATCGTAATAAATAAATAAACAACTAACTGCAATAAGTAATACAAAGATATCATTGAGAAACATCATTAGACAACAAATCAAATTAATGAGAGATCGTTAAATTATTATATTTTAACTAAAGTTTAAAAGAAAGAGAGAGACGGAAAAGGCAGAGTAGAAAAGGCAGGGATGGACGGGACGAGAAGCAAGCTGAAAAAGATAGGAAAAGAACAACAATATACAATAGCTTTTCTACCTCTCGTCCTTCTTCGTATCGCATCATTCTTTTTCTTTGACTCTGCTAGCAATACCATTTCCAAGCTTACAGCGAGCTTCGGAGCGGAGTGAAAGAGAGACAGGCGGACAGAAAGAGCTACGGCGTTTATTATTAGGTTGCAGAATGCAGAAATGATTCTACAATGTACAGTGTGTGTGCGAGACAGTCGCACGATTGATCAAATAAAACGGAATGCATCGGTGCTTCCGATGCGTTAATCCGAGAATCGCCATTTCGAGGAGGAGAAACAAGCGCAGCGCGCATCCATAAAAAATGCAATGCGCGCATGTCGTACGACACGCATTAAATCGCGAGTTCGTTCAGATGCAAAGCATGCAGCGAGGATTACGAGGATTAGTATGTTCCACGGTCAACGGGAGGTTTATGTATTATGCATCGGAATACGATAGGAGGCGTAATGCAAAGAAGAAAAGGCAGAGAGAGAGACAGAGAAAGAGAGAGCGTCTTCTTTGCGAGATCTTAGTTTACGATATCGGCGATGTTGCACGGAGCGCTTTCAAGGTGCGCGCTCCGCTTAAAGCACCTTATGTCGCACATTATCAATTAATTTCGTCACCATCGTGCGCGTCTTCTTGATACCTACGGGCTTAATCCTGTAAAGCGGTATTAGCAGCGGTGAGCCGAGTGCCGCGTGAATTTCCAACCTCACCCGCCGTGAATTTCATATCGGGCATTAACGGGTCGGGTTTATTCATCGTCTAATCTTTGCGGGACTTTTTCACGCCCTGCCGCCTTTAAAGTCCGACAATGTAAGTACGCGTAGTTTTAAACTCCTCGGGACGGAACTTCGGGACTTTCGTATTCGCATTAACAGCGCGCGCGAGTGCCGACACGCCTGTGCATGCATATGCCTACGTCATGCATTATTACATGACGTAGTTGCTACAATCTCGAAACTTTGAGCATGAAACTTTAAATAGAAATTAAACACGAGAATACTAATGGTGCGGAGCAACACATATCTGTGTTAAGATTAAAGCGCACGTACCTCTAATCTGTTTCATCTGGAACGTCATTCCGGATTCACGTAGCACGCTCCGATCTTTCGTATATAATTAAAATAGTTTAACTATCGAATAATTAATTTTGTGTGTTGTAATGTCGCATGCGCGACTACCGAATCAATTATGATTAATGACAGGGGGGCAGGGGGCTGTAATGCTATGATGTAAATTCTATATAGCAGATTTAAAAGTATAAATTCGCAAATACACATATAAGCCTTTTAAGAGCCTAACATTTATGTGAAAACAATGAAAAATATAGAGAAAAATAATAAATAAAGATTCATATATTGAAAACATAAATATATAAATATCATACGCGTTTCGACTCATAGAGTCCTCTTCAGTAACATCAATATAATAGTCATCACATTAGAAGGTTGGTCTATCGAACTAGATAGGTATATTAGATCGCAGAAGAAGAGCAATTTACAAAAAGAAATTCTGAACATTTAAACGAAGTCTATTTGAAGATCATATCGGAGCTTGCTAAATGAATTTCACTTTTACTTATATGTTGATTATCGATGAAAATAAACAACATGTTTTTCGTTTTCTTGTCCTTTACGTAAGCGACATTAAAATCTGCGTAGTGATGACCGTTTCTCGACTTGCATTCACAGTCTGTCTCATTTCTAACAAGTAAGACGTGTCTTACATTTAACATTTATACATTGTGACTTTAACTATGAAAAACAAAAAGGTATATTTGTCAGACATATTTATTATATAATTTTTACAAAGACTTTTTATAATTCCTCAATATATATAACTTTTACAGTTAACATTTATTAGTCTACTTCAGATAAATTCTTTTTGCTTTTTTCTTGTTTGATAATGAATCTTATTAACGGAATCATCATCACTTCACCGAATTTTCCAATCCGGAAGAGTATATGACAGCAATTTTAAAAAACACGACTACGGCATTCTTATAACGAGATCTTATAATGAGATTGCAGTTAAACCAACCTTTTAATGTGATGACTATTATATTGATGTTACTGAAGAGGACTCTGTGAGTCGAACCGCGTATGATATTTACGTATTTATGTTTTCAATATATATGAATCTTTACTTATTATTTTTCTCTATATTTTTCACATAAATGTTGGGCTCTTAAAAGGCTTATATGTGTATTTGATGTTTAAAATATAAGGAGCTATACTATACTAATATTGTTTCTATATTTATATATCAAACCCTTTATATAATAATAAAAATTAATTTTACTTGTAAGTATACTTATCGCTTGATTCATTCGTATAGGTTCTTCATAGATTGCGACAGAGGTTCTTAAGTCGAGTGCCGATGTGGTCATCTTGATACAAGAAACTCTTGCAGTCTCACATACGTAAAAAAGTGCTACTTAAAATACAATTATTATAATTGTTGTCATCAAATATTTCTTGCGCCATTCACGTTGCACAGTGCTCCAATGTGACAAGGACATTGATTTTTAAGTCGAAAGGTTAAACAAATAAAATACTTCGTCGCATATTGTACGAATCGGAACTTTTCGTACAATTATCATCACGGAAAAAAAGATTAGCTACTATAGTAAAACTATTTGTAAAATATGGACAGCTAATTATTATTTGCAACGAAAGCTATAATTTTGCAATAGTAGCAAAACCTTTAACAAAAGGTTTTGCTAAAGTATTGACAAAGTTTTGCTGCTATTGCAAATTTATAGCTCTCACTGCAAATGATAATTAGCTATCCATATTTTACAAATAGTTTTGCTATAGTAGTTAATCTTTTTTTCCGTGCATAAATATCTTGTGTTTGAAGTTAAAAAATTTTCGAATTTTCAACAAACACTGAAGCATAAAAAATAAACATTTCCCATAATTTTCCAAATAATTAACGCTATTATATTTACAAACGTCCATTATTTCGTTATTCATGTAAAATAATTAAATAATGTTACTGTTCAATTTGAATAAAATCGGCGCAAAGAAGAAATTTGGAATTGGAAAATATTCAATCCACAAATGTCATCACCGCCATAATTGTCATTAGCTTGCTCATATTTAATCATTTACAGCAAATGGCATTGTACGAGCAACAATATTCGAATCTCAAATTGATATAGAGCACTGCATAAGCAATAAATCCACTGTGTATCACTTCATTAATGATATCGTCATTGCTATCATTTTTTTATCGAATCTGTTGGAATCACATCAACAACTAATAATTCGATACGTTGTTTCTTGAAAGACTTCACTCAACATAAAGTCCGTATCCGCGCACATGATATTTCCCTAAAGAAATTTGCTGATATAAAATTAAATGTCACGAAGAAACACGGAGTAGTCGTATAAAATAGCGATACGTATTTGCTCCGACACGAAGAGAAACATCGTGTAACGAGAGTCTGCGTAAAAAGTGTCGGATTGCAACGTAAACATTTCGCGCGAAAACATCTGACGCATGGAAAAAAAATTAAGGAAACGCGCAAAGGGGCGCGTCCTTCGAATTCTTCGCGCGGAGTAGGAGCAGCTGCTCGTCCAGGATCTGGCGTTAATCTAGAAATTACTGTAATTTAGAAAAAAGGAAGAGACTCACTTGGCGAAGGATGTCGACGGCTGCCGATGTCCCGACGTCGTCCCAAACGGTATCCTCCTGGCCGAGGTCACTAACTAGAAGAAGCCCGTGCACATCACCCATGATTCCCGGCTGGTGCGTTTCACGACGAGAAACTTATTCGTCACACTCTCTGCGGGGGCCGTTGCGTACCGCTTGCTACGGGCGGTGCACGTACACACACACACGGGCGCGCGAGAGAGCGAGAGAGGCAGAAAGGAGAGAAGACAGAACGCGGGCGGAGGACGCGAGCGGCGGCGTCGGCTTGGCGATCAGGGCGGGTGCACCGGGTGCCTCGACGATCATCGCGTCATGTCTCTTGAATCGTGACGGCCGGCCGCGGCCGCAGACGACGATCCCGAAGCTGCATTCCCTGCTGGAGGCTCGAGGCCGGTGATAGCGCCGCTGGCTGCTTCTCCTCTTCGTCCGAACTCGCGCCGCGAGTTCGCCTCCTCCTCATGTGTCGCGCGCTCGTCCGCTTCGAGTTGGCGCGCGCCGTGCGGGTTACGTCGTCTGCCCGTGGACGGAGACGATGAATTTCGGAGCACTTTCGGCAGGGCGTCACTGTTTCTCTACTCTCACTCCACTGTTCGACACGCTCGCGTGAGACACGCCGATTTACGCGAGTTCGCGAGTCAGATCTCACGACCGAGAGGGTCACACCGCTCTGGTACATACACGCACACGACACACAGAGACGAAGACGCACCTTCGTAAGTAACACGGTAAATCGCGAAGAGCAAACTGCAATCCAACGTACGGACTCGACCGAAATCGGGCAACGTGATGGCGCCGCGGCTGGAGCACGACTGAGAGCGCCGCGTCGCGCCGCCGATGGTACTACGCCGAGTCAACGGCTCGCGGCGTTACGGCAGGTGCTGGAGGGGGAAGAAAGAGATAGAGCGAGCGAGAGAGTGGGAGGGAAGAAGAGCGCGTGTGCGAGCGGAGCCGCGCGACATATACACAAAGGTGACGACTATGCGCGCGTATACTGTGCCTCACGCGATAGGCGGTGTCGCGGTCCCAGGGCCGCATGGATCGAGCTATTTTAAAGGGGAGGAAGGGGAGAGAAATAGAGTATACATACACGGTTATGCAGCTCGCCTCGTATGAGAGAGCGAAGTCGTACACGTTTCCGAGAACAAGTAACGCTTGACTTATAATCTCGATCTCTTCTCCCGCTCGCTCGGCGCTGATAACGCAACGACTAATTTCGCGCAGTTTGCAAATTCGATAACGAGCGTCGAAAGAGCAAGCTACGATAAAATATGAATTACGGCGGTTCAAGACGTATGTACATACATACGTGCTTGAATTTCATTCGCTTCCTATTCACCGAGATTCGCATCGATAATCGATTAGTTGTGATGGTCTTCGATTATTGAACGGACAAAGTTCTCGAAGCTTTCATAATTAGCTGGCCTTTCTGACGTTGCTCGTGTAGAACGGGTAGATACGCTTGCGACACTTTTCGCGAGCAATTTTCGCCGCGCGAGGACGCCACGATTCGCGCGATTTCGCAGCCAACGTCAGACGAATCGGAAGTTTCGGATTATTCCTGTCTTCCAGTCACATCCGTAAACGTGAATGACGTGAATGAATTCGAAGAATCAAATAAAGGTGATAAATGCGATTATAACATGCAATAAATAGCGCGATCGCCGGATATCTTATTACTTTCTATCGACTTTTCACTAGGTCAGCTAATTATGCGTGGTCATGTGAGCATTTCCAAATACTTTAACACGTACGTGGCGACGTGCGTCGAGCGTCGAAGCAAGGTTCCGTGTTTGTCATGAGTAAAAAATGTCTTTGTTTTAATAATCGGACAAACTAGCGCGCGTGCAAGTAGAGTGTCGAATGAGGTGGCACGCTAATCAACCGAAAAGGGAACTACTGATTGATATCACGCGCGATATTACACCCGGCGCGTCAAAACTTCCGCATAAGTAATGGCCGTCCGTCCCCCGCGAGGTTGATTCGAACGCGTGCCCAATATTATCGGGAAGAGTGTGATTGGATGGACTGTCAAGCGATGCGCCGCGTCGTAACGTGTCAATTGAGGGGCGCGTTTATGGCCATTCATTTGCATTATCCGACTCGGAGCAAATAAACAGACGCGCGGTCGTTAGAAAATTGCTCCGCCGAGATACGCCGCGCGTGTTTCGCAATGTAAACAATTCTCGATATTACACGACCTGACTCCGCGAGTCCTGATCTTCCCGTGAGGTTAGAAACAAAGCGCGAACATTTGCCGATATGTAAAAAGAACTGCTCAAAATGTGTGTCGCGTCGCGTGTGAAGTGAAGTGAACAGCGGACGCTCCAAGAATCGAGAATCGAAGATTGTTTCGGGCTCGGCGACAACGTTGCGTGCTGCGGATCTTCAGCTGCGTGGCAAGGTAAGTGCCTAGGTACTAAGGCTTTCGATTCCAAACCTGCAAGCATCTGCTGTATCTTCGATACTAAGTGCCTACACGGAAAAAAAATGATATTGTATCAACAGCATCAGTGTAGTTAAATAAATTTAGTTGATGCAACATTAATATTAATGAACAAAAAACATCTAATAGTTGTTTTAATAATGTAAATATTTGATTTAAGCAAATATGATTAAATGAACTATTTCTGTTTGTGGCAGCCCGTGACATACACATTTAATTGAAGCAACTTCATTTTTTTTTAAATTGAACAGCATTTTTTTCCATGTACAGATACTAACGCTTTCGATTCCAAATCTGCAAGCATCTGCCGTATTTCGTTAAAAAGCGAGAGTTACATTAAGTTACGTTCGAAAAGAAAACTGATTCCAGAATGAGTAATAAAAAATGATTCACATAAAAAGTCTGTTTCCACTGCGATATCTTACAATTTCGCAATTATCGTCGACTGCGTCAATGATTTTCTCTTACAAAGTATTAATTATTTTATTTCAAGAAGTTGCGTAGATTTTTATTATTTATTTGTTTTAAAATATCAGGGTTTAAATACATATAATTAAATGTCTGTTAAGTAATTATTGCAAATCAGAGTCTCTGTTGGCCGTTACATAATGTGCATTTCCATTTTCTACACGCGCTATATTCAAATAATACCGTACCGTACCAACTTCAAAGGGTAAACGCGAATTATAAAGACAATTAGCCGTTGCGAAGAGAACGTTCTGAAAACAAAGGAGCGAGTGTAATAATCAATTGTGATGATGAATGAGAGTAACGAAAGTTCTCTTCGCGCCATTTCCTGTATTTTCTCGCATTTCTCTCGCGCAGTGATTAATTGTACAACTTAACGATTATATTCAAACGAACACGATGGAAGCGAATCTTGCCATCGTGTCTCGGTTAAATGAACGATTCTCAGTTATCCAATAAATGGCGTGAAACATTAGTTTGGAATCAGTGCGCTATTATGTTTTCTCAAATTCGATAAAATATTTGATGCAGATATTACACAAAGATAAAATAAATTCATGTATTTACGTAATTTTTTCCGCGTGAAATTTCTTTCTGTTGAAAATAACTAATAATAACGTAGTAGCAATGATACAATTTTTTAAAAACAGTAAGTAATCGAGTGAAAAGTATAATATTATTGAAAAAAATTATCTTTCGAACTTAAAACATTTAAAATTAATTATTCGAGCACTCACATAAAAAGAAATGTTTTTAAATTTATTTTTTAATCATTACTTTTTTTCTTAAACACACAGCTACAGACATAAATAAATAGTTTTTTGAAATTGGGCTTTGAGCTTGAGTTTTGTGTCGATATGCAATTTGCAAGATGCGTCCGATTCTTCATTTAAAGGGTTAAATACGAGACAATTGGCCATAATCCTTTCATCGAGATTCATCGTTTTTGCGCGACAGTTGCGAACATGTGCGCATCTATTACACACATAATTTCATCGGCCACGTAGGGGAAAGAGAGGGCAGATGTGTCCTCGAGCGAGTGCGGCCCTGCGGGGTGTAATTGCCACCACCCTCCGGGTTTCATGTCGCAGGGCCGGCGCGACCATAATTCGTCGATCGCGACGATTGCGGCGACTGATTGCGAACGCGATTTAACCGAGGACAAACGGGGTGGCCGTACGTCTGCCTTTGAAGCATACCTCGCGCTCGTATAAACCGACTGTTAAATTGCGCGCTTTAAAACAATTTACGTTCCTTTTACGCAAACTGGATTTATGCATGCACACGGGCCGATTTCCGAGCGACAGCCTTGTTATGATTGCACGCGTTGCGTAATTGTTACGCACGCGTGTAACGAGCAATCGTTCTCTCGTACGTTATTCGACAATGTTTTGTAATGTCGTATAAAAAGTTCCATAAGTTGTATAAGATTAAATGAGTGTATATTTTTTATCCTCTGAAATTCTTAATTCAAAATTATTATTAGACATTCTCTCAATTTACAATTATTATAGCATAGCAGATTATTATAAGTATACGTACAATAGCAAAACAATTTTGTAGAGATTGAGAATGCGATGCAATAACACTAATTTTTTCGCAGTCAGATAAGTCCTTGTAAAATTTATTCTTAAAAATTTGCAAATACCACATACGTCGAATATTTCGCGAGATTTTATTCCATCCTGCCAGCGCAGTCACGAAAAACCCTTCGTACGGTATCGGGATCCGAATCTCGTAACCGTGAAATAAAATCGTGGGAGAATACGTCGGCGCGTGCGACGTGCGTTGTGACCTCGGCACAAACGACGGCCCTGCATTCCACGAGAGAGGCATCATCCGTCCTTTTTCCACGGTATTACGAATAACGTGTACACGATGCGCAGATGCTAATTGATAGTAATGCGCGATAATCTCAAACAATTTACCGAACTAGAGCCGTGTTTACTCCGTGCCTTCCCATTACCAGCGTCGCCACACACCGCCATCACTATCGTGGCCTCTAGGGCCTTCAACACTACCATCGCAACCAGCATCCGTAACGCAAATACGACCGGCGTTCTATTTTTCATTAAAATTCGGAGAAACTTCCGCGCGGCTGTTGCCGGTGTGCGAGTTTGGAAACTACGCCCGCACCCTTTGTCCTGCGAAACTTGGCAAAATCATTTACATTAAGTACTCACCGCCGGGATAAGGCATGCATTCGTAGTTATTATCTAACTGTATACAACCTTGCCTCGTCGCATACGAAAGCGGGCGCAAAACGAAGCGACAAAGCTCGCCGTCTATGCCTTTACAATTGGGATTTGCGAGTGAAAGCGGACACGTTGCCGTTTTTTCTTCTTCTTTTTACGGAATTGCCATTTTTTTCTTGTTTTTTTTTCTTTACGATTATTTTTATTTTGCTTTTATTTTATTACCAGCTATATAGTAGAAACCATTATCTTATTCGGTACTGTTAGACTCCTGCTGCATTTCCGGATTCGAACACAATTGGATGTTATGTCTCCTCAGTATCTCACGTTACAAAGACAACAATTGTTACTATGATTTATACTTGATTTATACTTTACTTTCTTTGTTCTTCTAAAGACATTTAATTATTAACATAAATTGCGTAAGAGCATTTAGCCATTAACCTTCGTGCAACATGGGCGAGCGGTCGCTCCGGGAGAAAAAATATTGCCGGACGATACATAACGTCACAGCAGTCGAGGCAGTTACTTATGTGCAAAGTTTGAATGGAACCGTAAAAAAACTGCAGCTATTCGTAGAGACGCATATTTTGCACATTTTGCACAGTACACGCTATCCTCGTCGAGGCTCAGCGTCACTTCCGTTCTTCATACGTTCTACAACTCTCGAAGGACGAAGGTGAGATTGTATCACCAGCAGTGATGGCGTGGAATACCTTCAACTGCCAAGCGCAGATTCGAGAGTCCAGACGTTGCGTTCGTGATTTTTCATCCGCACCGTTAACTACAAAGTTTTCAATAGCGCGGTGGCGCACTCCCCGAAATCTGCCAATGTCAACAAACTTGGACGATCAAAGATCTTCAAAGTCCTGCTTGACGTTGGACATTTTCCAACTTTTCAAAAGTCACTGGAATTTTCGACGTCGTTCAGAAAGAATGATAGAATCAAAAGACTCTTCCGGGCGACTTCTCGCACTGTCAATATCCTCCGCGTGATTTTCAACATTGCCAAAATTCCCGAGTTTCCAGGTTCATAAAACACTCGCGCGCAGATCGAACAATGTCTCGTCGCATCCTCGGTAATCGAGTCTGGTATCCGTCTCGTCTCGTTCCCATCGCTAGCTCGCAACGCGATCTCCATCCTCTCGAGAGTATCTCATGCCACCCTCCCGACTACTCCGGTACACATCCCTTTTCCGCCATCCAAGGGCGACCAGGGTTGCCTGGCTAAGTCGCCAAAAGCTTGCACTCCCGGCGGAATTCAGCCGCCGTCATGCCTGAGATCGAGCGTATTGCGTGGCGTCCCTCGGCGTTGCCGATGCACTTCCATCCACCGAGATCGTGCTTCGTAAAATTGGATTTGCGCATGGCATGTAGACGATTTGTCATACCGGCTGGTTACATTCTTGCCAAGGTTCCACGACGCTCGTAATATTTCGCTCGATGAACTCTCGCGATGATATTTCGCGGCACACGCATCGGCAAGCGATCTCATAATTGTGATTGATTGCTGACACATTGCCGTGCATATAAAATCGCAAAACAGTATCTCTCTCTTCTCTCTCTCTCTCTAGTTCGAATCGATAGCTCATTAACTAGACACGTTTATATTTCTCGTTCACACTTACCGGACGCGGCGTATTTAATACCATTTCGAGCTGCGTTACCAATAGAATTAAATAAGTAACAGCAAATAAATTGCGATTCGCGAGGCTGATTCATAACGTTTGATTTCTACGTTTCTTGTTTTTAATTAAATTTCTTTTAACCCAGATTCGAGATTTTAATTAAAATTTTCTGCCGATTCTTAGTTTTGCCGTCGCATATTTTCCGCCGTCCTAGCTTCGAATTTCGACTCGCTACTCGCTATTTACTGTGACTTGCAGGAGGCGAAACGGTGTCCAATCGATTCTGCATCGCCAAAAGAGCGCGCGTGTATACATGCATCGTGTTAAATCCGAGTGTCGAGCATGAAAATATCATGCACGTATTAGAAATATGACGACGCCTTATAAACGAACGTGCATATACGAGATATTCAGTGACAAACATATCCAGTGAACAAAACAGCGTTCAGTCAAAAAATAACATTTTATTACAAAGTTTTACTAAATATCAATATAAATTTTTTAAATTATGAGTGATTATTATTGGAGAATAATTATCTGTGAATCCTTAAAAAATTGGATGTTATTCTATAAATTTGATCTTGTATTCTTGTCAGAATTAAAACGCGAATATCGTAGCATCATTGATCGATAGATTTGCAATGTCCGTCGCATCGAGTACGGATTACAAATCGTTTGTTCAGTCATGATTTATGAACAGCATCGCACCACCGATTACAATGGAGATTCTCTCCGAAATTGGCTGGACGAAAATTATTGTTCGCCGTGCAGGTTTCGCAAAAAGCGCCTTAATCAGGGCAGTTATGTGCTCTCTTTTGTACAATCCATCCTAGCAATCTCCGAGACGTTAGCGGAGAAATTTCTCAGTGTATAGTAGAGAAAAAAGAAAAAAGAACAATTATGTCATTCATCGAGGAGTATAGTTTCCAGTCAATTCCACAGCATGGTCCAACAATAAGTAACGTAGATAATGGAGGTACAGCCTTATCTGCAGGCTGTTTGGCCGACCGATCGAAACACTCGGTCGAAATAATAGAAGGTATCGTACACTCAATAACGAACGAAAAACTTCAGAAGCAGGGCGAAGTTTGTGTGCGATATCCGCGCGAACTTTATCAGATTTCGTATAGTTAGGCGAGAAACGGTTAGCTTTTCATCCGTTCTTCCGCAGTTCAAGCATCCGCTTTTAAAGCCTGCTTATACTTCGTACTTAGTCTGTATGTGAAAATTGAGAGAGAGAGAGAGAGAGAGGGGAGGGAGAAAGGGAAAGATGGGGGAGAAGGGATTGGAAACGAAACTTACCTGACGGATACGAGTCGTTGAGCACGATATGGAATCCCGAGGTCGCGCCTTGGTCGACGGCGGTGATGGACAAATCGTCTCGCGGAGAGAAATTGAATGTCGAACTAGTTTTCGACCACTTCCGGAAACGAATAGCTCCGTCAGAACGGCTTTCGATAAATTTTCGTTGCGTAAGTACACGCGCGCGCCAGCAAGATCGAGAATATTTTTCCCGCTCGTCGGACAAATGTGTTGTCATGTGTCTCATTTCTTATTTATGCATTCAAATCAGCTAAGTTTCACGAAGTCTAGAAGCGAGATTCTCGTCGTATAAGTTTAAGGTATAAGTTAGGGTATAAGTTAGGTACTTTTGTTTGTTTTGGGGACCTTTAAGTCCATGATTAACTCTAGAATGTTTCTCACTGAGTAACCCCATTATAAGCGGATATAATTATGTTTATCTATTAGTATTTTATTCAACTAATATAAATGAGAAATAACTTAGTAAAAATTATTAATAATTAATAATATAATTTTTATTGTTTTAACAATTGGTTATATGTTTTGTAAGATTTGGATACATTAGTTTCATTGAAATATTTGACGTTATACGTAAAATTATGTTAATTTGCACGGGAAAGAAATTAAATATAAATTAAAGGATAACTTTACTAATGCCCTACGGCATTAAAATTTATGAGATTATTAAAATGAATCCATCTGTGTTAAATCGTAGTTTATCTTAAATAATGGCGAGTTTACTTAAGATATGACTGTACGTTTTTTAAGCTTCAGACAGTTCGCAATAACTCACGTCGTCATGCATAAAAAGATAGCTATTTTACGAATTAAATGTATTGTGACGTTAGCTAGTTTTTTCATTCAGAATAAACTTTTTATTTCGCGCGCGTGTGTGTGTGTGTTATTCGCTTATGTGTTACATGTATCACAAGAGAAAAAATTACAACTGCGTGTTATGTATTATATAGTTTCTGTTGGCAAGCGCTGACTAATAGCAAAGTTCTTAGAAGAAGCTAGATAGTGGTTGAGAAACAAAGAAATCCGCCTATTTTTTTTTAGGACTAGCCGTCAGAGTCTCGTTTATTAGTCCCACGTCCAACGAAATAATCGTTTCCAATTCGATGATCAAAAGAACTTGCCATCCCTTATTTTTGTAGAAATTAATAATTTCCCGGAACATTTAACTCCAACTTGATATTACTTTTATTCTCTGCTCGCTCAAGAGGAAAAGAATGAGAGCTGCGCCCTGCAATAAGAACAATACGATAATTTCATCAGAGGCTAATCTTGATAGCTAATTCGCCGACCTCACGATATACACATCTATCTCAATATTACATCTCGCATCATCATAAAACAGAGAACAAACTTGAATGTGTCCGAACTCCCTTGGAATTCATACGGTAGTTAATTAATTTTGGTAAAAGGATCCACTTATTATAGGACCGTAGCTATTGCGCGCCGTCCGACATCCGTGCAATTTAGCATAGCGTTACAAGCCACGCGAGATGTTCCCGCTACTTTGTTTGCCGCGGCATCGCCTCCTTTTACGTATGCCATCGTGAAACAATCGTATTCCCCCTACGACCATAACCGGTCCGTCCCGTGCTACGGAGTACGTCTTCTATTTCCGCGTCGAGTTTCGGAGGGTTTGCCCTCCCAGGAGAAATGTTCCTCCTAATTTATGAAACGCGACGGACGTTACGGCGTTTAGCGAGGCACCTTCGAAGTACGTACGAACCTGCGAGTTGGTACGTGAAGCGAAAACTTTGCAGGTAACCGTAGGTACCTTTGGGTTACTACCAGGCGGATTTTCTCGCAGCATCATTAGTATTCCGGGATATACAGACGTGGCGAGAGACAAAGAAAGATGGAATGAGCGGAGAGGAAGGAAGGCAAGGAGAGAGAGACGAAAGAGGGAGATCTCTCCCAAATGAGTACCTTACGCACAGAGACACGTTTCTCTACTCATTCTACTTAGCGTTCTACTGCACCTGACTCTTTTACACCGAGTTTCTCTTTCGCTCTTTTTCTTTTCCTCTATTATGTCTCTTCGTACCTCACTGTAAGAAACAGTAAAAAAAAGTGAGCCCTCTTAACGAATGCTTTTCTTCGTCACTTGTCTTCAGACTCGAGGTAATTCGTAGGAGCCTATCCTTTTCGTCTCAAGTTGCTTACAGTCAGCGAGATTAACGAAGCATTTATGTTAGTTCAAACACATTCGCATGGATGCATCTTAATTAAAGACAGACAGGGAGAGACCTGTGCGAGAATCCCCGATCATGAAGCGAACATACTGGATATAGTTGTTAACGACGATAATTATACGGTCGAGGTAAATATATATATATATATATATATATATATATATATCTTATATACGTATTCGTATATCCTACATGATGATCGTACGACAAATTTTTAATTCTATCTCATTAAAATGTACAAAACGTGCCTTCAAAATATTACTCGATACGATACGTAGAGGGGATAATTGATTTGAGCTAATTATTGGATTGCAAATATAAATCTTCTCGGTAAAATTGGCCGATGTTAAAAATTGCGTCTTTTGCGTGACCGAAAAGTCTCGGCAATCAATAAAAACAACTTTGTCGTGACGGATCTGTATCGACACAGTGCATAATTTTGCAGATGTATGCGAGGTGCTCTGCCCTCGCAAACTTTATCGCCATGACACGCGACAGCTGAAAGGAGTTAGTAAGACAAGAATAAATGTGGTTAACGCCATTCCCCATACACTTTTGCACCGCTCGTAAACGTCTCCGATGTATAAGTGCAAAGTTAATCATATTCCTATTTCTATAATAATCGAAGTCGGTGAAGCATACACATCGTGAGGTTAGCAAAATAATTTATCACCTCGTAAGTAAGAAGTCAGCTGATTGTAACACTGATTAACTTGAAAAAGTAACCCACTTTGACTTTGATGACTAATACTGCAACATTTTGCACTAGATTTTATTTAATCCATTTATCTTTCTCTCCCTCTCAATTAATCAATTTTGTTCTCTCTTTTTTACGAGAGGAGCTTTTTCGCAAGTTTTTATAGGACAATTTGTAAAAAAAGAATACAAAGATAGATAATTACGTTGCATATTTTTACGATTCAAATTTTATAAAAATAAGAAACAAAATTTTATTTTCTGAATTGATATCTTTCTGAAATATTTTACTCCAAGAGGAATTTCGATTGAAGTTTACTTACCAAGAAATAAAATATTTCGTAAATTGGAAAGTCGAAAGATGATCTCTGTTGACATTTTCAACTAGAAAAAACATGAGTTCTATTCGTTTAATAATCTGTCCTCTCAAAATATCATTCGATTGATATATATCTAGAACTCATTTATGTAAGATTGACATACATATTTAGATTAAAAATAATTTTGTATAATTTAATTTCCTATATTTATTAAAACAGAATTTGAATATTAGATGAATTGTTATTAAAACAGAAATTGAAGTTCCAAAGTTTCATTTCACATCATAACAGATGGTATCGACTGAAAATCGTACGCAAACTCACTTATTGGACATTCGGATAGGTGAAGGCGTTAACATTTCCGTTTCATTCGAAATATAGCGTGGAAAACACATATTTGCACAGATCGTACACATTCCGTCCTGGATACGTCAATTGCGCAAAAGTTTCGAGTGATCTGTTCGCAAACCGAGTGACCCAAATAGACGTTTCCAACGTCGAATGTTTGACCCCAAAGTTCGGGGAGAGAGAACCCCGGGTCGATCGCTAGCGGTTTTGCTTCACCCCCTCAAGCACACACGAGAGAACTTTGTCCCGCGTGCATTAACCGAGCGTTCCGCATTGGATTCGTCGCGCATCGTAAATAAAAGTCCACGGGCGATAGCGCGAGCGGAGCGATCGAGTGAATGAGCGAGGGATACATCAGGGGACGAGCGAGGGATACTATCGTGACACCTGGTGCCTCGTGCAATCGGCATTAAAGTGCAATGAGACTGAAAAGGGCGCAGAAGTCAAACCATCCCTGGGCGATGCGAGAGCGAACCAAAGAAGCGAAAACTTGACGACACACAATGACGTTCCACCTCCGACGAGGAACTTCGTTGCTTTTCGAGGCGCCACAATGACGGCCTATGGGGAACGCTGATTTCTCCACAATTTCTGTTATTTTGGGCGAGTGCACGGCCAGCAGGCTAGTTCTCAAAGAGGGACGGCCGGCTGTGAGGAATGGACCGTAGAGAGTAGGATGGGCCGGACCATGTGGAGAGAGAGACGCGCCTGCGAGGCGTGAGTTCGGGTTCTATCTCGGGGTTGCCAGGTGCAACCTTTCCCTTCCTGCTTGTATACCTGCTTTCTATAAAACATCGCTCATTCTTCGTGTTCGTCCGTCCGTCTCAGCCGTAGCCTTGACCATTCCGGACCTAATGCCACAAGAGACCCACTTGCTGGTCGTCGCGCGATAATCACCGAGACGAATGAATAGATTTGTACGTGCTTTCACTGTTTTTTAATGGATAGATGCCACATCGAAATCTCTTTTTTGCTATCAATATTTATGGGTACCTCAATTGTTAGACAATTGATCGTTGCAGTATTTCATTTCTGGTTCTCAGAGAATGCTAATAGAGAAGATAAGGTTGGAGATTAAAGTGTGCAAAAATTTGCATCTCAATGACTTTTTTCGCTACCGTCGGTACGTGCGAATTTGTGGCGCATTGTTTCGTTGGGAAGCGGGAGGCGAATCTCAGCCTTGACCATCACGAAACTGTGCGGGCGATGATGACGATATATTACCTCGTCCGGCATCTTGCGATAATTAGCATACTGAGTAGATAGGTAATTGTATTCGATGTTACTCTAAATGGTACGAGAACAAACGTGATGCCTGACACGCTTTAGAAACATAGTTTTGATTAGTGTTTACGCTAGCGTGGCAAGCGCTTCCCGCTTTTGTGAAATTTAATGTAGCGTATGGCAAATTGCCCGCTCTCTCTTCTCTCCGTGAACTTAGGGTAGCTGTGTGCTTTGTGTCAGCCGAATTATCTTAGAATGGAGGAGCGCGCGTCTTTGTAATGGCTTCTAAGGAAGTTGTAACAATGAGTAAACGACCTCGTATATATGAAGGAAAACGTTAAATCCCTGAATCCTCCTCCCTCCTCTCTTTCCCTATGCTCATTATTCGCTCGTGGACTTTACCGTGGACACTTATAACGATAATGTCTCATTAAGTACATTATAGCTACTGTTTATATTACGGTTCATGTAGAATATTCCCAACTTTATACGACTTATGCAGAGTATGTCAACTTCATACGATACATATAAAATAGTAAAAGTCAAATAAATTAATTAACTAAACGGTCGATATTAAAATTAACGAGTAACAAGAAAAAGTGAACTTTTCAGAGAGTCAAACGTGGTTAGTTGTGCGTGAATTGCCGTTACGAAACATTTAATTAATAATTTAATAAAAATTATAAATCATACACATTTCGGTTCTTTGAGCCATCTCCAGTTATATGTAGTGATAGATAAATTAAATAATCTCAAGTAGAAATCGTAATGTAATTGATAAAAATTGTGTAATTATGAATTATGATCGGGAGAATAGCGGTTAGGAAAATGCTACATATCTAATGATCTAATGATTAGATTATACGTATGTACTTGCCTAAGTTTGTTATTTATGGCTGATTACAAATTGTTAATTGCAATTCCATTGTATAATGAACTTTAATCAGTGTTATTAGATATAGTTATGTTGATATTAATTATTAACATAATTTATTCAGACCATGCTATTATTACGTAAAATCAATGAATAACTTTGATGAATAAATAAATTTTATTGATTATACCTTGAGCATCCATTGTAATTCTGATTATTACAATTATTTTATATGAAATCAATCGATTTTTGAAGCAACGTGAATTAAAATCAATTCCTACATTCTAAATATATTAGATTCTAATAATTATACAAACGAGAATGAAATACAGAGAAGAAGGTATATTACAAAAATAATCCTGACCATATATAGGTGATATTAAATATTTATATATTGTATATTGAAAATATTTTCAAGAAATCTCTTGTTTCGACTAAATTATTGTCTCTTGAGAGAAATGCTCGTAAGGATTTTACAGTAAGCGTAAAGGCCGGTATAACGTTATCGACTGTAAAAAGTGAGGATGCACTGTATTTTCATGTCTCGATGATGTAGTTTGTAGATATTCTGAAGAGGTTACCAACAACAGTTTCAAAGAAGTTATTCTTAAATAGGAAAAATTCATCATAAAGACGAATTTTTATTTATTTCTTATCTTTTGCTAAATAATATAAAGATTTTTTTGAAAAGAGCTATATAGTGTTGCAATATACAGCGTTCTATTTTCATTACAAAATCCTGACTGAAGCGCCTTGCATAATTTTCTTGCAATCTCGTCAGCAAACAGCTGTTGGTAAAGGAACTGCCTGTAGCATCAGTTTCACTAAAGTCAATTCTATATGTCACACAAGATATATCAAACAAAAATAATCAACAATATGTATAACAATATCATACCGATTATTTTTAGTAATATATTTATTATTCAATTTTTAAAAGCATAAACTCAATTATATTATGCTATAAGACATATTACGTTATATTACAGCCTATACTGTAATGCATAGTATCGTAATATATACACTATAGCTATAATAAAGATTATATTGCTTAATTAATAGTTAGAAATAATTATATCTGCATAAAATAGTTATTTATCTAAAATTTTTTCAACATTAAGAAAGATTGACCATTATATATCTGTTCGTCAACTAAAATCCACTTTTTATATGATATACACAGCATTACAGCACGTTCAACTTTTTATAGTCAAGAATCAAAAAAGCACGCAGCTTTCTCTTTAAAAACCTTTAATTGACACACAATGACCGAGCGAAACGCAGAATAGCGAACATTTTGTCCATCCATCAACCATCTGACCTCGTCTTAAACACGCTTTTCTCAGCAAGTTCGAAGACAATCGATTCATCCGTCAACTCCGGCATCTATCCGCGCTCTACTTATCTTTCTGTCGTATCGCCACCCTTGGTACATCAAAACTATGCCGTCCCTGGGATCTCGACCGCCGAGGCTAATCCTCCTTAGCGGACCATGCTCCAGCATCGTTTGCGACGATCGCGATAGAATCAACGTACACCCTCGCGCGCGCTTACCCTTGAGAGGGAAGGCGAGAATATAGGTGAAGAAGGGAACAGGAGTGAGGGAGAGGGAGAGAGAAAGAGTGAGAGAGAAAAAGGGGCGGGAGGGAGGGAGGGAAAGAGAGAAGAGGGAGACAGAGTGAGCTCGCAATACACGGCAACGGTCGTGAGCTACGGGAGTTCGCAAGAGGGCGGTTAGGGATAAGAGAGATGAAGCATGTGGCGCGCGATGGTTACTCGACAGAGATGGGGCAAGTTCTCCGGTACACGGTGGTGGGCACAATATTGATCTGTGGGGTGGGCTTCGGGGATGCTGTCCTCTGGCCCTCCCCTCTGCCCCCGGGCCGCCGTTTTCACCCGCCTTCTCGCGCCCCCTCGAGCCCTGCGGTGCCTCCCTTTCCCCCGCGTCAGTGCATCCCCAAGTCTACTACCCTGGTACCCTCGCGACGTGGTGGGGGTCACGCTGGTTGCGTGCTGGTCCAGTCCGCAGCCTCCCGCGAAATCGTGGTGGGAACCGGGGGCGGCCACGGGAGGTAGAGGCGTCGGAGAGGGTGGTTTCCCCGGAGGTGGAAGTGGCGGAGGAGGGTTATGGCTATCGTGGGGAGCGTTCCTCGCGTCTATATCGCGGCGGTGGCTGCGAGTCGCGAGAGCTCGACCGGCAGCTCGTACACGACCCCGACCGCCTCCTTTTTCAGGGGTTTCGGTTTCCGGTTCGGACACCCGTTCGCAGGGACGTGGCGGTTTTCTCCATTCCCCGTGTGTGTCCAATCCCTCTTTCTCTCACTTTATCTTTCTTATTTCCCATCACTTTTTTTCTCTTCATTCCTATTTCTCTGATCTTCCGTAGTTTCCCTTTTGCCAACCGCTGTCTCAGTCTAGCGCGAGTTGCTACGTTCGGCGTCGAACTTCGTGGCGTACACCGTGTGCCGTGCGGCCTGTACGGAAGGCTTCGCGTCTCCTCATCTTCGTCGTCGTGCTCGCCGGTATTCATCATTACGGATTACTCGTGTTCGCGTCTCGCTCGTGTTAAATCCGGTGCGTACCACGATGCAAGGTAGAACCGTGCATACAAGAGATACGACTTCGCCGGAAAGCAATTACGGATAAAGGAATAGAGCAAATAGTGCAAGAAGACGAGAACGAAGCGGATGGGAGTGCGGAGAAAAAGGAGGGATAGCCGCAATAGGACCGGAAGAGCGGCAGTGGTGAACACAAATATACGAGGATGCACGTTCGCGCGAACGCGTGATCCGTGCTGAAGGAAACAAGTGCGACAAGAGAGAGAGAGGGAGGAAGGAAAAGAGAGAGAGAGAAAGAGATAGTGGGAGAGGGAGGGAGAGTGCGAAGACGGAGCAGAAATAGGAAAAGAAGAAAAATAAAATCGCGTGAGCAAGAACGGCGAAAAGAACGGCGAATTCGTTGCTTACGTGGAACAGGCTGCTGACAGAGGGAGCAGCCACGCTCCGCGAAGTTGCCTAGATACCGGGCAACACCGTGTTGCGCTCCGGTGAAGTAGGAGGCAACGAAGGAGGCGGAGGTGGTGGTGCTCCGCTGGAGGATGGAACGCGCGGTGGACTGTAGTGAGACGAGGAAGACGATCGCCGGCCAGGCCGCGAACGCAGGTCCGTGGTGCTGCCAGGAATCGCGATAGCACACCCGCGCCCCTCTCGAAGCTCGCCCCGAGAGAAAGAGAGAGCATAGGTCGGAAATCTCGCGGCAACGTGTGGCCGAAATCACGAAAAAAAACCGCGGCGTCGTTCGCGATACTACAGTTAGTCATTGGATCCGTCGAGCGTTATCCGTTGGTGTTTCGACGAAATAGTTACTGCACGACTCGTAGGATTCTGAAATCGCGAGATGGTTCATTGTGGACTCCTCTTTTTGTATTGAGAAAAATTTTTTACATGTTCGCGCGAATATCAAGCGTATCTGTTATATGTCGTTTCGCGTTTACAACCGGAAATTCCGATCGAATCGTCGTGGTGGGTGTCAGCGAGTAACGAAGTGAACCCCAGTGCCGGTCGAGAACGGGGTGAGAGTACTCGTAACGATGGACGCCGCCGCGTGGGGGAGAACGGGAGCATTCGGTATCGAATGAGGAAGCGTAGTTGCCACGGACACCTGTAAACCGGGCGCGGGCTCTCACAATTTTCGAGGCAAGATTTGCCTCCGTCGTGTCGATGAGAGCCAGCGATACGTTCGTGGAATGCATGCCGAAACTCGAATCTGCAATCTACGCATAACTGATAAACGATACCACATGAAAGATATCATATAGTCTTGGGTACGTTCTCGTATCAACTAGTCGTAACGTCAAAACTCCACAGACGCATTTCCTGTGAGATTAAAACTCGCGCCATTGTTTGCTTCTCTGAGGCGTGCAAGACAATGGAAAAATTGCTACCTGTGTCGATAGGTAGAAACTGCGGTAATGGCGGGCCATTTAATGCACTCCCTTGTGAATCCGATAAATAGGTCATCGTAATGCTGGACTCGTGATCAATGGCTGATTGGTTATATAGAAGGGATTGCTAATTAATTCACGCATTTTTTACCACGAAACACAAAACGCTTTTTATCGTAATTCGATGATGTTGCATGTGAAAATAAATGCGCGAGAACAAAGATGAGCTATAATGTGCTCTCGCGTATCGTATTTTTTAAAGCACGAAGCAATTATTAATTGCTACTTTCTCTCATTTCAAGCATTTCCTTATTTCTTTAAACGTAACTATTTTTTATGTATAATAAGATATGACAATATCCAATTTTTTTGATGATAAAATTATATAAGTTACTATTTTTAATTTTGGAAATTTTGTTTAAATTTAATATGTATCATTTATTAAGTATACAATAATTGGGTTTTTCATATTTTTGGCATGATAATATTAATGAACTAACTATCGATCACAAAGTGTTTTGGTCCAGCTCGCAGAAATCGATTTATGAACTTGCATATATTTCAATTATATTAATAATTATATTAATAATTCTTTTGATCTCGAGAAGATAAAAAATTTACGATAACGGGGGGCTTGGCAAAACCGATCATTTTCAGTCGCGGCACGTTTTTCCAAAGGGAATACAAGAAATCTCTTCTTGCTGATAGTGAAATAGTAAATCAACCGTCCCGCTTGTAAATCACCTAAGTTTTCGATGCCCGTAACAACGCTCACAACTTATGTATCGGAAAAAAGTATCGCAATAAATGTGACAGTATTCAAATGAGTGTCATTTCACTGTTTCGCGAATAGTATTTGAAATGTGTAAACTTTGTGCATAAATGTAATTTGGACGTACAGTCAAAAAATGCTGCAGATATGTTTATCAAAATTTTATTTCCATATATACCTAAATTTTGGAGGAGAAACTTTGATTGTTTTTATAAATTTAACATGTGTTATTGTTTTATTAAAAATCTCCTTGAACATACAGTTATAGTGAGTATTTCAAAATAGAAATAAAATCTAGGAATATCATGTTCTCGAATATTTTTTAGCACATGAAAAAAATCTAGTTGTGATATATATATTTTATACTAGAAAAATTATATCTTGATGCAAGCTGACCAATTTTAGTTTGAAACATAAATTTGAAATCACGAATGTATGCTTTTTTAAACAAAGAACTTCAGACTTATAACTGACGCATGAAAAATTGTGAGAAACATTAGCATTTATCGGTGAATATTTCAGTATGCATTAACAATTGAAAGCATCTCGCTGATTTAAGAGATAATGCAAACGCATGCCGTGAAACGACGCCGCGCGCGGTGGGAGGTGGGGTGCGAAGGAGTCGTTCACACGTACGAAATCATTATTTTCAGGATCCCCCGCGAGAATGCTCGAAACACTGGGAAGCATCGTCGCGCGAACGTAGCGCGTTCTCTCTGCGAACGATAAAACGCCGCCACCTTTCAGCGATCGAGACTTCGCGAGTACACACCGAGGCACGCGGAAGAACGCTTGGTTATGACGGCCAAGTCGGGGGGTGCGTTAGCGAGGGCATCGAGTATCGATTAGCGGACGATTCGCGCGGAATTGAACTCGACTCGTGACACCCTGCACGATGATGATAATCAGTGACGCAGCGGGCGACAAAGCGCTTCCGGGCGATACTCGCGGCGGTGACCGCTGCGTGTAGAAGTGCGAACAACACGCAAAATTGTGCAGTGCATCGCGGTCCCGACGTGCCCCGTCGTGACCGGATAGATGAACATCGGCAAGTCGGTGTCGTGCCTCGACCTGGGCTTGCAAAATTCATTCTGCCATGGCGCACCAGGCAAGAGGTCTACCGCAGTTGCGAATAAAGTTTTATAATATGATGTCGGTTAAAATACGAATCGCCGCCGGTCTCCAAATAGTCCTCTTGCTCACCGTCCTACCTCAAGGTAAGTTCACCGCGCTTTCGATATTTTATGATGAAATTATACGCGACATTACTCGCGTTATGATTTTCTTTATCGTTCGTCTAAGCCGTTTCAGAAACGAAAGGGCACGAACAATATTTCTTTGAACGACTTGAAGGTATTGACGAGCGAGAGAACCATAAAACTCTCAATGATTCGCTTGAATAAAAGAGGCCGTTACCTATCGATTGGAAGATATGATATCGTAATGATTAATATAACGTGACACATTGGTATCTTGATTAAGTTACAAGATACTTTAAATATTAGAATGATGCAAATATTAGTAGCAATTGTTAATGATAAGACTTTATCGATGTGAGCCATATTGCATTTTTTATAAAATGCATTTGCTTATTGTTGTTTGAATAGGTTTGAATAATCAAATACGAAACACCTTTGAATTTTCTTGTTCAAAATACCTACTTTTAAAGATATGAGATATGAGACCGAAGTTAAGACTGTTTTACGCAATGCGTTTGATTTTGGAAAATGCACAATTGCATAATTTTTTAAATCTACAATTGTAATGTGACATCGACTTTTTATTACAAAATTTTAAATATTACTAATATAAAATTGTTATGAAATCAAGGTGTATAACATATCCTCGCCTATTAGTATTCAAGGACGCTTGCATTAAAGAGATTTCTGCACGCGGCGACTTCTATCAACTCGTGTCACTTCGTCCGGCTATTCTAATATAGAAATCCGAAAATAACTTTAGACGAGTACATAATTTAGCGAACGACACTCCCGCGACTATATTATAACGTCGTCTTTGTCACAGACATTTCTAGTCGATCGACGCGTTAAATACGGTAAGAATCATCAATATGCCTCACATCGCTAGAGCTAGTCAGAAATATAACTATAATAGCTTTAAAAAGTCATATTCAATTAGTAAATTGTAATAGCAATAGTGAATTACTGTCACATGCTAACCTAGATATCCAGCTTTAGATGCCTTCAAAATAATGATGCGCTCCGTATATATGTCTCGTTCTATATATGTATAGTTTACACACATGTATGTGGGTAATACTGTTTATATGATTTATGCGTAACTGATTACACTAAGAGTGACGCGCATACGCGTATAATAAATCGGTTCGTCAATCATAATTACGGATGACACGTTCGGTAACAGTGCAACGTATAATAGAATCACCGCAACCGCGATGCGACCTGCCATCATAGTGCATCGGCGCCCGACCGCGACAAAACTGCATTTCGTTCGGTCAACGAAGTTTCGGAACCGCGTACGACTCAGCCGGAATTAAATCGCATGATTTGAGAAACTCTCTCGGAAAAACATCTACACGTCGCGAACAGCTTCGCGAATGGCGAAGTTTCGACATGGCCGGCACTGGCTTCTCCAATTTTACGACGTTAAAATCTGTGGAAACAGGTTTTGACCGTCAGAAAACTTGTTGCAATTTTTAAAAAAAGTTTCTTGTCATACTGTCGAAATTGGGAAATCGAAAGAAGGCAAGATAGAAGGTGTTAGAAAAATTCAAGCTTCTCGAATTCTGATCTTCTCACGTTTTCTTTATTTGATAAAGTTGAAAATATTTATATGAACAAATTACTTTTTGTAATAATAAACCAGAGATAAAAAAAGAAAGATATATTTACATCTTTAATGAAATAATATATATTTGAACGCTGGAACTTTTTTCATCTCTGACTCAGTGCACAATTAAAATACAACGAATACATTTAGAAAGTTAAAGGTGACTTCACTCGAGCGAGAAAATATGCGGAATCATAAGTTAGCAGAATCACACCAAAGTTCCGCGATAAACATTTTTAAGCGAAATATCGATTGAACTCGCGTGATCGCTCAGTAACACTAAAGTTAAACTGCCGGATTTAAATTCAGAATTTATTGGTTCGTTGAAATGAATCTGCGGCATTAATATCTTTTCGCTGTCGCTCATGTATAGAGGTCGTCCGGCAAAGCGACAAAATTTTTGCAGTGTAGACAATTCTTCAGTATTAACACTTTCGAAAAATTTTTACAAATTTTATATTATTATTCTTTCCATCTAAATTTCAATATATTCAAATATAATATTCTAGCATTTTTCTACACTTTCTGGATGCGGTATATTACTAATTAATTTTTGTGTGCCACATCAAGTAGAAAAAGAGCTATAATTATAATATATATTGTAATCGACTAACTCGTAAACTATTTCGCCTCTGCTTTCACCTTCTGTATTAAGTAATCATAAAATTTCTTCTCTACACGTTATCAATATTCGTTATCAATGTGCTACGATTTTCATGCTGATCGATTATTGCTTCACTCATTGCGTTGTGTCAGTCGTAAATCAATCAGTGCAGTAAGTGGAGAACGATGGACAGCTTCTCCTTTCTTCCTCGGCTTCCTCTGCCGCGCGTCCCGATTTAATTTCAATTTAGGATCTAGCTTTAACCTGATGTACTGATGTAAAATTCATCGTGTTTTTGAATGGATCTGGCTCGCGACATATCTATTTTCGATGGCGTAACACATTTCTTCCGAGTGAGTCTGAGATTACACAGCTCGTAATAAGTCATTCGATTTATTGCCGGTCTCGTGCGAAATATTTTTCTCGAAAGGACTAGATTTCAAGCCTCTGGATCTTTGCTCGTCCTCAACCTCACCTCCTTTCCCGTCGTACTGATCGCCGACCAATCGTGAGTTATTCTCAGTCGAACGGAAAAAGCCTCCCTGCGAAACTGCTGCGGGCACTGCGTATTTTTCTACATTACGTTTTACGATGGGCGACGGCTGTTTCTCAATTACCGAAGTATTGAGGAGCTTTCTAAAAATTTTTTTCAAAAAGATCGATCTTTAAAATAGCGCACTGCATTTTTTAATGAGCATCGCACTACTTATGTATGAGTCGTGTGTACGACTTTTTCCTGGTTTATAACGTTGCTATTAATTATTTAAAAAGTTTTTAAACGCAAAAATTTAAAATGTTTATCTTTAAGTAGATGCATAGATGTTAATTATACTACTTATTCGAAATTTATCATTTTTTATGTTGCATAACATAATTTCGAGCTCCATGAATCGAAAAATGTAATTTCATGTTTCATGCTGCGTGTGTTCACGCGCATACCTTTGAAGAGCACTAAAGCATCAACATTGTTTAAACAATTCAATTGATAATAAAGTTGACAGTCTGTCAACTTTAACATCAATCGATTAATTACCAGACCAACGAAGCATCTGTTAATGACGTGACACATATAACTTTATCGAATGCGAATTTCTTATAGGTATTATTGCATTAAAAAAATTATATTAATAAAATAGATACTTTCATGCTTGTAGAGAATCATGACGTAGATCTTTGTATCAAATGAAGAAAAAATTATAATTCGTTAATTTAAAATCCGTTAATTCAAAGTCCGTTTTAACAATTTTAAACAAAATATTTCTTTAATCACAGTATTATTTATGAGTGTCGTGCTTTCAATAAACACAATTGAATTTGATGTGACCATTCTTTGCAATCACCTAGGACATATATCATTTCTCTCCTTGCGAAATATTTTCCCAGAAATAGTTAATACATCACACACGCGCACACACACATACACACACGTCACCGATAAAGCAGCAGCTCTGACTCTCTCGCATTCGCAACACAAAATATCTTGCTCGTTTTGCAATAATCAGTTTTGAAGTTCCAACGAAGTAATCTGCGATCGATGCCCCAGAAAGGCATCGCGGATGGAAAAACGTCGAAGAGAGGTCGGAAGTCAGTCTTCGTTAAAATTTCAGAATGTTCCGTCGGGGATTACGATTGCAGCATGTTCGTTTAACGCGTCGGCTCGACGTTTTACTGTCATTGGTTGAGCACCACGACTGTCGGATATCGAGATTTTTACAGTGCGCGTATGGCGCCGCAATGGAGCAGAGACGCCTATAACACTGATATCGATTCTCGAACTCGCAACCGCGCTATTTCTCGTACGCACGAGCGTGTAATAAGTATTAATCGAAGGAAGTACTTTTGTCGCGTGATCTACTTTCTTTTTTTGGAAATTATTTTTAAATTGATTAAACGGTGTCTTCCATACGCATTTACAAAATAGAATTACCACAAATCCGGCAATGACAGCTATTGAAATTACATTAATTGATGTCGAAATCGCATTGATTCTCTGCGCGAGGATTTAATTCGGTCATTCGATCAGATTTTCACGCGTACCACTATGTTGGTCTATCTGATAATTAGAACCTGATCGTTGTGTTTTATGACGATTGTAATGTGGTGCTCGACAAGGTAGTCGCGCGTTTCGCGCTATATGACTGCTAATGCCCTCATTGTAAATGGAGTAAAAAAAAATGGAGTAATTTCGCTCGATGCGGTAAATTATACACGAGCTGCTGCGATTTGATCTAGAGATAAAGAAAATAGAATTATACGCTATTATTGTTCTCATACGATAACATCAATTCAATGAATATGAATTTATGGAAGATGTTTTACAAATAGTTTTACAATAGGCAGATATTATAAAGTCTTGAGACTAGTATTGATAAAATCTAACACGATTATAATTAAATTGTGTTGTTCAGCCTCATTTTAAACTTTTTGTGGATTTTCTGTAATATTTTCTATATTGTTTTTCTCTTGAAAACTGATAACATAGGAAATTACTTTCTTATTTTTTTATCTCTCCTTTCGGAACATTATTTTGTTGATTAGTTTATTGATGCAGAACTTTTACATTGTTACGTATTTATGTATAATAAATGTAGCAATGACTTTTTATTCCACACGTGAAACTTTTATTTCGGAGAAAGTAGGTCACATGTTATCTACAGATTCATATGATAATCATCTCATGCAAAAATATTTTTGTTTATTCGTATAATCCATTAATATAATAAGTCAGTTCAGATTGTAAAAGTTCTGCTTATACATTTCTGTGAAACAATGGTGAATTTCAATGTTCATTTGATCTTCGTAACTGAAATATGAGAATCGAAACAGTGTAATATAATTAAACAGTATAATATTATATAATTAATACATGATAGGAATTAATTGCAATTACGACTTTTAATATATTCATTCCTTATCAAAATTGCAAAAGAAGTATTTTATTGATAGAAATTATTACTAATTATACGATCTATACACATATATATATAAATCTATTAAATTTCTTTTTATTCAATTCTGTGTGTTTATAATATTAGTTACGTTTATTTTTCTTAAAGCATGGAAGTTGAAAATTGTAGAGTACAACAGTAAATTCTACTGTTTTCACAAGACGGCCGATTGCCAAAGCTAGCAAAACTCAACGTGATGTCTTGCCCGAGAGACCATATCGCGACACCAATTCGTTACGAATTAACTTCTCGCGAGCGATACATTATCTCAGAAGTGAACGTAAATTCACCTGCCAAAAGTTGCGACTGCGGTCCCGAGAGTAAGAGACTGATCGCCCACGAGGATCCCCAAAATGATTTATAATCCGTCATAAAAGCAGAAACTCTCGGGAGACGCAGTTAGAGAAACGCCGCAGCATCTTCATCATTTTGGTCGAGTTGCGAGTAGCGCTGAGAGACATGGCGTGGATTTTCGTACAAACCGTACAAGACCACGGTCCCGTGCACCGATCCGTTTTATTTAAATCACGGCTATCCATAACGTCAAAATTCACTTCAGCCCTTTTAATGGTGATTTATGTCCGCTCATCTGGTCAGTCCGCTTTTCGCAATTTAGTCTGGTATCGCATCAGGGATTGTCTGGCAGGATAATCGAGTGTTCTCCCGCTGAATCACATGTTCTCCGATATATATGAGCCTTCACGTAAGTGACGCTTGAATAATTAATAAGACGTGCTCCTCGAGAGTGCATTGGTAATTAATTAAGGCAAACAGCCTCGTGATTTCACGATTTCACGATATACGAGCGCAGTTGATTTCGCAGTATTTCACCGGATACGACGAAATATATATTTACAGTCTCGCGCGAAGAAGTTCGCAAGTGTGTTGATACGATGTCGTAAGTGGAATACGAAGCAGATTATATCTTCTCTGTTGGGACATGCGGGCGCTAGCGGAGTCCCTGAAACTTTTTGGCAGAGATCTCTTCGCGAGCAGTTCGGTTTACCGTATTTACTGAGAGCTAAACGCGCGAAGTAAGTATGCAGCAGCAACGGGAGGGCCAGCAAGTCTCCACACGACGAAATATCATCCTATCCCCAGGATAAATATACAAGCGATTGGAGCGTGGATCGTATAACTGTGCAATTGGTGCCGAACTTTTCTGTGCATGTTGAACGTAAAAGTTAAAGTTTATTACAAAAGTCGGTCTCAGAGACAGAGATGAAAATCGTTCTTTTCCTCACGAAAAATCCCTTATCGTTATTAGGCATCAAATTTCAAGGGCGACCACCGCACGAAAATCTCAATATCTTTTGTGACCCAGATAAATTTGGCTTTCCATGATGTGATGCGGTTCGACACAGCTTCGCACCCTGTGTGATGATGAATGAAACATTTCGTTGCGGCGTAAATGGATTCCGCGAGATGGGTATAAGAATTTGAATTTCTCGGCAATACCGGGGAGGCTCAGTCGGCTAGATGTGGTTCCGGGAGATGTGAAGTCTTATTGCTTCTTGATATGCAGAGGATTTCTCCCGTGAGGGATGCAAATATTTTCTGGTATGGATTATTTTGAGAATCGTTGGACTGGGGATAGTCCCGAAAATTGAATTGTCGTTTCCACCTTGAAGTCCGCTCTATGGCGCAGGATGATTGGATCTTGGAAGATTTTCCATGCGTATATTCAGTTTACAATGTGAGTCTCACAGAAGTCTAGGTTACAATTTCTCTCTTTGACTTTGTTCATCATGAGAAAACGCTTGTCACCATCTATTGTCGCGGTTTGGTATTGCAGAAACTATCTGTACTTAATTTCCGTTTATATCGGTCAAAACGAGCTTTCTGAACTTGACAGATCATAGAAATCAGTAGTCGGTTACACATATCGAAAACAATCCGCTTGCCGAATGTTCCACGATTAAATTGTTGCTTTGAAGTATCGATATGGTGAACCACGCTATCAGTCGCTTGCGTTTCCATTAAGCTGCAAACAGCCGAATGTCATCTCAGTCTTTAGATTCCGAATGATCAAAGTGGCGTAGCCAATCTTATGTAAATGCGAAAGTAATCAAAGCTAAGACGCTGCAGCGTGGATAATATACATATGTATATACATGAGTATCTCTCGATGAGCTATCGATATTAGTTCGATCCTTGCAGAAGGAGTCAATGTGACATGAACGTGAAACCAATCACACTATCGCGCGATGTCGATACATCATAATTGCTTACATTTGCAGGTACCTACCGCATTTTCGCGGATCTCATTTTGATCTATTTCTCTCTTAGCATACTCGACCTCTCTCTTCTTCATTTCTTTGAATCAAACACAAAGTTAAAGAAGACGAAGGAACATACGGAATTATAAGATGATGAGTGTTTATGCAGCATTTCTTTAATTCAACAAAAATACTTTGTATTATATTTTTCTTGTATTTTCTTGTATTTTCTTGTATTGAGATTGTTTTATAAATTTTGTTTATTATTATTGTTTGTTATGTTAAATTATGTATTATTATTTTTGTGATTTTTATTAATCCATTTGGAATTATATGAACGTATTTCACATATTATTTTCCAATACATAATATATTTTATTAAAGTAACTTTCTTCATTTTCTCGTATTACGAAAAGTAAAAATTTAAATTTATAGCCTCTTATAATTGTTTATTTGGTAATTATTGACATTGTTATTATTTTCCATTATATTTTATCATGTTAATTAACAATTTCTGGTCTTAACTTTTGTTTCGTGTTTGACTGTGTGTAAATAATTTCCCAAAGTATTCATAAATTCTCTACTCTCCCTTCATCCTGACATGAGCTTATGCAAGATTTAAGAAGAGGGAGTAGGAAGGGCGCCTCACGAGATCGAAGTCGACAGAGGCCAACTGAGAGAGATCTCTTTTATAATTAGACCCACGGGTGACGCGTTGCTCTACTAATTACCTGTCCAACAATCCCTGGTGAATGAATAAGTGTCTCCTCGAAACTAGCTGCTCTTATTATCGCGGAGGTTATTCAGTTACAAGTAACCAACGAATGAATTCCGAGTACCTTGACATTTTTTGGTCTAATTGTAAGTGACATTTGAGATCATGTTCTATATACGTAACCATTCTATATACGTAACCATTCTTTATACACAATGAATTTAACATAACTGTGTATTCTGTACAGAGAATAACTGTATACAGAAAATAATTTTTGAAAAATAGCTATGTGAGAAATATAGTATATGTTGTTGAAGTAATATAAGAATGGTAAAGTGAAGAACACTTTTTTTCTCGACATATATTAATTTGCATCCATCAACTTATCGCTATAGTAAACATTTATTAGTTTTTTTATGTACTGCAAACATTATGACAATATATTTCACATTTATCGTAATACATATTTCGCTCGATTAAGTAATTTTATCCGAAGTTATTATTTATAACATTATTTGAATCTATTCGGTAAACTTAATTCATCATACGAAAAAACAAACTGCACGGCTCTGTTTTCTCTAATGGAAACTCACCATAATGGCAGAAACAAGTGATTGTTTGCGCGGAACTGTTTATGCAGGAGCGAAAATTTCCCATAGTCTGATTTGCGAGTGCAGTCTTGCGTAAATGATGCCAGCACACAAGCAGCTTTTGACTCATCTGCCAGTTCTCGTTATTGTAACGTAATGTTCATCGCTACCTGAATAATTAAGTGATCAAAGTTATTGCCGAGCGACCCCGTTTAACTATGTACTTTGAAAAATCTTCCCACGCGAGTTCTTAGACGTCGCTTTTTTATCAACGCTATCTCTAACTTTCAGATAAAATATTAATGTCTTTGAGACTTTTTTTCGATAACAAGCAAACTTTTATAGAGATAAGTAAGGAATGCGAGCGTAGATCGTATCTGGCGTATATATTTACGCCCGTTGTTACATAGAACGTATACAGTGGTACAAACCAGCCGCCAGGCCGGCGAGCCAACAAGTAGTTATGGTCTCCATCTTTTTGCGAGCGTGAGACAAGGTCGTTATGGTAACCCACTACGACTCAGACCTTAGGCGACATTAGGCGAGGAGTGCATTGTTTAAGACGCATCGTTAGTGTAATTTGCGCCAAAAAAGCATACTGTGTAGTTTCACCGTACATCAGATTTCAACAAAAATTGTAGACCAGAATAATTAAGCTTACCGCATTGTTGCGTTAGAGTTAGCGGGTGCTTTGTCACAGTCAGGGCTAAAATTTCAAATTTACATCTGTTTTGGACAGTTGCTTTGATAAGAGTAAACATTTCTCCACCTGTCAGCTGAAGAATTTTTCATGTTATATCATATCATTTATGCTACTTTTTCTTCTCAATATGAAATGCTGATGATGCTGTTTCTTGCGTTGAAAGATTCTTTAAACCCAGCTAATCTATAAGGCGGAGTGTAGACAGCCGTACACAGAGATACGGTTTTACATAGCTTGGGGTAAATGTATGGCGCGTGTAAGGTAAATTGCCTCCTGCTTGCTGGAGTATTACGGATAAGCAACAGCTGTTGTGTGATACCGCCGAAGTTACCCGGCTTTCTCCATGAGTTTGCAATCGAGTATCCGAAAAATAAAGGCTAATATGATACAGGTATCGTACACGGCACAGGATAATATAGAGCGGCTTATGAAGATGCCGGATATATTGCTAGGATTATACAACAGCCTCTATTTCGAGCTATCGTTGTACACGCGAGTGCTATGAGAAAGCGCAAGCGGCGAAAGTTGACAAGCAGAAGACATCATTTTCGACTTTACTGCAAATTGTTCGTAGGCTATTCCGCATGATTTACTTTATCGCATTTAGCTCGGTTTCTGCGAGTCAACGGAAATCGAAAGAGATGCTAGGTACATTGTTTATAAGTATTATCAATTTAGTAATATAAAGATTCGATATAGTCGGAAGAATTATAATCTAAAGTACGAATACAATAAATACGCAATAAAGAATTTTTAAGTTATTAATAATAATGAAATTATCTATTTGTATTTTTTTACTTTATTATTTTTATTATGATCGTAATAGTGAAATGATGCGAGGTCTTTTATAAATAAGAAAAAATATAATCTTGCACAGATTTTGAGTTAACTATTTTATTATTATTTTATTATTATTATTACACATTTATTATAATATAATAAGATTATAGGTATATGATCTAATATATTTCGCGCGGCGTCGGCGGAGCAAGCATGATTATTATATGTGTATAATGCGGCAATCAATGCGCTAATTAATTAAACACTCGATACCGCGTAATTAACGCAGCGATAACAATGAATTCCCCGGAATAAGCCGCAAGACACCATCATAGCTATCTCATTACTATCGAGCCCACGTCTTCAAGGATCGAAGCTATCTACCATTAGTTTCTACTAGTTGGACAACGTTGTCGGGGGCGACAAGACGTTGAAATCGATATACGAGTACATTGGAAACCGTCGGTGGAGTGTTTATCTGGGAACCGTAAGCCCTTATGATTCGAGCAACCGAGGTTACCTCGATATCTACAGTCTCTTAAATGTCGATGTGCATATACCAGTCGACCCAATAAGGATAGAAACACCCATCCCTAGTGCCAGACGCGCCCACAATGTTCTATCTAGCTACTTCTGTCAGTTGTCAGAACGTGGAAGACGCGCTGAAGAGGATTAAACAGACGGATCGAATCTTGAAGAAAATCTTGAATGCCTAAGAAAGAATTTCGAACATGTTTAACTGAATCTTTATTGATAAAATTATTTTAAAGAATATCGTTGTTTATTGCACACAGCATTTTTCTACGCTTGGTAAAGTCTATTATTATCTCATTTCCTAGGAATTTAATTAACTGATGTACGTGAAAAAACAATCTTTCATATAAAAAACAAATAGAGTAATACTGCTTGTTGTACGTAAATGCAGAGGTTTATATCCATACGCAGATGCATGCGAGTTTTGTTTAACTAAAAATGTGAAACGTAAACGAAAACAGAAATGTAAACAAAAAACATTTTTATTACTTCATCTATTTATTACTTCACCGTTGAACTCGCGATGCGGCGACGATTTCGCAATCTCCGCCAACGCGTACATTCCTCGACGAGATAGCGACCCACACTGCCAGATCGTAACCCATGTTGGCCGTAAAGCCGCTTGGAGTGCCAGTCCACTCACCCTAACGAAACAGAAACATCTCTCTGGTCGCTGCGGGCATTACGAGCGCAACGTCGCATGCATTGGCGATTACCACCCGATGGTGTCTGAATCGCAGCGGCGAAAGCGGTGATAGACTTGTACGAGGGGAAGGGAAGGAGAAGTGGAGGAAAGGAAAGGAGGGTGGTGGACGGAATGTAGAGCAGTGTGTCAGAACGACACCCTTCAGAGAGCCGCTCTCCAGAGCCGCTTGGCCCTCAACACTTTCCATCTCCCTTCACAAAGCGTCGAGACCACCCTTCGACGACGAGGACAACGACTACGACGGACGAGCTACTCGACGACGATCCTGCGCCCTTCTGCTCCACGTTTCTCGTACCACTCCCTCCCCGCGCTCTTTCTCTCTCGCTCTCTCTCTCTCTCCCTTCCCGTTACTTACCTTACCCGCCTACAATCTCATCCCGTACCTAGAACCTACAACCTACACCATCACATGCAGCCTATCCAACGGCTCACTTTCTCGCTTCACCGTCTCACCCTCTTACTCTCCTCATTTCTCTCTTCTCATCTCTCACCCTCCGACTCGACAGCCTCTTTCTTGCTCGTCTTCCTCTACCATCTGCAACCATATGTATCTCTCTCTTTCTTTCTCCCTCTCTTCTTTCCCTCTCTCTCTCTCTCTCTTTTTCTTCGCTTCATCGCACATTCTCTTGCCATCCATCCTCTCACCCTCGTGCTCACCAGTATTGCCTCCCGTTCTCTTACCCTTACACCATCGTTCTCTTCTGACTTGCTGTCGTCTAACCCGCGCATTGATTTTACCCTACTCATCGCCTAGGCTGTAGGTCCTTTCCTAGGTAGGTAAACACTCGGCATGGCCGGGCGACGCGCGTTTTGCACCCGTGCAAACGGATGCCACTCATTAACCGACTTCCATTCTGCAACCCCTTTGGGGCGATACGCTGACAATTTAACGATCAGCTGACATGGATTCTCTCTCCAACTAGATATTATAGTGTTTACTAACTTAGTTTTTTCCATTAGAGAATATGAATATTCTCTTTCTTCTTATCTCATAATCTAATCTTGCAAATATAATATTTTGAATAAATCTCTTAATTTGTTTTTAGGCCATATATTTTTCTAAGTTTTTATATATCTTTTTAAGAAAATTCTATAACGTGAGAAATTGAATTACTGAATTACTGAAAAGTTATAACGTGACAATAAAAAATTCTTGTTTCTTTTTAAATATTAAATTTAGGTATTATAAAGGATGTAATTATGTTTGGAAAGAAATAATTATATTTAAAAATTTATAAAATATTTTTCATACGCGACAAATTACTCACTTGAATTTTAAGAAATTATTAATTTAATATACATATGTATATAATTTCATAAATTACTTTTTATTTATATTTACATATATCTACATATATTTTTCATAAGTATTTGTTACTCGTTATTTCTTTATAGATAATTACGTACATAACAAAAGAAGAAAAAGCATTTCCATTTTCGCATAATGTCTATGAAACTTCTATTACATAAGAATCTCTATTATATTTGAGAACGGTCGACAAACTAAAATGTAAAGGTTAATGCAATATCGTGGCGTGGTGTGTCGTGTCCCATTAATTAACTGTCCGTTAAAAAAAGCGAGCAGCGCTCGCAATTAGATTTAGAGCTGCTCGATAAAAAAAGTAAGACTTTTCAATAGTTACAATCGACAGAGAAGCGGTACAGATAGAAAAAATTTTCGTGTAAGTCTGCCTCGCTTATAATATTGAGAATTAATTTCCATAATAAATTACCAAGGCGTGCGATGATTAGCAGTGGAGTTTAATTGACGGCCATTTCCACTTTTAAATGAGGAAATCTAGTTGGTCATTCCTTTAATTTTTTTTGGCCGTATGCATCTTCGTTAGAACAGTGCAACTAAACACTCCTTTTTTATTTTTTGTTATAATTATAATTATCTAGCTGTCTAATCTTAAATAAAACGAACGAATAAGAACATTTAAAAAAAATTTTTTTAACTGATTGAAAATTCGACGTAGATATATATTGGACAACAAATTACCCACGAAAATACTTGAAAATACTTTGTGACATACCGTTAATAACATTTTTATCAAAATTCTTATCATACGCTTTAATCGGTGTATACGTTTAGCACCTCTTTACGAGTGTAATAACCGGAAAATATAACTGTGAGATTAAAAGTTATCATAATATTCAACGTAATAAACACGAAAAGCCACAGAATACACGAAGCACTGTTAAAACATATTGTGATAAGTATTATGCGGTCGAGGCTTCAATCTTTACATCACGAAAGATAGAGAGAAAAACTAAATGTAAATCTAGTTACAAAACGAGTGTTACCTAAGAAGGTTAATGAGTTTATAGTGGTTTCTTCAGAGCTATTAATTATATTCTAATTATTTCAAACAGTATAAAACTTGAGAAGCTTATTTATATCGGCATCATCTTATGGCACAACATGACAAAAATTTGCTTGAGGACGATGCTATTGGCGCGCGTATCAATGTACTTTTGTTTGCTAATTAAGAAACACGATCGGAAGATAGGATCGCAGGAGAAGATAGAAGAGATAAACGAACGGAGAATACTTTTTGGAGGTGTGCCAGGATTCACGTAAACAAGCTGTGGATCCTTCGTTCCTTATAAAAACCTTATTAAACTAGCGTCGCTGCTCTTAGCGAATTCGCATATAAATATATCCTTCACAATATATGAGCTGTTTTCGTCGGTGCGATTTCGACGCGAATCCCTGCATACTCCCTTACTCAGCGAACAAACATGACTCGAACGTCCATAAAATCGGATTTCAGCAGAAACGAACGTGGAACGCCAATACATTTCCACCGGAACGCGCATTGGTAAATGAGTTTTTCTACTGAAACACATCCGAGCGCCAAGGAAAGAATAAATGACGTTCAAACTGACACACGCGTGCACTCGAGTAGAACGGTTAAAAAATGCGAGTTTTTTTTGTAAAAGCTCGAAAAACAGTAGCATCGTTCCCGTGTTGCTTACAGCCACGCGTGTTGTTTACATAATATACTTCGCTGCGCAGGTTGTGCGACGCGCATATTTTTCTCTTTATGCGTTTCATGGATTAACGATTCCATCGTTATTTTTCCAAGTCAAATCGATTAGATGTTTATTTATGAAGCTAGTCACGTGGTTCTCATTTGTCCATATTATGAATTTATTCATAATGTTAACAGTCTATTAATACGACTTTCATGCAAATGGTGCTAGTTAATTATGTCAACATTAATTATTGATCGCGTTATTTGCCTGTAAATTATTCTGTTTTGTGCTGTTTTGAAATGTTTCAAATACGTCGGAGAAGTGTATAAACAACCCTATATATCTAGATGCTATCTTTATTCGTGCCCCTTTAATTTTCCACTGTACCGAATTTGCGAGATTTACTTCAGCCGGCAGATTTGTCAAGCGTCCTGTCAGCGGGTGGTAGAGTACCCAGGCAATTCGAATACGAAGAATGCGACAGATGCGAGACATAAAAAAAGAAATATCTCATCGATAGTGGTTGCTTGACGGGAAAGCAATCGGGGCAATTTCGTTTCGCCTGCAACTTCAGCTGCTCCTCTAGCGCGTGTATCTCCAAAGAAAACGTCTTTCCCCGTCTCTACAGAAGGTAATTGCTATCTACGAACGGCGGACCTTGTCGCGTAATTACACGGCGTTTAATCTCGGCCCTTTTTCCTCTCATTACCGATACGTCTTGCGCTCTGCCATCGCAGCGCATCCGCGCGCAAATAACAATTTCTCATGATTTTAGGCACGAAACTACAACGACGACAAGAGAAACATAGCTTATCCATGACGTCGGATTTCTTTTATAATTAAAAAAGATATTGCATCAACATTTATTTAATGTTGCACAACAACAAACTTTTAAGAATGTAGCGCCACGTTTACGACTACGGAAATTCTTTGTGTACTCTTTTCAGACTTCCCTCCTTCCTTCCGGTTCTCCCTCGAGCACAGTAATTTTTCCGACATCGGAGATACATCGCGCGGGTTTTCTCGTGATCTCACTCACAGCAGCTCATTTCCTTTCTCGTTACTCCGCTCGCAAAAGTCCACTCTTGCAAAGTATTACACGATGATGCCAGTTTGCTTCTGTTACTGTAATATGTGTACAACAAGACGAAAAAGTATATTTAACTTTCTCGAAAAAGATAACATTCGCGCGCGCGCGCGCGCGCACACACACACACACACACTGACACACACACACACACAGACACACACACACACACACACACTTATTTCTGCGGGCTTATAAAAGTAAATTTCATTATTGAAGAAAGCTTTGTGATGATTGCCAATAAAATTATAAAAATGATTGAAAATGATTCTGGCTCTTTGAATATTCATATACAGGGTGGACCATTTTAATCTATAATGGAAAATATGTCGGAATGTTGGTGAGATACAAGAAAATGTTTTAGACAAAAGTTTTGTGACTTCGATAATTTCTTAATTTTACATAAACTATAAAATATCTCGTAAAATATAAGATGGTACCTCAATACTTTTTGCACAGAATAATGAGAGGAATCAATTGGTGTAAAGAAAACACATAGTTGTTTTTAAGAAAATATATGTAATTGTTAATTACAAATTGCACATTTTTTCTTAAAAACAACTATGTGTTTTCTTTACACCAATTGATTTCTCTCATTATTCTGTGCATAAAAGTATTGAGGTAAGATCATCGAAAAGTGAATATTTTACGAGATATTTTATAGTTTATGTAAAATTAAGAAATTATTTCAAGCCTTATAACTCGGAAAATATTTAACGAAAAAACATTTATTTATAGTGTTTTGGAAAGGTCTCGAGATAAGCTACAAGAATATGCAATAAAAAATAGAGGATGCCATTTAAAAAAATTGAGGTGACTTTCATGTGACTTTCAAATAATTCTTCAAGGTCAAACCAATGACACCATCTTATGTCCCCCTCGAAGTCACAAAACTTTTGTCTAAAACATTTTCTTGTATCTCACCAACATTTCGACATATTTTCCATTATAGATTAAAATGGTCCACCCTGTATATACAATACACACACATGTACGCGTACACACACGCGCGCACGCGTGTACATATATTTATGTATTTTAAAATGTTCATTGATTTCTTTTTCTTCTCTTTTTCTCGGTTAGCTAAAGACACTTGAGAAGGGAAGAAAACGGTCAACTGTGTTACGAAAGAAATCTGTATTGAAAGAGTGTCATTCGAGAGTACAGCCCACGAGAAAAGTTTGTTACGTCCTCTCACAGGTCATAAGAATTCTACATGGTAGAAAAGCTTCCTTTGAAAGCTCACTGCTTTCTGAAACTTTAAAGCAAGCAGATGTCATATAAAAACATGAAGTAGAAACATAATAAGATTATTTTATCTTTTTAATAACTCACTTTATGTTTTATTAAGCAGCATATTATATCTAATATAATAATTTTTTAATATTGCGCAACATAATAATGCAAAATTTTTCTAATTCTTTAATCATTGTAAATGTTTATCGTCACCAATCTCAATAAAAAGAACATTAATTAGATTAAAAACATTATTTAGAAATTTAAAATACTTAGAAATCTTAAACGTAATTAAGGAAAGGGATTATTAATTGGACGATAATCACACACACACATAATATGATGCTAGAAGTTTACATCGCTCTGGAAGCTTTCGCTTTTCCTTTGAGAGATTCGTAACTTCTTTAAAGCTGTAGTCCGGACACACGATTCTTCTCGAGTTTTTGATAAATACTTGATTTTGATGTCTTTGACACAAAGACAAAGAATAATACGAAGATAGCGCCACATTGGTACCGAATAACACGAATACTTTGCGAATCAGAGTCGGTGATATTTTATACATACATCTTTTTTGTTAAACTAAATATTATTTTCTTGTTTTGCATCTTCTTATTTCGTATTATGCTTGCTTTTACGGATTTGGTGAATATCTCGAAAAATATCATTCTCCAATGATTTTCATGTAAATATCAAAGCTGACTTAATTTAATTGTATTGTCTTTCCACGTTACAATAAAATTTGTATTTAACGGCATTAATGTTGCCACGTTGTACAATGTAACTTTTTCGCCAGTTAATTTCTTCTTACGAAACGAAGTTTCTCACGGGCGCATGGGAATAATATCATTAATATAACTTTATAGAGAACTATGGCGCACATATATGCGAAGTTTTAGTACTTGACGAATGCGAATAACTTCGGCACTGCGGCGTCTATGCGACGGCAGTGGATGAAGACTATAAAGTCGCGGAATGTAGACAGGGCAAGAGAGAGTCACGGAGAGAAACGAGCGGATGCTCTATCAGATGGCACGTTTCGCGAAGAAAAAGATTCTCTGGATCATTTACGCCCCCTTGTGGTAAGATTACAGGGAAAATATACTCGGATCGAGTACATGCTGGCGTAACCTATCTATCCTGCGAGGCGAACAATATCGTGCAACGTTACATGTTGACGAGCTCATGCTCTCTTTCTATTCCGATAGATGCATGAAATGATGCTAAAGAACTGTTGTTTTTGAAAAATTTACTCACACACACAGCTCTTGCAATAGACAGATAAAAATTAAATAATAATATTTCGAAAGTAATGGCGTGTAGTTTGTTAAAGCGGGAAGTGCACATAAGTTCGCACGAATAATATTATTAGGTATAAAAGATCCAGCCTGATCAAATTGACAGTTTTCTGCTCGTTGAAAATTAAATAATATCGAGAGCGCAAGACGATAACATTATAAAAAGTTAATGAAAACATTTGCTTACTTTATTTGTATGCACGTACTTGGACATCGCTGTTTGCTTATTAAACTCCACGTATAAATAAATTCGAGTCAACAGAAAGACGTTAATTAGCGTGTATATAAGAGTGAAACACCAGAATGCCAGTTTATCAAAAAAACGTCGAAACGCGCGTGGTCGGAAAGTTTGCGTATTGGACATAATAATGTTTTACGAGCACTCGTTCACTTCTCGTAATTTTGTGAATGTAGTTTTAAAGTTCATGTCCTTATTAATGTTGCGCCGGTCGGAAACTTTCCTCTTACTTTGAATGAAAGAACACTTGACAAGGTGTTTTTAAGTAAATATTTCCCTTTTGAGCTAAATCCGACCAAGCTCATATAAGTAATTATTGGCGGAAACCAGTTTTTTCTTTTAATCTCAATCTACACACATAATATAGCTTCGTAATAAATTTGGGCGAAAATATAAAAGATATTTAGGTCGGCAGGGGATAAATTGAAATATTCGTTTGAGTGACAAGTTTTCAAGTCAAATTCAAACCGTTAAGAGATTAAAACGTCATTCAGACAGTCATTTCTTGCCATTGTCCACTGTTTGCAAGTTGTCTTTGTCAGTGCAAAAATTATTTGTCGGAGTTATACAAGACGAAATAATTGTTCTGTCAATCAAAATTCTAACAATCAATTCCGAAATCACGACTATGTGCGAATTAAAACAATATAAAAATCTACATTATACATTTATCATTTATAATTGAGCTGTTCAGAGATGGCGCTATTTAGCCAGGCTATTTGGCGCCCCTACGCAGTATTTAAATCGCTCTATATGAAGAATATCGATAATGTATTCTAAAAAAAGTGTATTCTGCTTTTGTTATTTTATGAATACAATATTAACAAATAAATAATGAAAAATTGAGTTGTTTGACAAAGAAATACTTAAATTGACAGAATCTTAAAAAAAAATCTTTAGGCATTTTAAAAGTTTATGAAATTTCTTTATTCTATCTTATCATTAATTACAAAAAATAGATTTTTTTTAAGACAAAATTTAGCAGATATTGAAAGAGAAGAAAGACTCAATAGCTAAACTAAAAAATTATTTGAAATAAGTAAATACTAAATAAGTTTTCGTATTTTTTCTGAAAGTTCTTTGCTGTATCTAAAAATGTCTAATATTAAATTTTAAAATTATTATTATTATTAATTTTTATTAATTATTATTAATTTTTTATTATTATTATTAATCTTTCAAAATATTGCTCATATTATATATGTATATATATATATATATATATATATATATATATATATATATTAGGACCTTGAATAAGTTCTCGCTGTTTTCCAACAGATGATGTTACCAGAACTGCGTGCGTGTAGTTTAAGATGGTAACGCATCTATAGGGAAGTACTATAAGCAAGCTTGAAATTCAGTGTATGTCATTGCGCCGAAGTGTAAACAACTTTTTTTTTCATAGTGTTAAACATGTCGAGTTTCGTGCCAAAAAAAGAGTATTTGCGGGGAATTTTACTGCACTACTTTATTCAAAAAAAATCTGCAGCTGAAGCACACAGAATTCTTGTTGAGACTTACGGCGACCATGCTCTGTCGGAAACAACATGCAGAGATTGGTTTAGACGCTTCAAAAATAATGATTTTGATGTTGAAGATAAAGAACGTTCTGGCGCACCGAAAAAGTTTGAAGACGAAGAATTGGAGGCATTACTTCATGAAGACTCATGTCAGACGCTAACTAAACTTGCAGAATCATTAGGAGTGTTTTTTCCTGTTTTTTTTTTTTAAATAAAGCATTAATTTTCACGAAAAAACAGCGAGAACTTATTCAAGGTACTAATAATATATATATATATATATATATATATATATATATACACACACGCAATAATTACTTATTTGTTTAAAATACTTTTTAAACTTTTTTCAAAAAATTAAATTTGATTTATTAAATTCAGAAAATTAGTCGGAAAACTCAGGAAATTCTTCGCCGCGTATATCTTAACGCGAATCTTGGGACACAATCGTAAAAGAAAATAGATATTATAAAAAAAAAAAACTTTCTTTAGAAGGAGGAATTTCTCCAGAGATGAAGAATTGTGATATACGTGTATAATCGGTTATTGTAATACATAAAGTATACTCGGTAAACTGAGATTGACATTTTCTTTCAATGAATTCCATAACGCATAAAAAAGTCAAGGATCACTACTCATTGCATTGATCTATAGTATCGCATAGTTCAGTAATTCATAACTTTTGTGCATTCCAAAATTAATCAAAAAAAGTATTTTAATCTCATTGTGTACAATATGAGTGTTAGATGGTTTTTAAAAAATTTCGTCTTTAAAAAATATACCCTCATGCTGTGCTTAATTTGCCTAACAAATTACGTCGCCTCCGGAGCTGTCGCATAGTGCCGCATTATTAAAGCCAAAAATAATACCGCTAAATAATGATTCGTAAACACTGTTTATTAATCATCTTCATTCGCTTTTGATTATTCCGTGCGATATCTTTTCTAATGATAATGATTAAAACATGTGATAATTAATGTAATCAACATAATTTGCTACGCTTGCATTTTCTCTTTAATTCCATGTTTTGAGATAATAATATAATCGACTAATGGATCGCTACGTGAAAGCGTGAAGTTTATTTGGATAAATGATTTATGTTGTTCCTCGCATGGCTGTGCTGATCATGTCGGAAGTGATATCGCACGACACTAATGTCATCACTAATTTTCGAAGTGTCCAATCATTTCTGCGTCGCTCCCATTTCCTCCGGCAAGATACAAGATAACTTCGTTAACCATCCTCTGACATTAGGGAAGGCGGTAAAGCTCTGAATCAAACGGACGAAAGATCAAATTTCGCGGAATGCACCTCACAAGATCCACGACGACAAACTGGTCGTCAATTGGTATAAGTCGGATCAAATTTTCGTTCTTTTCTTAAGACGCTGCATCCCTCGTCGTGGTTACTATGACGACGAGAGCTGACAAGGGAGAGAAGAGAGCTAAGGTTTTCTCTCCCTGGCCGTATGCAACAGCCTACTCAAGAATATTTTCCGCTGAAATAAGTAGAACGCCTTGTTCATCTCGCAACGTCGCTTAGGTAAATACGTCCGGCGAGAGAAATAGCGTTTCGCCAGTCGATAACGAGACCTAGAGTTACACGATGGCGGGAAGCAACGACGAGGAAATAATCGAATAGGAGAACTAGGCTTGGTTTCCCTACCTTCTTGCGCGACAGAAAAAGCGTGTTGGTAGTAACATCTACATTTTTTGATTAAAATAACAGTTATGTTTTACTAATGCAAGTTGATTTTAACTATAGTATGTGATCTCTTTTTAATGTTTTTATAAAACGCGCGCACGTGTACGTGGAATGATTAAACAAAATTATGCAATGTTAATATTATGCAATGTGATCACGCATCGAAATAATAGAGCGACAATAATGTATAATGTTCCGTCAATGCTAATTGTTATTGATATTGTTTATCTCATATGTTAACGTACTACGACATTACGTTGATCGCATCACATTCATACAACAGTCATCCCAAAATACGTTGCTCCCCACGTTTTACGCAACACTTTCGATATTGATTAAATCAACATTTCATGATTTCATTATTTTATAATTCCTTGAAATTTGAGTAAAATCGACACTCTCTGATCTTAGCCAGATTGCTAGAGTTTTCCTGTCTTTAATGCTTTGGTAGATTGGATGAGGAACTGAGGGTGAAGATCGAACGAACAAGATTGTAGCTAAATGAGCTTGAATGTACATGACAGCGAGAAAATAGCGTGTGAGAAGGTGAGCGAAGCCAGGAAAGCTCTAGGAGAGGAAAAAGAAAAATGTGGAGAAAGTATCTTTAGTTCAGTTGTTACGAGAGGGATGTTAGTGTGGCAGGTTTCTCATCCAATTCGACTTCTCTCTCTCTCTCTATATATATATATATATATTTTTTTTTTTCCTTCTTTGTCCTTAAAATATCTTTTTTTCTTCTAACTTTCAGTTCTTCTCTTAATTCATTACTTTGTCTCTTCCTCTTTGTGTCCTTTCTACTCTCGCGAACCGATTTCAACGGACTCTCCAGAGAAGTTGTGAAAAGACGAAGATAGAAGGTAGAAAATGAGAAAGAGAGAGAGGAGCTTGAAAGAGAAAGAGAAATATAGAAATATAGAGAGGCGATTTTCGGGAGTGCCTGTTGCTATGGCGACTATCCGGGACTAAACGCTGAGCGATAGGTTATCCAGCCATGGTTCGCGATACTGTTATACAGTTATATGGAACGAATGTATACCATGTATTTGGAAAGTCAAATTTGATCATGTTGCATGCAGTCAAGAGCCTGACAATTGCCTTTTCCTCTCTCTTTCTCTTTGCATTATCCACTCACGATTATTATAGCACTTTCCAAGATTGTCCGCTATCTTACTCGTCTCTAGGGATAAAATAATATTTGTAATATAATATCCAATGTAGGTCAAAGTATATGAGAAAAAGGTCTTTTCCTTGTGGCCATAGCTGTGGCCAAACTCAGAAGTGCTGAGCAAATCTCAATAATTGCGAATTAATAGTAAACAAAAGACTCGTTTTAAAGGCGACGCAATGGAAAAACCAATGTGATAGATTTTATTAAGTAACCAAGAACAAATACAACAATACGAAAGAGAATTAATCGAGGAAGACAATTCTGCTGTATCTATGTTTTATATTCTTGAGTTATAATAACTTAATACCTCCATTAGAATCTTCCACCGGTATATCTTTCTTTCTCTCTCTCTCTTTCTTTCTCTTTCTCTCTCACAACTAATTACCATATTTAGCAAAGGAAACTTACTATTCTCGTACGAGACTTACCCCTTAGAGAATTTGTTCTGGCCATAGAAATTAAAATTATTTGTATTATTTTCTTTTTAAAACGTCTAAATAGGTTTTACATTAGCTTTTACTAAACAAAATTTATTATTGCAAATACCTATCATTTACATACATTCAAATTTACTATAATACAATAACTATTACATTAGTGCGTTCATGTTGTACATATATTATATATATTACGATTAGAATTGTTGTTAAATTTTTGCAATTCACGAGTAAACCATTAGATTATAGACAGACAACTAAGCGAATCTATTGTTTTGTTCCCATAATTGTTTAAAAAGGTTTTTAACAATTAAAAATATATAATAATATTTATCGTAGGATGATTTAATATAAAGAGAAATATATACAATACTTAAAATGCAATACTTAAAATGCAACATAAATTTTCTGGGTTAATTAAAAAATTGGATTTTATTGAAATTTATGGAATAATATAAATTAGAGAATATCTCGAAATATATATACGAATATATAAAAATGAACGTAATTCTCGCTTGCGTTTTAATTAATATGTGAATGTGTCAAATCAGTTTATTTTAGCTCCGTTTTAAGTGGTTTTGCACATTTATAACGGCTTATAATTCTTTGCTATGATATTTTGAATTTATATATGTCTAGTTACGGACTACATGCGGCAATCATTTAAATCCCCTTAATTTAAGCGATTACCTGTTTGGCTTATGCGTTTCTCCACGACATCGAATTCGTATGTCGCTCGTTGGCTTGGTCTTCGTATATACACTACCATATTCTCGTCGGAATTATGGCTCGTATCCAAATGTTCTTGACGGTCTAAATGCCATCTCCGTGTACCACGTATCGTACCGGCTGTTTGGTATTAGCGATAACACTTGTGGCGCAGTTTAATCCGCCAGAGATCGTCTTGCATATATAAAAATCGTAATGACAGATGAATAGGATAATAAATTTTCTTGTTTCCGACAAGACATAACTATCATCTTAACGTAATTAAGTTTCTCTCTCTCTCTCTCTCTCTCTCTCTTTTTTTTCTCAATAGCTAAGTGCGCAATTTTTCTTCGGCTCGAATAATATTTTAAAGAACAGAAATCAATTTACATAAATGAAATGAGATAGAACAATTTTATCGATGTCGTTGAAAAACTAAAATGTTGTCTTGGACTTAAATATATCTTTGCGTTTCAATTTAATGGATTTAAATTATTAATGATACAAAAAATAAATGATTATAACGATTATAGATTTTTGAGAAAAGAAATTATAAAACGGAATTTAAAAATAGACTTAATAAAGAAATTTTTATATGTGTGTGTATGTGTCTTTTTCTCTTATTTTTTTTTATTAAAATGTAAGTATCGTATATTGAGCAGCATAAACAGAGAAGAGATGTAATTTAGACGGAAACATAGTTTTAAACAACAATGATATCTCAGCTCTTAATAAATTAAAAATAAATTCGTAACAATAAGCCAAAACACGAGAAACCGATTTTACATCAAAATAAATTTAATACCAACATCACATAATATTGTTAAACGTTTATAAACGACTTATAAAGCTTTCATCAGTAACACAAAAGAAAATAATAACAAAACAAGTAAACGATATAAGCGTATTCTTGGAACGGCGTATAAAAAACAACAAGAATGCTTCATCAATTCTTGAAAGAACACTGAGTTACTTGAAGGAGCATATCTTGAGATTTTATTTGACCTCGCTAAGTAATTTGTTCTTTGTTTATTTATGCACAGGGTTGTATCAGCTTTCTTCGGAGATAGTCCTTCAGGTTATTGTTTATCAGTTCGCTTCGAAGTAACGACAAGATGTCTAATATTCTCTTAACAAATTCGTTTAATCTTACAAAAAATGTTCTAAGTAATGTTCGTAAGTTCCTTTAAAAACAATATTATTTATTTAATCTTCTTAGATTCCATATTAGTAAGTGCACTTTTGCTTTCGTTTCTATTTAATGTTATAAATTTTATGTTATGGATCTCTTTTTCATATGTTTTTAAAAATTTGACACAGTCTTTAAGCACATTGAGTTCGATCTAATTCAGTTCAAAAGAAATCAATGCACGGAAGAATCACAGTTTGATATAGCTTCTTGTTGTTTCTTATGTGCCGTTCAAAAAAGACGTTTATATTGTTTACTGACTTTGTCATTATATTTTCTTTTTACTGATGAAGACTTTATAAGTCAAAACGTTTAATAATAGTACAGAGTGATGTTGATTAAATTTATTATTGATATTAAATTTGATGCAAAATGTCTGTTGCTCATGTTTTGGCCTATTGTTACGGAAATATAATATTGTTCTAGAATAAAAATAAAATAGAATGCCAATAACTCGTTACGTTGACGGATGGATACAGCAGCTTGAATTTTTGACATTCGAAAGCTGATGCTAATCGGAAGCGGGACTAGAATCCAAAATGAGAATGCGACGAGTGTCGCTGAATATGCCTCACACATGTGACCCGCTTGTAAATGTAAAGTTCACGAGAATGTGGATATTGAACACGTGACACCTCCGATATAAAATATCACTTGCCATAAAAGATTTTTGATTCCCAAAGGCAGACTAGAGTTTCAATGCAGAAATGCGTGCAACATTCCGACGTCGTGCAACGGACAACGAACAATACCGAATATCTCTCGGTAGACATCGTTTTCTCTTGAATTGATTCTTCACAGCGTTCCAATGTATCACTTAATGAAGAAACTTTAGACTGTTAAGTTTTTTTACTTTGAGAAAAACAAGTTTATATCGGAATACAAGAAGATGGCACGGTTGATTTCTACTCGCTGTTCAATTCTTAATAATGTTCAGACTTTCCGCTTCGTCTGATTATTATAAACATTCGAGTTTTTATTATTTAATATTCAATGAATTTTATACAAATTTAGTTTTATCATATACCATACGTTAGATACGACATTAGTTTTGATTTAGCCTATTTTTTATTTTTAATAATTATTCATATCCAATCTGTTTTGCAAGGAATTAAAAAATAGGAGCAACTTTTTAAGAATACGAATATGTCGCGAGATATTCTTTATTCCAATCCTTATAATACCTAAGCTTATAATTTTACTAAGAATTTGCATACTGCAGCTTCCTTCTGTTTTATGTAGATTTATGCTATCAATAGCGGTATTCATAAATATTCAACGCGTTTACATTTAACGCAAAATGATCTATTAAAGTGTCGATGTTTAGTTACAAGTATTGCGTATTGTAGACGTCGGTGAAAAACTGATTGGCCTTCAACAACCCTTCAAACTGATATATATTTTGTGTATTGACTATCAACAAACCAATCTCGAACAAATTCTGTACTTTTTCGAATTGACACAAATCTAATTCCTTTATGAAATTCTGTACTAGCTAAAGATATAGATTTGACATTTGACAATAGAGTCTGAATCTATGTGGACATCTTTTACTTTGAAATATTTTTTAACATAACTTATTGATCTTGCATCGTCTTCGAGAAACATTATTATTGTCTTGCCGATAGGCAAGATATACATTCACGGATATATCGTCCTATCCTAATTTCTCTCGAGTTTCTGCGAGTAATTAAGCCTCTAAGCCGCACCCTCGAAAGCTAACAATCAAAACCGTCGAATAGGTCGATGTTATTCTCCCGGATTAAAGTTTAGCGATGTCAACCGTTAACTACGTTAAGTATCAGCTTTTGTTCCGCCGCGGCGCGGCGGTTTGCGCATGCATTCAATTTGTGGTCTACACCAACGGAACAATAAAAGGCTACGAGTACGCCGCTTCCCCTCTCCATCTAAAGTAACTAACTCATGTGGAGAGGTCAAGGGATATCATGTATTGTTTATGACGTGTTGTTAGCGCGTTGTATCCGCGGGTGCTGCGTCCCCGGCTGCTTGCATACTTTATGAAGCGTCTCGTTCCCCTAACGACAACGTGCTAACGAGATGCTAATAAAATATTAGTCGCCCACTCGGTGCCTCGGTTTACGGCGTTCTGATCGATTGGTGGTGACTTTATGGGGAGAAGATATCAATAGGCGATGTATCAGTGAGTGGAACATCAGTTTATTATTGTTACGATATTTTCGTCGGATTTGTATGTCCACGCCAAAAAACAATTCGTAAAACCCTCATGATTAAATGGTAATTAAAAATAAAGTCCGCGACTCACGGCTTATATTTTTACGTAATTATTTTTACTGGATGGATGGCTCGAAGGTTGCGTCAAGAATAGGGGATCCTGTAGCCTCGCTCGAAAATCGATAATTGTTAATGCGCGCAGGTGTTTACTCGAATGACGTTAGTCCGGCACTTTAATTATAATCAACGTACGGCTCGAGGTTTTAAATAATGTGAATTTAATGTAATACATTATAATTTTACCAATATGGTTTCGTTTACGTACATTAAATACCACGTAGAAAATACGAAAGAGACAAATGAAATTAATGAAATCTTTTCAAGCAACAAATTAATACAATTTATCGTGTTCTGTTTGTAATTATCAATTTCTGGAAGTGTATTTCAAGAAGATGCATTAGAAAAAAATACTTTTGAGATAAAAAAAGCGTTTGTTTGTATGCATACATATTGATATTAATTACTTCAATTACATAACTGCTTGTCATGGAATATTTGTCATAGAAAAGACGTTCGATATCGGATGCAGCAAACCTTTCACAAAATGTCAGAAAATGTCATGTCGCATTTTTTTGACGTCTGTGCGTTATGAGAAGCATACATCACGATACTGTGTTTTTCATAAATTTCTCGAACGCACACAGAAATTGTAATGTCATCGGGACGATATATTTCACGACATAAAGTGGAATGGTAAACCCATTAATTTTGAGAGCACCTGAAGTGTCTGACCGATGTTGGAAGTTGCGTACCTATCTTATCGCGCATGATCTTCTCTATTACTGATACTAGTACTAACTATTTGCAATTAAAACCTAGCGTAATCATCTTTTGGATTTTCCTCAAACTAGAGTAACAATATTTTGTATTTGATATGAATTTTGGATGTTATCTATTTCCATTGTATATTTCGTCGGTATTAAATTTCAAAGTGCGTTTCTGAAAACCCTCGGGCATAAACAAGGTGAAAAAGTGTGGTAACCTTTCAGATCTGTGTGACTGTTTTATAAAAAAACTTGCCTCGAGTTGCACCTGTACATTCTTGTGGTTGAAGTATGTTTGCCTTTCAAAAATATCTTTCGAATGTTCCCGGATGTCTGTTACAGAGTAGTGAAGTTTCACTAGCATTCGAGTTATTTCTAGCATGTGATATTTTTGAAAAAACGAGAATTGATTAAAAGTTATTTTAATTTATACGATCTATTTTAAAAAAAGAATAACATTCAAAATATCACTATATATTTCATGTATACATGCATTTGAATAAAATCTTGTTTTTATAGAATTTTGTTATATTATTGTTATAAAAATGTATGTTATATAAATTTTATTATAAATTTTATTATATTATTAATATAATAAAAGCAATGTAATAAGTTTTAAGTTTTATTGAATAAGAGTATTCATTTTCAACATATAATAACGTAAAATATTATTGTTATTAGAATATATCTAAAAGAAAGAGAGCTATGCAGAATAGTGTGCAGAATTTATCGTGCTTCATTTTTCCCAATGTGTCACCGCTGTTACCAACAGTTTGCCGGACAAGAAACTTCACGCAAGAAGTTTCACTGAAAGTCAAGAACGGGAATGTCATGTAACGTGGTGCGTTATGTGACATAAACGTATGCATTAAATGACAAAGAATTTATTTTCTCAGGCTATTATCCGCACGTTATTTATTTTACGCTGTGTGATTTCAGGAAAATATTCTCTAATTCTATTCTTTCCATGTGAAATTCTATTTACTTAAATTCTACTCGCTATTCAATTTAGCATGATTTCTTTTAATACTTTAGATTCATTTTATGCGATATGGTTAACTATTTTTTTTACATTGTTAGCGGAAGAGCAAGAGAGCACCCCAGAGTTCAGAGTCCGTTCCTTATTTCGCAGTTGAAATGTATATATGTCGGGATATCCCCGTTCGTCAAATGCAGGGAAATACCGCGAATCCCGTCGTCTTCGTCTGATTCGCCCGTTTCTCGGTAGCGAGGTAAACTTTCTTCAATATGTAATTACACGGAGAGTCGTTTCCTCGCTGTTCCGCACAACATAATGTATAAAATAATTATATAATAATATATACTATAATGTATATATTAATAATATACATATATATTATATTTATTTACATAATATATATATATATATATATATATATATGTATATTATTAATTATTATATATTATTTATCTTTCTATTATGTTCGTTTTACGATTGTTCTTTTGTTCCGAAACAATCGTCTAGCGTGTTTATACTAGCGTGTAATACTTAAACCGATTGGTCTCGTCAGTTCAGTTCTTACACGACTACCGAAAATATTCGTCAATATGTACTGCGACATGCATTGAGAAACTACCTCGGAAAACTAGGTACTCCTCACGGCGTAAAACGAACTAAATTCACCATGCGTCCCCATAACATTTCGTGTGTAATTCCATTTACAATTTTGTCTCTGACCGTATGCATTAGTGCGGGTATATCTTTCCGACGAAACTGCCGTGGAACGAAACTCTTCCATTCAACTTGCATTTTGCTTGGTATCTCGGAAAACGCTGAGTCCTTGGAAAACCCTCGACACATTTCCAACGGAAGTTCGACGATTTCGCGTCCTGATCGAAGAAATACGTATCTCTCCAGTTTATTCCGGAGCAACTGGTTTTTGTTGTAAGCGAATTCCATTTGTCCGGAGAACAGTCTGGGAGTAGGTCCGTATCCAGGCTGTTGAACATATTATCGATTATTCTCGACTCATTCACGAGCTCTTACGTGTCATTCGGACTTCTAAAGCTCCGCTAGTCGTACACGTTTTCATTGTTTCTGCGTTGTCGTGTATTACCGCCTATAGGCGGTGAATAATCAGAAAACTCGCTTATCGAGTTCGCTCTCTTCTGTTTTGACTTCTTTGTCGTTGCGATGATTCTCAATCTCGTTAGAAAAATTATAACATCTCGATTTATCAAAGAAATTCAACTCACGTTGAGCTCAAATGTGGTTCATTCATTTGAACGCAATGTTTGGTTAGCGTATTACCCTCCGGTAATTTAGGTTAATAAATCAGTAGCCAGTGTAGACGAGCATGCACCCGGAAACATGTGGAACGTAAATGGATCTGCGGGAGTTCATCGGATCGATGTGTTAATCCTCGGACTGAGGGTGTATCCTTACATCTTCCTATCACAAGGACGATGTTGTAGTTTCCAATTGCCATGTCCATTATCTCGAAACGAGATTCACGATTTGCCCTCGCATCTTCCGCCTTTCAATCACTCACTCGCTATCTTTGCACATGTCAATTTTTATTAGATTTGAAAGATGTTCATTAGTTGCATTAGTAATTTATCATACTTGTTATTCGTATCCATAAAATTTATTATATCAATTAATTTGTGGATTTACTTAAACATCCTTGGAAGAAGATCAATTAGCATTTCGAAGATAAGAAAAAGAAAGAAATGTTATGTCATAAATGCTTTATATCCGCAGATATGAAGCAATTATTTTAGGCATACAATATATTGATTTACTCTGATATATTTAGTCATTAATTACAGCCATTAATGTTACAGTCATATTAATTATTCTAATCTCATTTATTTTACAACGGATCAAATATTTTGATTTATTGAGATTATAGTATAAATGTATGCTTTATTGTATGTGTCGCAGAATTACGAACACATAATTGCCTAACAGTTTTTATTTTGCATTTCGGATAATAATTCTAGCAATTCTAGCAATTCTGTTTGCTATATTACACATATACATTTATGTTGATCTATAATTCCTATGCAACAAACAGCTCTGAAATGTACATATCGTAATAACAATTACTGTCGAGAAAATTATGATAATGTTGGCATAATTGTGGACCACATGCTAATCTCATGTATATTACGCAGTCAATCCCATAATGCGTCCTAAATTCCTAACGTTGTGGCAAGCGATCCGATGAAATATAATTTCATCAATCGGTTTGATAATATTAATTCATTTCGTGGTAACACATCGTTTTTATTTTTTTTTTCGGTTTTGTGCTGCCACAAAAATTTCTGCGTCGCCAGATTTTTCAATTTGGTTTTTATTTAAACCAAATTGACATTTAAACATTTAGTTGTTTATGTGACTATTGTGAATATAACTTTTGCAAAATAAATGCGTTTTTTGCCTCGGCTTTAGAATACTCCGAGCGTTATTTTGTAAAATTCAACAATGACGATAGCAATATGAAGAAAATTCACATAGATAAATTAAATTAAATTTGAGCATAAAAAACAAAATCCTTCACAAAAAATTAGGACATCCATTCGCAGATTATCTGTTTCATTTTCTAAGCTCTAAGGAAAAAGCCGAAATACATTTCTCTGGCGTATTCGAAATAAAACTCTTCTGATACATACAGTAATTAGTAAATGAGAATCACTAAATGTGCATCATTAGTTGCACAATGACGAAAAAACGACTTTCTTTGACTCATTGTTTCTCGGTAGTGTAACATTAGTGTAGACGTTCCAGACCATTTAGCTACGAAACTTTATGCTTTCTCTAAATTAATAACGATCTCTAATGATGCGCGAAATTCAGCGTAACACTGTTGCTCGTCGACTCGAAGAGCGGATCAACTTTTAATTGTATTCCTTCGTTAGTTTATTAACTAATTGTAGCATCACAAGTTTCACATATATCTAAATGTTGTGTTTTTCACAGCAACCGTAATAATTTCACCGATTTATTATCGATCACCATCACGTGGCTATTCCTATCGTGCTTCGCGATTAAAAGTTTTGTTTTCTTCCACTGCGGCTAAGACGTAATAACGAGGAAGATCAGGCTTCCTCGATTCGCTTTTCCTATAGTCGGGCAACAAAGGCACAGCAAACAATATTGTCTAAGTTGCAGTCATGTGTATTGTACACGAGGCTGGGAGTAATAAGCGGATATAAGTTTGCAAGCAGCGGCACAAAGCGATATCGTATCTTCTGTCTGCAATATCAGCCGGGGGTAACAAAAGCGGGAAAAGCCAGAATATACAACAAACGTAGGGTAACGCGACAAACAATTTCCATCGATAAGATAGCAATTTCATCTCTTAAAAATTTCCCTTTTTTTTTAATTTATTGCATAACTTTTTGGTCACGAAACCGCCATACATTAATGATTAAGTCAATATAATTTTGCTAAAATATTTTAAAATATAAATTTTAAAATATAAAAATAATATTCTTTGTCTCCAAGAAGCATACACTTTCTTTGAAACGGATCTTCTTTCTATCACAGGCTATCACATTTAATTTCGTTTCTTCGTCAACGTAATTGCTTGCACGCACTAGATTCTACGAACAATGCAAATTACAAATGACCAAGTTTAGCGTTCTATATTCGTAGTCACATGGCGCAATATGAACCCGCAAACTTGACGCGGTAAGTATGAGTTTCCTGGATACAAGCTGCAAGTGGTTCTATACTCTCTCTGTTACGTAATATTAGGCCAGAGTAACAGAAGTAATAGAAGTTACCAGGGTAGCAATATGTGATATATGAGTTGCAATATGTAGCCGTATAATAGCGACAGAAATGAAATCCTTGAATTTCTAATGAACTAGTATTCTATCAGTATTTCAATTGTTCAGTTATTTTAAGTTTAATTATCTTCAAGTATATCTTCAAGAAAATACGTTTTACTACAATACTCATTTTCATCAAAACACATTTGTACAATGTGATATAGTAACGTGTTATGCTTTTATTATGTAATCTTTATTGGATTACGAAGAAAAAAGACGTCCGTTATACTCGCAACTTGTAATGCTGTATATCACGCGCGTAAATTTACAAAAGAAATCGTGCAATCGTAGAACCCCTGTTTATACTTCAACCTAGTTTTTCCCTAAGCGGCGAATAACAAGCAGATACAAAATATAAGAGAGTATGAAACTTATACTCTCTTATATAATACTAATTGAAGAGATAATATACAACAGTTCTATTTGCGAATAAACGTAGATAAAAGATTTTAAATAAAAAATTTTCAGTTTCGGAAAAATTGGGAAAATTTCGCTCGTAATGGATTCACTTGTTTTCTGAAAATAACTGAGTAATAGTTAGCGATAGGATTAAATATCTTACAAGTAGATTTGGAGATCTGTTGGCGTAGTTTCAAACCCTTTACGAGTCCTCGAAACAAGAGTATTACTTCCAAGTAGACTTGAACTGGATCAAATATGTTCACATCTTTTATAAGTACATTACTAGACATTTTATGTTTCTTTGAATCGAAATCTTTATAAAGAGATTATTTTAATATATTATTTTTTGCAATACAAATATATATTTTATATATAAAATTTAGATTATTAATTGTTAAAATTATTAATTATTAATTGTTAAAATTAAACGTAATAAAAATATGATATTAAAAAAAGATATAAAATAAAAGTTACTTAAAATCATTACACATTACGTTCTTTAAACTTATAACTTTATTCTTAAAGGTCGAGTACTATTTGTAAAAGAGTCAATCTTTACAAAAGAATTACTATTTATAAGTTCATTTCAAATTCTGAAGGTATTTAAATTCAAAACTAATTAGTCGGGCTCGGTTACTTCGCAAGTACAATGAAATATTATTTCTTATGAATATTACTCGAATTCTAGAAAATGAAACTTGATTATTGAATTTTAAATTAGCTCAGATTTTTAAGTAGATATTGTCGCTAATAATAATGACATTGCTTGAAATTGCACGGTGTCACGAAGAAAAACTGGTTATTCGCGACAAACATGTTTGCTGTTTAAATTCAGCTTGCCCCCGAGACAAACACATAGGGGGTATATACCGGCTCACGTTTTTCCCGTGCAATGTTGTGGAAGATAAAAGAAGCAACGCGACGCGCGCGTGCCTGTAAAACTAGCGGCGTAAAGCAACGCTAATTGACCCCTGTACAAAATTAAGTCTTTAGTATCATAGAAGCAACGATAATCTTCCACTTGCGAACGATTTAATCTTCTTAGTATGAGCTCTTTCTCTTTCCTTCTGTTTTTCTCTCTTTTTCATCTTCATTAAATAACAATTTCGAAAATTAGAGTGGCGATCGTAATATATACATTTACCTCAAGTTACTCCAGCAATAACCGCAAAGTAATCGTACTCCGTCTTATGTAATATACCCGAGTGGGGATAACAAAGCGTGCAACATAGTATCATGTGCACTCCGTCCGTGATACGTAAGCACAAAAGGGAGGAGAAGGAGTCCATGAGTATTCGGGCATTCTATTCGCTATAATGTCACAAGCAGAGAAATGTCTGTGTGCCATGCATACATACGTCGCACGAGCGTTTAAACGAAGACAATCACGATTGAAATGCAAATACCACTAACTTGCTGGGGTTTATTTGACTTTAGGTAGACCCTTTCGATTGATCAGTGAATCCGTAAGTATTTGATTGATCTTGACGAACTTTCAGTGACAAAGCTCGGGCCATAGTCAATAGGAATGTTAGGATCGATTACGAATGTGATTTCGGTGGATTTTGACTTCACAATAGAAACTGACTTATACGTCGTAGTTAGTACACAGAACCGACCATGTTTGGCTCATTAGTCACAAATTCGTGTGAGGAATGTTGTAACCAAAAACACTTACTAATCTTGAATATGTGTGACGGTATCGAGTTTCCTAAAGAGAAGATACGCAAACGATAATTTTAAGATGAAAATTTGTAGTTTTTATTGTTTTGTACATCGATTTTAAGAAATTGCCATAAAAAAGTTTCCAAGAATAAAATTTTTTATTTATTGCTAACTATTTCAAGTATGATGGTGTTATAACGTACAGTTATGCAGATCAGCAAACTTAGTAGCGCGTGCGTTTCTTTCGAGTAGGATGCATTTAAACTTTATCCCGCTCACCGATCTCGTAAAAAATTCCAACTGCACCATCGGTGCTTGTATTACTTTCGCAAGATATGCATCGCGAAGATAAGTCCAGCGATACTGCAGAAAGAAAGATTGAAGAGTGCAATGAATCGTGATTCAAAGAATTCTTAAGCTTGTCGATACGATTCGATACTCCATGTCATGGAGCTTCTCACTCTGTGCGCAAATGAAGGTTACATTGAATGGAAATGTAATCAATATTTGTTGCATGCAGAATATGTAGGAGCGAAATGGAAATTGCGACATATGACTATTGATAGAAAATTTTATAATTTTTATGTAATTATAATTTCGCTAACGTGTTAATTTAGCTTTTTCGAAGCAGTTGTAAAGACTTTTGTGAAAATTCTTGAAGTAAGCATTTTATAAACACTTGATTGTTTTGATATATTAAACATGCGTACAGTGCTGAATAAATATAAATTTACTCATAGACACTTTACGTAAGATAGGAATAAGCCAAGTATACAGTGTATACAGTGAAACAGAATGAAAGCGTCGAGTCAGACTCTATCTATCGATTCTTCGATCTAGTCGAGCGTTCGCGCGATTTCACGGAATGACATAAAAATCCTTCGTTCGTTCTTTCATGAAACGTGTATTCTAAAGCTTTTCTCTTAACGAGATTTCGATTCCCGCCAATCTCCTCTAACCTTGCAATAGGGACGGCTCATGGTGATCGACTCTCTATAAGAAGGCTTTATACAGTTTAGCCAACTCTCCACAGTTGTCATAAACTGTATGATTCTATTGAAACGTACAATATGTTATGAGAGCCATACATTTTTAAAGCCAATCGTTTTTGCTTTACTTGTTTTCTTTATGTGAAAGTTATTTTATGTGAAAGTTATATATTAGCAAGAGGAAAAAACAATTAGATTCCGCGCAATGTATCTATAGAAAATTTATTGGTATTTTTTCATCTGCAATAAACGGATAATAAAAGTTTTAAATTGAAGATTTTAAGAAACATATAGCAAAATTTGCGAAACAAGTTTAAGTCTCAAACAGTTAAAGAATATTAATATCTGTAGATTTAGGAAGATCGCATTAACAATAAGGGATTCCAATCGATGATAAAGTACTGTTAAAATCACTTATGAGAGAGAAATATTATGCTAATGAACAATTTTATGTGACTCGAAATCACTTTAACTGCGATATAATCAATTTTTTTAATCTAGATAAAACATCATTAAAATCACTTATTAAAGCCAATTTTTAAAAAAGCATATTTTGTATGCTTAATCGAGAAGCGATCTTTTGCAGTCACTAATCCTTTAGTCATAAAGTCATAATTGTTACTGTTATTTTGCAGTTGTTGGATTTTAAAATGATTTTCTATTATTGCTGGATTGCTTTTATTCGTTTGATCATGAAACTGAGACATGTGAAAAAGGAAAGTCTAATAGCGCACCAAAAAATATCGAATCTGCAAAATGAAAAGTGTCAATCCACCTTTACGTATTCTGTGATTTTGTACTATTCCTAATCCAAAAACCTTTGATATTTATGTCGTTTTGTGACGCTGTAAATATCAATGGCGATTTAATCGTTGCTTACAGTTTTTCTTTTTCTTCCTTACGTGCTTCGGCAACTTCCGTAATGTCGAAATGTTCCACGATAAATGTCAGATGTGAGCGTAAACTCTGGAGGATAGTCAGAATCTCCGCCAGTTCATTAAATATAAATCCCGATGGATCACCCTTCGGCTGTAGTCTCCTCATGATTTTATGGCACGTGTCTCTTTATTTACTTCATTACTCGTCTAATCATAGTACAGGATATCACGATAAATTTATTATGTGTGTGTGTGTGCAAATTTTTTAAAATCTATTATATCGATTATTGTCCGTTATATAATCTTCGCGTGAAAAGGTTATAAAATATTCAAGTGAAACATTCGAATGTTTGGTCAGTTTGTAAATACTTCAATTCAATAATCTTGATTTTTTTGTGCAGAATTTTTTTCTCCTGTATTTTAATTTTGACATATATATATATATATATATATATATATATATATATATGTATATATATATAAAGGCATTGAGATACATTTTTTCTTTGTAACAATTCGTTAAAAATAATAGAAGGTATGTTGAATATCGGATTCATTCAATCACAATAAACTGTAACGGAGACTCAGGTGCAAACGAACCGACAGGTGGAATTACACGAGAAAGGCTGACGCATTTATCGATACTTCTTCTGACCAACTTATTCATCGATTCGATAGTGCGATAGATAATCTATTCCGCGAGTCAGTAAATTTCGCCGTTTCTTCGATTTACCGTATGTGTCGTTCAAAGTGACAAACGATATTGACCGCACTTTTTTCAAGATTGTGAAAAGAGCCTATCCTTTATATCTATTATTTTCTCTTTTTTTGTTATGCTTCTTCTCATTCGTCATGATTCCAGTTTAGGCACTGTCTTCTTCTTTTTCTCTTTTTTTTTTAATGCATTTATTAATTAAAAATTGTATAGTTAACATTTTTAATATTATGAAAGTAATTATTGTGTATTGAAGTATTTCTGTACTAAACCACACATAAATTTTATATCTTTTGATAAATTCGTAGAATCCATTTTGACAATTGTTATCGCTGCTCGTGCAATGTACCGACATATTTAAATGAACGATCGCCTTGACCCAACCTCCGATTTTCAGAAAAGCATATTATTCGTAATAAATATGGACCATTTCTCAAAATACTCTTGCGCAACGGCGCAGACTATTTCCGGATTCAACGTGAAAAATATCTCTCGGGCGAAATGTCCGGTGTACCTACGGGCACCGATTCACCTATTATTCGTGGGATTTGACATACGCGTAACGACACGATACGTGCGTATGTGCATGAGAAATCGTCTCTGGCAATGTGCGTTGACGCGCACATAGATATCCGGGATCAACAATGAAATATATCGTGCGGAAATTTAATCCTCGCTAAACTCCCGTATTTGTACTTCGTTGTCTCAAAGCTGAATGAGAAAAAGAAGGAGGGGGGTGGAGTGAGGGGTAGATCCATGCAAAACTTTTATATCAAAATAACCAATACTTTTTGCGCAATACAGAAAAATGTTCTCATTCAAAGTGGAAGCGCGCGACGGAAATTAATTAAACTTTCTCCTATTTGGGGAAGTCAAAGTCAACGGATAAAGTCACGAAAGTTAGGTCGCTCGTTTTAGTTCTTTTAAGTTCTACAGAACGATGCAAGTCACACATCCTGTTTACCTTCCACTCGAAATTCTCTATGTGTTCTAGGACAGGTGATATATTCTACGCGACGGTAGTCGTTGATGACAGAAGCAACCGCAGGAAAATCAACGGCACACACACAAAGCGTAGGGTTATAACTTATTAGTTAGTAGCCAGCTGTAAACTAGCTGTAGGCAATATGACGAATGCACTGCCACGTAAAATATTTCTACATGAATGTAAATACGATACTCGCCACATTTTGAAGTACTCACCGCACTTCTGCTAACTAAGAAAGGCCAACCTGTTTCAATAAATCAGCAGTTATGAAATACATAGCGTTAAACTTTGTTAAAGTATTCTTCAAGGCATGTAAACATAAAAAAATGTGAGCAATTTTAATTAGACTTTGTTTTATCAAGAACATAAAGCACAATCGTCAGAAATATTAATAATAAATATCAATATCAATTTTAATAATAAAAATTAAAAAATTTTATGAATACTCACAGTTTTCGTTAAAAAAGAATTAATTCAAAATTATAATGTAAATTATATAATGTAATGTACAATTGGAAGAATTAATTTTGTAGGATTTTATTTAACTCCATGTTCGTTAATTCAGAAATTTTATAGAAATACATATGGATAAAATCGATCACACCCTCAGACACCTATTTCCGAAGAGACTGAAGTGTCTTCTGTTCCGACTAGCAGAAGCTCTGTGACGTTCCAATATTCGGATGTTTCAGTGAATCGCGAGCATAATTTGTCTCCTCGTGCTCGTTAGTCACAGTCGCGCATATCGCGCTCTTTGCATCATGGAAGAGAACAAAGAAGAAATGTAGGTCATTTGTAAAACCGTCGATATCCGATACTGCTCTTTTCTGCCAGCCGAAAAAAAATATAACTTATTTCCTATGTATGATTTTATTTACTCAATGTTCTCCGCACTACCGTCGCGCGCACCATTCGGTGAAGTTATTTGCGATTGACAGACGCATATCGAATTTCGAGATCCACATATGACAATTTATTATGGACAATTTTCTGCATTGCAAGGAATGAATCTGTTATACTAATGTAACATTTTAATTAGACAAATATATTGTTATCTGCTTATTAAATTTCTAAAATCCTCTGATCCTGACTTATTATTACTTTATGCAGATTATTCTTATTAAACCTCGAACTAGCATCTTAGTATTTAATCGATTGATTCATTAAAAATCCCGTGTTTTGCGTTTCTAAACAAAAACTTTGCTCTTCGAAGGGATATATTATACACACGCCTGTGGTATTGTACGATATATGTACAGATATCTATAGACGACGCTCTGCGACTGACCCGAATGCCTGAAGCGGTATTTGATTGAACTGAATAATGTAGGACGAAGGGCATTGATTCGCTTCCAGATAGTCGGCTCTCGGTATTCGCAGCGCAGTGCCCATAGCTTCGAAACCCTACGTAGCAGGTTTCCCTTCCCTTCGAATCACGCTCACATCGTACATCACATCCGAGCGAGCGAATTTCATTCACGTACTGGTATCGTGGCCGATCGAGCACGAACGAAAATCATCCGGGTGACGTTCGAGAGAAACGCGTAACGTAATATAATTAGCTGCACGGTGCGCAGTATTTGGTGGCCGAATTATTTCCATAAGGCTGAATTACTTGCTGCGAATTTGCTGCGAATTCCAGGAGTTATGCGCATACCTTACGCAAAATGCACGCCCGAACGATGATGTTCTTCAACCTAGAATTAACCTACCAAGCTACATCCGCTTTTCCCGTCGCGAGAGCAATTCTTCTCTATTTCTGAATCGAATAAACCGAATCATCACGCTCCATCTATTTTTCAGCTTCAGTTTCAACCTATAAATTTCTTTCACAAGGTACACATGAACGTACTTCTTCAGACTGTAACAGGTTTGAGCGTAACGAAAAACATGGTATTCAGATACTTTTAGTGTTAATTAAAAAAAAAAAAAAATATATATATATATATATGCATACATATGCATACATAAATGATTTCAACGATGGATATTTGCGGAAAATATATCTGCATTGTTAAGTGCATCACGTTGAAGCACCCGCTAGTTAATTTGGCACGTACTACCATAAAAGTTGTAAATGATCCTTGTCGTTTAACAAATTTAACGCAACGGTACACACCGCGCGACATGGCGATGGGCCGTTTGCGATATCATAAAATGTCAGGCATAACATCTACTCGGGCGCATACCGATAAGCTTGATACCTATAGCGGAACGATGTGGGTCTCGCTTCGTAACGGCCTGTCAAAAGTAGTCCCTTTAGATGCCTAGCGGGGTTGCTTAAATTTTCCGTTAACGCCATCACATCCACTCGCAATGTAAGTGAATTTCGTTACGAGATTACGCGGCAGGACACTTTATCGACGTTGCCATAAAGCGATTCCAGCGATTTCAGCCAGAACGTGACTCCTTGGAAGTCGTTTTCTGTCGCAATTTAATTCCGCCCGAATAAAACGGTGGTTTTGTTCAGTTATAATAGGCGTTTTCATTATGCAAATGAATGTCTCTTTCTATTATGATCTCGCTGGTTCGAGCAGGTCATCGGCGAGAAATAAAAAGGGACGTCTTTATCTAATAGAATCACTTAATATGCATTTGAAGATGATAGAAATTATTTTCATATAATTATCTTTCTGTGCCGTTTTAGCTTAAGAAATAGAAGAATATATATTGGTAATATTTAACGGAAATGTGCATTTCGCAGTCCGACTTTTTTGTTACAATAGTAATAGTTTTGTTGAAAGAAATAATTTGAAGATATAATTTAATAAATTAAACAAAGCATGTCTCATAATTAATTTTACAGTAATTAATTTTGTAGTAAAAGCTAAAAACAGGGTTTGAAAGCAAGATCTTTAGATTTTTTAATGTTTTTTTTTTTTAGAAATCTCTTTATTTTTTTACAAAGTTATGTAAATTTTATTTCTTTTTTCGTGTTTTAAAGTAACCCTTTAATCTTGTTGAGGAGTATATGGTGTCGTCTGTATTACGAGATTCAAAACGCTATCGGAGTACTTGAATCCATCACGGATTTTGGAGAGGGAAATATGAAATGAAATATATTTGGGTTAATGGCAAAACTCATCACGCGAATACGAATCTAGACTCTCAACTATGTCGTGAAAGTTCGTCTTCCAACCTGGATCCATCTATGTGCAGATGTACGCGAATGCAAATATTCGCTACGTCTTGATCGCTTCTGAATTCACTGCGAAATAATGAATTAATATATTCCAACTAAATGTAAATTTAGTTTCGCGTTGAAGGGGTTTAAATATACGGAATATAATGTAAAGTACGCTAAATAAATAATCAAAATCGACTTCGCACACCACGGAGCGTGTTCCATTTTTGAGAATTACAAAATTGATTAAATGAGAATGTGCGACTTCTTATGATTAAAATTGTTTTATATTCTGAACACATTGCTAAACGTAAATTAATAGTGTTTACTATGCAATGTTTACTATGCAATTAACGCAATAGTGCCTACTTGATATGTAACGCACGTGTATGTTGACCGAGAGGGCCGATAGCGCTTACCGGATATTAAATTTTTTTATATATAGGTGCATACACATTTGAAAAAGATTCAGGTTAATGGCAGATCCGAAGTGATCTGTTACGCGCGCAGGTAGAAATCATCCTATGATTCGTTCTCTCGCGCAAGTGTTCTGCATGCAAACGTGTGCTGTGGCCGCTTGATCGCTGCCAGCTTTGGAAACCACTCGTGCGGTAATGGCCGAATTAATATCCCGCGCATGGTTATGAAACCGCATGACCGGAATCTGGTATAACTCACTTCTGCCCGAGTTATTTTCTTCTGGTTAACTTTTGCGAGTACTGCCGCTACGTGTTTCCTGGTACTAGTGATTCAGCTTTATCTATGTATTTTACAATGTGTACATATAGAATTTTACTTCAATTTCTGAAATATAAAATAAATTGAAAACTTTACACGCGCAAAAAAATATTAATATATAATTTTATAAGTACATAGAAAATATATCAATATGATTACTTGGAAAGTATAGTAGTAATGCTTTCGATTAATGAAAATAACGAATAATTAATGGTATTTATTAAAATATATTTATTTACTATCACTCTGTGTTTGTAAAAAGAATTTTAATTGCATACTTGATTTATCAAGTTTTACAATTATTATACATTGTGTCACGTCAGATAAAATTAATTTATGAATTAATTTATAGTGTGACAATAAAATGATTTTGATGGACTCTTAATTATTTACAATTCCTTCGTTTGAAGTAAAAAGCTGAAAAACATATTGCAAGACATTTGATGAAGATCAGTAAAATTTGCGATGTATTGTATGTATACCAAAGTTTGCTTTTGCGAACTTTGTGTTCCAGTTGGTCGCGAGCGAATAAATTGCTGCGTCGTTTGCACTTCTGTACGATTGCTTCGTAAGCAAACTTCTCCGTTTGTCTCTTTAAGAAATAACGAAGCGGAAAACATTTAAACTCATAATCCCGCTCATAAACACCAGTGTCGGATGATTTTTCGATCACCTCAACTTGTTAACTTCTTATACCGACATTTCTCTACTAAAAGAGCATGCGTTTTTACGAACATTGTTCATGTTTATAATAATTAAATTTTAAAAAATTATATATATATATATTTTTTTTTGTTAGACTTTTTTGCAGATGTAGTAATTTATCTAAGATCTTTTCACTTATAAGATTAAAACTTTTTCGTTTTAAGAAATGAGAAAACATGTTTTTTCACGATTTTATCACGAATGGAAAATAATAAGGAAAGAATGGAAATAATTCGAACAAAGTGGACTGTTAATTAACCCTGAAAACGCGCACACTTCGTTATTCGAACATAACAGGTGCTTGGCTAGAAAGGCATATCGGATAGGTACGCAACACGTCGACGTTCTAGCACTAGAACGTCGCGTGGTCGTAGTGGATGCAATTTATGGGCAACGTGCCAGCACGCGAGGCAGTGTACCCTTGTATACCGATATGATGTGATGGTTGCGAGCCACCGGACTCCATTTCCACGCGCCGGATATCAATTCAACCATTATCGCTCGTTTGATTCCCGAAGGAGCACATCTAGTGGAGAACACTCACGCGCCACGTAATCGCGAGCCGTACACTCTGCATAACGATTTCGTCGCGCTGCGATGTACATGCGATGTACGATTTGTTTTGCTATTCAGTACAGAGTTTATTAAATAATCATTAATCTGTATTATTACCAAATAAATTGTGACGAATAATTGAGATATTGGATTAATTGAAGAGCTAAAACTCAATATTTAAATTAAATATTTTTACTGGCAAAGATAAGAAAGAGTTATGGATCATTAACAAGATCTAATATCATCCATTTTTTAATCTGATTCTCAAGATACATCATTCCAAAATAATACACAATTTTACGTTAACGAAAGTTTAAGATTTTATTGTGGAAAGTCTTTAAAAGAGGGAAATTTTAACAAGTTTAGCAAGAAATTCTATTGCATATAAAAAAGTCGAGCCATGAATGATTGCGGATTTATCGAACGAAAGGAAAGATGTGCACAGAGAGCCCGTGTCTCATCCTTATAGTTTAAAACAAGGCGTCCATCGCGCCGGGCAAAAAATAAAATTTCCTCCACAAAGATTCTCACAAGGACGGAGATCCAATAAAAAAGGCTGCAGAAGAATACCTCGTACCGTGTGAGCCTTTATTCTCACCACGTTGCAGGTAATAACTCGTCGCAGAAATTTCCCTCTCGTCGTGAAAACATTATCCATATAACAGGTACCCACGGCCGTTCTATTTATAAGCGTTGCCTTTTCTGCTTCTCGACTGTCTTTCCACATTTTGCCGTATCTCACTAATGGCTTATTTCTTATATGAGACAAGAGAAACGCAACCACAAACGGAAGAGCAGCTGCTACTAATGAGAATTATCATGTCTTTCTGACTGCTGATTGAGATTCGAGGAACAACAGACACGTTTTCTCAAAAGCATTCTAAAGAAATCGTGTTGCAAAGTAAAATAATAAACGTTCCTTGATTTGGTTTACTTTAAGTGTCTGACGTAACTCAACTTTTGTGTGGATATGTATTTTATTTCTTATAAAAGAATTAGCTCTTTACATAAAATAATTATCATAGTTAATTGAGATTTTTGAAATAAGTTCACGTAAGAAACCGCTAATTTCTTATGCTGTTCTATTCTGGTAATTATTACTTTTGTTAATTTTGTCAGGTCTTTTCATTAGTTCTTGGAGCATAAGTACTTTCTAAGTACTTAGCTAATTGAAGAACTCATTAAAGTTGGAATATTTCGCGAGCAATGTGTGAACAAGTGTGAATGATAAAATTCTGAAATTGGCGAACAAAATCACCAATTAACAATTCAATAGACTATTGTTAACTTTCTTGTTGTTTACAATCTCTTTTTCACAATTGTACACACTAATTCTGACAAAAAATTGAAAGCCATTGTGCAATTAAAACATACCAATGGAGATATACGATACTTATACATGGTTATCGTTTTATCGTTTTTTAACTTAATCCACTACAAACTTGTTTTTACACACTTGTTTTTAAATACTTTTTCTCACATCTTTTTTATATTTTCATTTTTTGATTCGCACTTTACAGAATATAATTATTATTACGTTATTACCTTTTTTAATGTGTATTCTGCAATTACGCGTGTTCTCATGTTCTCACGTTCCAAATTGCCCCTTGAATTGGGTCTCTCGAATTGCCCTTTACTCCGGGGAAATACCAAGAAACGAAGCTTATCGCGCCCTTGTTAGCGATAATGCGAGAACAAGAGAGCAGCGAGCTCGAGAGGAATTGTCACGCTCGTCCTCGCCACTTGTTTCGTAAGTTTATTAACGTGCGACTGACTAATTAATCCCCAGCGATCCCCTTTTACCATCAGCTTTCGCCCGACTACAAGACACACGAAAATAGAAGAAGAAATGCGTGTGCAGCGAACACGAAAGCTCAAGCTGAAACACCGGCGAAAATCCGATGGCAGGAGGTAGCTTACGTTTGCACGAGGTCAACGGGAAATTTGGCACAGCTCGCGTTAATGAAATTCCAGAACTACGGCACAGTGTCGCTCTCGCGAAGTTCTTTCATTAGAGATATTCGACGAGCCTTCAAAGGAAAATAGTCGTAAGGAAGAATTGTTATATGCAAACAGCTTGTAGACTCATAAAGATTTACACACCCAATATATATTTTATGCATTCGTCACTTATAAGTATGTTATATATAGTATAGTTAATAAAAGTTTCAGAGATGTGAAATTCATATGCGACAGTAATGCAGATTTACAATTTCACTCGTTTGAATTCGGAACAGCGCAGCGTCGCGAAAAAACTAGGACATTGTAATTTAGCAATAATTTTATTTCGCTGGGTTAATGCGACTGACAGTTGTATGTATAAATGATTCAGAACCGACATGAAAGTGTGCTGTAATTAACGAATTGTAGCACGCGGAAGCTGCAATTAAATCGTCCTTCGACCGATCGAACGGACATATGAATTTTTGAGTGCGCTTAGTAGCGAACATCTATATCTATTGCCTTTCTTCCCTCCCTTGGCTTTTCACCGCATCTCTTTTGAGAGGTGACCCTTTATTTGCACCGAAGCTAATTAGGGTCTACGAGCCCTAGGCGGGGCTGAGCGCGTGTCGTTGTGCTTTTAAGTACGTGGCAAAGGCAGCTAAATCGAGAGACGGCGCTTACAGAACGCATCACCGACACGTCGGTCGATACGCAGCGGTTACTCCGCTTCAGAATGTAATCTGCGTATTTTGCATGCCGGGTGACAGCTCGGCGAAAAGGGGGCCGTCAGAAATAACCATATGTCATGCCTATGTCGCGTAGGCGCGGAATGTTTAGACTGGTATAATAACTTCACAATGCTGCTACTCGCCTTCCGCTGTTCCACGATGTAATATTATGAAATTTATTTTAAGACGGCTTTTAGAAAAAATAATAATAATCCTGCAAAATATGATACGCATACTCCTATCTATTTTTCGTCATTCGAACAGATGTTACGATTTGTGAGAACTGAGTTGAAAAAATTCGAACGCTATATCAAAGACGAGCTGGCGCGGGCGAACGAAATAATTATAACGTGTGCTTGTGCATCTTCCGTGAAAGTACCCCGCGCATCCGAGTTTGCAGTGTTATTTTACTTTAGCTCCTATGCATTCATGGTTCGTTGCACGTCGCGACGACAATTCGTCTTCGTTGACTTCCTCGCGTTGCTTCATAAAGCGGATAAAATACCGAAAGCGTCGCAGAGCGGAAAATTCATGGATTTTACACTTGCTATAAAATTGGGTAATTAGTTTAAAAACGTTTGACTGCTTTTATTAAATTAAGACTTTTAATCGACAAATTTTCGATTATATTCAGCTAAATTCTACCGTTTAGATCCTTGATTTGAAAATCTTATTTTATACATACACAAATATATTCCTTACTATAAATGATAAAATTATAATAGAAGAAGGTGCGTTTTGAAATCTTTGAGCTTAGTGACAAATCTTTTGTTTATTTCTGACTTAACTTACTGAACATGATAAATAATAAAGTGCAAGAAAATTCGATTTGAAAATCAAAAAGCTTCAAAATAAACAAAGTAATTTTGAATTATATTATGTATTGTATTATAAAGAAATTATGTTGTATAAAAATACCATCTGGTATCTATTATATTTCAAAGTCGATATGACAGTAAACGAAAATTCATGCTTGATCATATAAGAAAGATAAAAAAAGTATTGAGAAAAGTAAAAATAACGTCTTGAAAACTCATATCAGATTTCTTTTAACGATCCCAATGAATATGTATTCCGACTGTATTTGATTATTCGAAAGAACAATCGGCGAGTTCGGTACGGCTTTCAACGTTTTCTCCTGCCTTCTGTTCTTCGGGAACCCTCTCGTGACACGTCCCAGGAAAATCTAATTTAAGTTGCTCGCGCATAGATTTGCACCACTTTCGATTTTGCATCTCATATGGAAAACTCGAACAATAGGCTCGACGCCAACAGTTCCATTCAAGTAGTAATGAATTCCATACATTTTCAAACTTGTATGCGGCAAAGTTGTTCTCGTTAAAAATTTTCGAAACACGCTCAACTATCATTTCCACATTTTTGCCATACGTTATTATTTCGACATTTCGAACGAATTTTTTTTGCTCCTTTCTTGAAATATTTTTCCTTAAAAATCATACTGAATTTTGTCTGCATTTAACATTTCATTTTTAATTTTTGATTTTTAATGATATGAACACGTTGATCGTATTATAGATGAAACTGTATGTACTGTTGATATATATGATAAGACTATGGATCTCTTTATATTCTGTGTCATGCTCTAGATGTCTAACTATGTTATAGGATATTCTATGTATTGCGGACACCGATTCCGACGGGAATTCGCATGAACTATGGAAGGTTCGTACCCGCGTGAAATGGAGCACCGATGTCGCGCCTCTGTTGGCCAAAAGCCAATTAAGGCTTTTGATTAGACCATGCCGAAACTTGAACTTGAGCTTCCGCACGACCTTCCGTTGCGGTTTCCCTCCTCCCTCCCTCTCCACCCCCTTACACTATCGTGAGACCACATACGTACAGTACGCTGTACTGTATCGTACGTCAGTAAGTATGCGGCCGATGCGGAGGTGCTACTCTCGGTCACATTAGTTTCCGCAAATTTGGAGGCACTTAAGCCTTCGTTGTCCGCATCGTTAGCGGGTTTCGCTGCGAAACTAAGTCCGTGCATTTGCATTTGCGTACTCGTGTGTGCCCCAAGACTTTTGTACTCGAAACTGAAACTCTTGATCATGTACGCTTACATTACCGCGGGCACTCGGTTTGCTGTTCAAGGATGCACGAAACCTGTTTGTTGTGAATTGCGTAACTTGATCCGGAAGAATATCTTGAAACATATAACAAACACTTCCATTTTCGGGAAATATTGAGTTTAATATAAGATAATACTTATATAACTCTACTACGCTTAAATGGACAATATGAAGGATCATATTCAGCATTGTGTGTAGATATTTGAAGATATTGAAACTTTTACGTCTTCGTATTATCTATCCGCCGTCTATTGCCGATAATATATGGGATTCGATACTCATACATATATACACGCACACAATGGGAATATATTATATATACAATATATATATATATATATATATTATATATATATATATATATATATATATATATATATATAATTGCGCGATCGCGTGGGTAATCCGATTGAAATGCCTTGGTATTATTGATTCATACTGTGGGCTATTATTCCGCAAAATCAGTCGATTCTGTTCTAAGTAGATCTCATAACTCTAAAGCGAAATTCTGAACGCTAAAAATTAACCGCACAACAATCTATTAACGGTAAAATTTTGTTGAAAGAGAAAGAAAAACAAAGTGCTAGAGAGATTGATAAAAGAGTGATTTCTATTAGACTGACATAAAATTGTCGTAAGAACTTCTTTAAATTTATTATTCGGTGGGATCGGTATGGGAGGAAACGAGGATCGATAGAGTACTTTGGTTGCGGTGCGCAATGTGATCAAAGTTACCTGGTAGCCGCCGTAAACCCTTTCCAGATCAATGAAGCTTTAAACTTTTTTACCAGATAAGAGCTGCATCGCCTTTCAGCGTGCTCCACGAAGGGGTCGCGATCTTTTACATGAATTAAGTACACTTCAGTGTAAATAAATATGTCAAAAGAATATTCGCGTACGTTCCTTTCCATTATTATCTGGTCGACAGCAAAATATAATAACAGCAGAATGTAGAAACAAGAATGCCACAAATGTATAATATTTGTTTGTTATAGTTTAATGAATGTGTTTCAAAGGGCTCTACAAAATATAGGTTGGTTTAGAAAATTAGTATTAGAAAATTTGTTTGGTCTTACTGCGCGTAACGGTCACATCATCCTTTATCATGTGGGATATAAATTTAGTCTTTCCATATTACGTCATACCAATTAATGGTTTTCAATATCAACTATCGATAAAATTACTGAGGAAATGATAAAAAAATTAAAATGATTTTACGATATAAAAATTTATCAGAATTAATCTGTTTCAAAGATAATTTTATATAAAATTTAAAAACTTGCAGAACTGTTATACTGATTTTTTTAGTTTTTAAACAAAGTCGCGAGTGGAAACGAGTAGCTTTGTTTAACAGGATATTCTAGTGTACTGTTACACTTTTGAGCCAAACGACGGAAACGACAGTCTCTCCTTCACGTTTCAACATCCTGTCATCGGTGCTGTCACTATCGGATACAGCAATTTGAGCAGGTGGCAGAGATCAAGGGTCCCTTTCGCAAAGCGCGTAGAAACGTGTCGCGCCACGTTGGTTTCAACGCGAAAAAAAGCCTTTTCTTAAGATGTAGGGAACATCGCTACGCGATAGGGTATTCTGTTTACAGCGTGATCAAAGTTACGTCGTAGGCGGTGTATATATTCGTGGATCAATGGAGCTTCGAGCCTCGGCTCGCCTCCGCTTCAGCATCCTCCCTTCCGTCCGTCGTCAGGCGTCCCTTTCTTGCTCTCCTTCTCTCGCTTCTCTACTACACAGACGAACACACATCCGATCCTCGGTCCAGAGCTTCTCTCCCGGACGCTCCGCCGAGCTTTTCCCGCAACGACACATCCCGTTGATGCACACCCACACGTTAGCCGCACGTTGCTAAGCGGCTCGATACAAATTTTGTACATCCCACGGCAATATAATACTCTACGCGCAATTATACATACATATGTGTAAAACGTGCCCTTGATATGTGTTCCAGAAAAACAAACTAAGAGAAAAATACGGAACAAGACTTCTCTTTAGGCTGGTCATTATTGTAATCTACATTTGCAAATCTACATTTTGTATATTAAATTGCTTTAGTTCGCATTTTTTTGTAAGTTTTAGCTTCCATCATGTATTGTTTATAATGTACCTTCTGTAATTATCCCGACAGTGACGCAACATTTGCAGCAGTGATTGCTTTCTACGATCATCTGGTGCGGAGCTTTGCAGAATTTAGTGGATACAATGCACATGTTGCTTCGATATCAAGAAAGCCGTGTTTCCAAACGCAGTCTCTCTCTCTCTCTCTCATTCACTCACTCACTCATTCTCTACTCTCTGTCTTTCTCTCTCCGTGTTTTGCCTGGCACGAAACTGACGTGGATGATACGTTAGCGTGATAATAATTTTCGGGGTGCTTTCCTTCAGTGTCTTGACATCCGACGGGGAGAATTTTGGGAGAAACAGCACTAACGTCAGTCGCAAGCACTGACTGATAGAGTCCGCTGACTTGCCAGAAAATTTACTGCACAGGCAAAGGGAGCGATGGTACTCTCTGCTTGGCAGAGACAGTTTTATAGCGGTAGTGGTGTGGACTAGTTCAGACTTCTTCCAAGTGTAACGACGGAAATGAAAAATGCCGTTGAGCAACAGCGTTGCTTTAACTTTGCTGTTAGGTTGCAAGACGAATGCACTCGAAGAGAATAAAAATGCTCAATGCCAGATGCGAATATTATTCCTCATGACTTCGCCTTTTGTGCGTGTTCTTCGGAAAGAATCTTGGTATTTACTAAACAATGCTTATTTATTAGGATTCCTTTTCTATGAAAAAGCGCCACCGAGGTACGTTAAAAACACAATCTCCGAGCGCAGAAAATCTTTGGAATACCGAACGATATTTAAAAAATACTTTAATACATTTAATTAATTTCTATTTTTTGCATTTATGGCACTTTATATTAATTTATGCGTCTTTTAATATGGAAATTTTTGTCATTCTTTATCTCTTCAATTTTCTAATTAAAAGAGTACGTAAATCTCAGTATTTTGTAATTGACATTCTTAACCGCAAGTGTTGTGTCGATCGTATTGTTTCTCTGTCTCGCGGGCGTTATCAATGGTACAACAGTGAAACTTGCAAGTACACGAAAATGCTTACGCAGTGGCACGTTTCCGTATTGAGTTTAGAGTCATCGTTGTGCATCGCAGAAATGAAATATATGACTAAATGCACATTTTGCGAACATATCGCAGCGCGGACATATATGCAGGTAGACACAATAATAATAATAATAATAATAATGTTTTTAAATTTGTCCGTATGAAAACTATTTCGCGTGTCGCGACGTTGATCGGTCTCGTAGACGATAAAGACGGACACATGTATGATCGCAATGCAATTATGTAACGAAAGTTATTAAATCTTACATGTGTCACTGAACCAGTTTCTGATGTAGAAAAAATTGTATTTTGCATTTCACGTGGTGGATTTAAAAAATGCAAGACCAACAAATCTGCAATTGATACTTTTGCTTTAATTGAGCTTCAAATGCAGGATTTTAAATAACAGAAGAATAAAAACTTTTCATTTTAAAACTGATGTAAACTCAGTCACCAATATGTTATAAATTCTACTAATTGATTCTCAAGATTTCTTTACAACAGAAACTATTTTTACGTAAGGGACAAATTACTAAATATTGAGATCAGCATGTTTATGGCCTGAATCTCATATATGTCGGTATGCACAATCACAGAGAATAGACTGTCACTGGCACGAAAATCTTTGTGAGGTCTGAACTGTCCTCCGTTTAGTATGAGAGACATGTCGAAAAGCTCAGGACTGAGAGAGTTAATCGAGCTGTCGTCCACACGTGACCCACAGTTAGGTGGGCTTCCGCGAGTAGATATATATTACTATACGTATAAGGGCTGGGGTGTGCGCGCAATGCCCACGCATGAATACTCGGGTGGGCGAATTCACACCGGTATTCAAGAGGGCTGCCATTCATAGCGCGGATTCTGCCGGTGCCTGGAAGACTTAACCGGTCGAGATGATGAGAATGACGTCGGGGGCTGTAAAAACCACTCCTGACGTCGTTCTATAAAAGTAATCCTATTTACCTGGTATATAAGTTTATTGAAAGTTGCTCCCTTCGAGGTTGAACCACGACAAACGAAAGGATGAGTGAGGATTATAAAGACTTCTAGTGTGCGATAACGACAATAAGATTATAAAAATTCTGGAGTATCAATTCTTCAATTTTTCAAGTCTTCTTAATGATACTAAAAATACGATATTTTCCATATTTTTTAATATCTTAACCGAGGATTGTTTTCAGTTATATAACAACCAATCGTAAATAATTAAATTGATTAAGTAAGAAGAGTATTTCTCGATAATTATTGTAGTATAAAAGAAATTAATTAAAAGTACATTAAATAATTTTTGGGGTATTCTGAAAAATATATCTCCGATGCCGAACTTGCTTCCATTCACCTCATCGATCGTTCTTAGACACTCGCGTTTTCCGTTGTAACAATCGTCGTTCATTCTTTATTACCGGTATTTTTATATTATCGCATGTCGTCAGCAGTGACGTAGGAAGGAAAATATCGCAGCGCACGTGTCAAGCATACACACGCGTGAATAAGCACATGATCTGTTCTTACAAAGACTGCCATCCATGGTGATACTTCCTGTAAAACTCGTATACCTCGTCAACGATGACAGTGACGTCGACGTCGGCGAAAGGGATTTTCGGCTGCTTATTTATGTCGGTGTGTATTTCGACACATACCTATGCTGATCAAATGTTTTACCGATCATTATGTCAAAGTCTGCGGGCTTTGTACTTCAACACCTTTTATACCGCACTCTTGTTCCCCTTCAAATTTTCCCCCAAACTCAATCTCATTCCCCCAAACTTAATCTAAATCGACGAGCAAATGAAACTGTGGTTCTTTTATAAGCCCTTTGTGGGATACTATTCTTATCCTCTGTCAGATATTAGCATGTTAAGCTTTTCTTAAGCCTGCCGAAAAGTCACGAATGTCGTACTTGCTGCTTTTGTACGGAATTTCTCATTTCTTGCACATTTTGAACAATGAAATTAATCTCTGATAAATCTTCTCTAATTAATTGTAAAAAAGAATCTCTCTCGAACGAAGTTTCATTGATGATGTAAGTACCTTTGTATTTTTGTCAACATATTTATATTACCCATTCGAAATTCTTCTTTGCAGTGATTTCAATTGTACACTTTTAGATATTTTCTTGAACTCAGCATCTAGGGTAATACTTTTTAAATAGTTAAGTCAACAATAGTAAACTTTTCTACAAAGTAACGTTGTTGTCTTTTGTTCCTTCATTGTTTTTGTTTTTCTTTCTTCTTTCTTCACTATTTCATGTTTGAGAGAAAGAGAGGTATCATACCAGCTACAAAGCAAATAATATTCTATTTTATTCTTGACTTTTCGTAAAATTTATCTTTTTCTTCATTTATGTCAAGCTATTTCCATTTGTTTTTTCTTTTGATCTAAATTCAGATCATAATAAAACTATACGTACATGAATCATGATTTTGTTTACCCATATATCATAAAGAAATAAAACATTCATTTAATTTACATATGAAAAATTTGAAAATATTGAAATAACAATTATTTTTAAAAAATATTGAAATAATAACTATTTTATCGCCCTTGATTTATAACCTCTCGTTGAGAATCTCTTCGTTAATCTGCCTTACTAGTTTCAGAGATAAAATGATGGTATACCGAAATTGATTCTATTCGTGGCATTTGCAAGATGCATTTCCCTTGCCTTTTCCCAGGTTAGGCTAGGTTAATGTTGATTTTCAGGAATTTATTAGCAGGTACAAGATAATCCTATTTATGTAATATTATAGAGGGAATTTGCACAGCTCATGCTTTCTGGTTGCTCGCAACGTATGCTTGTTTCTCATTATTAATATTTTGATCGTTGCATCAGTTTGTATGGTAAAACAGCTTAGTGCTCACTGACTAAACTATTACAATATAACGAAGCTTTATCGGGATAACGAGAAAATAATGGGAAAATTGCAAAACTATTGCTCGAAATGAAAGATTTATGCTCGTTACACACCCGAGATAACGACTTAAGTTGTGCAAATGACGAATGATGTAGTTTTTATGTGCAGTTTTAAAATTAAATGATGTAGAAGAGAAGGAAAAGATACTGAATAAACTTGTACATGAAGACGAAATATAACAACAGTAAAGTCAAATAGCACATTTTGAAAACAGTCCATTTATCTATCAATGTATAATATATAATATTTATTAATATAATACTAAAATCTTTTCTGAGCATATTGAAATAAATAAAAAGAAAGATTAATTATTATCTACTACTGTTTGTTATTTGCTACTGTTTTCATAGTTTTGTTAGATTAATAGCTTTTTAACATAATAACTTTAACACTCTCTGTTTTGATTAAGTTCTTTTCTTCTAACATATTTCGTATTAGACTTTATATTTTATGAAGGATATTTTATTTTATATCCATTAAAAATCAAACACGTAATTTGTGTGTAATAATTAAAAGATATTCTTCACGGTTCTAGTGTTACTTTTTCTTCCTCAGAAGCCTCATTAACACACATTAACACAAGTTCTCTGGTGCGCCGGAGTTGCAACGCACGTGCCTACTTAGTTTTCCCTAAGTTCCCCTTCAGTTTTACGCATGCCTCATTAATTACTGCCATCGTCTTCCAACACTCATCTAAATAGCCGTTGCACGATTCGGCGAAGTCGCTTATTGCTGCTCCGTTTCGCCGTCGCTCAATTCAAGAAGTTCAAGACAAGTCTCGTACCGTATTACTTCCGTGTGAGGGATCGCTAAAAGGGATTCACGCTCATCCATCCTTTGGCAGTGCTATCGATTTTTTCAATTCATTAATAACTCTGAACGGCGCGTTGTCTTTCGAAGCGAAAATTGACGATAACACATTGCCAGCTATTTTTTTTTTTTTTCATATTCTATGCGACGATTTTGTGATTTCGAATTTGCGCTTGTTACCGTCAAAGTTGATTAAACGGAGTTTTTGATTTATTTTTCTGTTCTTCGAGCGTCCGATAAATCGGGCTCGACCACTGGGAATGCGACGATAAATTACTTTTTACCACATAATTAATTGCAGTCCTAATAATTCGGCCTGTTTACACAGCACACGTAGTCAAATGTGCCGCATGCATTCTACGTTGGACGTTACAAAGGTGATTAATCAACGCCGTACGATATTCACGTAGTGTATAAACTAGAAATTAACGTCGGATCGATATATAGGTAATACATCTGACTAATCTGATTAACGACATTAATTTTATTCTTGTGATCCGGATATGCCCTGTGAGAAAAACGCCCGCTTGAAAATAATTAACCCATAGATAAGTAGATATAAATAATTATACGTCTGAATATTTACAACCACTATGAGTCCCATTGAAATAATGCAAGATGATTTAAACCTTTATTTCGAAAAGACACACGATTTTTCTGACTCAGAATTTGACCGGCTATTGGTACATCTTTTTGTAGGTTTTTATTTATGTATATTTTAGAAAGAAGTGATGATTTATTTTAGATGATTAAAACAAAAAAATCTCAAACAGAAATCATCTGAGTTCACAACGAGTTCATATCTACTAAAAATATAATATGTCGCGCTTAAGAAACTTAGTGCTGCTAATTGTAAAGAAATGCATTTTAAATGCAAACGATAACCACAGTTTCAATGTTAAATTAATCATTGCGAAACTTTAGTTCTGTACAAACGGAATACACCGTATTGTATTATGCATATAATGTTCCCTTGTCAACCCGAACGACCCCGAGTTTCAGGCAAACCGAGTTACACGAAGTACGTGATTATCGGCCGACGGAATTCGTAACGTGATGAAGCGATGAATTCTATGAGGAAGTTCAGGTTCTCTGAGACACCCCACTCGAACCCAGATTATTAATGTATTTAAAAGGAAAGACGAGAAGCGCGGGGAGGGAGAGTTGGAATGTGATCGAGAAATATTTGAACCAGGTGGTAGACTGTGTTCCGCGCGGCGGTAAACGTTTCATGGCGCACGGTATATTTGTCGCAACCTCACGATACCTCTGTTGTCGTCTTCAATGGGCGCACGTGCGCCGAATTCAGCCGCGAGGCTGATGGCCATTATTCTCCCCATGGACGGCAGTCCTGTTGCATCTCGTATTCTGTGGCGTCGGCACACACCGCGCTAGAGCCCAAACTTGATCCCGCAGCAGCACGTGCTCGAGTACAATCTGGCCCGGAATGGTCGGGGACGTAAATGCACTCACACCGTGTTTGTCGAAGGATTAAAGTAGTTTGCTCGCGCTGTCGGCTATGGATAGACCAAATGGAAAAGTGGACCAAAGCGCGGCCCTTGGACGGCTTTGAGTTCGCGCCGAGCTCTCCATCGATGCAAGTTGGGAACTCACTTTATAATCGTCGATATGCATTTATTCGTCCCCAGTGTATTAGGATTGCCGAAAGATGATCACGACCATTAGCAATTAGGGATTTTAAAATATTATAAGTTTATTTATTTATATTGAACTTCTTTCAAAGAGATATTTTATGTGAAAAGTGAAAATGTCAACCTATCATTTTTATTTATGAATTTCTTGGGTAATCTCAATTATAAGTCTTCTTTTATATATTTAATATTTTAATTTCTTATATATATATATATATATATACACAATAAATCAACTTATACATCAGCTCTTATATATCAACAAAAGGATATATGTAAGAAAGAAGATTTTGTTAAAAACTTTATCTCTGCTTTATATCTGAAAAAAGAACGATGTAATTTTATATATTTTTAAAATTTTAAAACTTTATATTAATTTTAAGGAATTTAAAAAATATACAAAATGCTATCATACAGAATATTATTGATTGACTATTGCAGTGACTCTATAAATATTTGTTGAAACCGGTTAGAAAAAAATGCGTGCAGTTTTATTACAGAATTAAAAATTGTGCAAATAATTGCTTTTTGAAACGTAAATTGCTGACTGAGAAACAGCGAATAGAAAAATATTCCCAGAATTGTATATTTTGCCCATTGTAACAAAAATAATGAAATTGCTCTCTATTATGCTTTTTTTATGAAAGAAGAAAAACTGTCGACGAAGTGAGGATTTTTTCTTTCATGTCTATTCGTAAATACGCTTTGACAAAGATCGCGGCTCATACTCTCCGAAATAACCTATGAGGCTTGACTGACATTCGATTTTTCTCATTCTTTATCGCAGAAAGCCTTTGCGGGCGCCACGAGAAACGCTTATTGAATCACCTGCTGGCAAATTACAACACCTTGGAGCGACCGGTCGCGAATGAGAGCGAACCACTGGAAGTGAGGTTTGGCATCACTCTGCAGCAAATCATCGACGTGGTAAGTTATCGAATCTTTCCCTTTCGTCACTTATTTTAGCATATCATGCACAAAACACATACACATACACCTCGCAGTCTTAAGAACATATTTACTTATAACATTATTATTGGAAACGCGTTTACATCAATTATTTCAATATTAAAATCAGAATACACATTCGACAATGATTAGTTGAATATGTAACAGCTGACATTGATAGTACTAACAATATTCAACTAACAATACTCAAAACTATCTTAAGTATAGTGAAGATTAGGATGAATTCGCAGATGTATTTCAATCATCTTAAAGGTGATTATCCATTATAAGCTATTCTGCAATGTGAACCCTCGAGATAAGAAGTCCTAAGATTAGCCGTGCAGGTTTTTGCATGTCAAAATATCGAGTCCTCTTATCTAAATGAGAGCACGATTAAGAGAACGAAAGAGATAAGATTGGATTACGCTCTCCATCTTTGCACTTTCTCTTACCACGGTATTTACTTCCATCATCATTGTATACAATCTATATACACGGTACATAACGCAGATGTTACGGTTCCTAAGGAAAAATCTGAAAACGTGTCCGATAATAAAACACGCTGAAAAGAATTGAGAAGCGTACAGTCGTTAATTCTGTATTTAAGGAAATTCTCATTCTGCGAGCTGTTTCGAAAGAAGTTTTGCAGAACTGAATTTTTCCATGAATTATTTTGCAGTTACAATTTTGCGCGAAAAATAGAAATTGTTACGCGAACGTTTTTATTATAAATTTATTGTACAGACGAGAAATATATTTGCAATTTGAAATGTTTCATTTGGATGAGAAATACGTCGAGGCGGATGTCAACTCTTGGCACGAAAAGTAGAGTAATTTTCTACGTACACAGCAAAATGTTACAACTAAATCTTATTTATATAACTTTCCGTTCCTAGCAATCGTATATATTAAATTTTCATCAATAGAAACATCGTCTATATCTTTTTGGAATCTTAGTATTTCTGATGCGTACATATTATATCGACCAAGATTGAAATTGCAGACGTATCGAATGATCCCCGTAGACTAGTTAGAGAATAATCGATAGCGTTCTAGCCGTGAGCATTATCGTGATCCATATAAATAAAATCCCGATTGATCAATAATTGATGAACGTAACGAATGGACAGCATTCAAACATTCATTAAGAATTTACAATGCGGGAGTTTTTTCCCGGAACCCCGGTTACAATTATAAATTGACCGGGAGAGAGTACGTCGAGATACCTGCAATCCACTTCGGTTCCGCCAACCTGACAGGAGTAATATATAGTCGGAATTAAAGAAACCGATTGGAAGTGTTTCCTCTCAAAACATCCTTGTGGCCAGAAAGTTAACGGCCGAAGGAATGTATCCGTCACGCCGAGCCTCTTTACGTCACAAGCTTCCGGTACTTTACTTTTCACTTGTAACGAAATCGTAAGATTCTATAACTACTTCGCATTCATGTATTTCTCAGATCCTTTGCCATCTTCTTAAATAAATAAAGTTTCAATTATTCAGATATTTATCTCATTATTCGGTTTCTCTCAAATCTTAATATATACGTAACTTTTTTTTATGTAGCTTAATTATAGAAAATAAATACTGTTTACAGTAAACATGCGCAGCGCGCGTGTCGCCGGCATTTCATTTTATTTACAAAGGATATGATTATCCGGACAACACGAGCCTTTATCTCTTTTTCAGTTTCGTATCATCATTATTATTTTCATTGTTATATAGTTATATTTCGTTATAGCTTCTTCTTTGGAAGTTCATACAATCTGATATATTTTTTGTAAAAACAAAAGGCCGCTATGTGTTCTGGACATTAAGAGCGCAGACATTTCCGGAGCGAACTCTCTTTCATCTTTCTAGTAGCAAAACATATTCCATTACAACCCCTGCTCGCCACCCTTACGTCCACATCGTCGTTTCGCTAAGTCGCATCGCTCAAGCTGACTGGGGTTTTTGTCGTTTCCCTTTTCAAAGTATCGTTGCCTTTAGAAACGACGAGTATCTCTGTAGTTTTCTTATCCGTCGCAAGTTGCAACAAAAAACTTGGCAACCTTAATGAATTAATTCATAAATCTAGTGTAAAAATTCTTCCATTACTTTCGAATAAAATCCTTCAACTTTTCTTTGTACAATTAATATAATAGCGATACAATTCGTCATTTGATATTTTACATTATTTAAATAACTATAATATTTTACAAATTCCACCTATTAAATTATTTTCAGAATTATTATACAACATTGTGTAATAATTCTGAAAATAATTATATACTAATTATCATACAATATTGTATAATAATTAATGCATAATTATTTTTAATTTAAAATTAAACTGGCACAATTTAATCTCAAGTCAAACCTTTATTAAACGGCATTCCGTGTAATCTCAATACGAGAGTACCAACTGAAGTTCTTCATCAATACATTTAGTCTTAAATTTAAATTTTTATTGGATGTCGGCATTGGAAAGCGAGAACTTTCATGAAAGCGATGTCGCTTTAATTGGTCACATAAATATAAGTAGAAAAGTTTATAATGGCAGGAACCTGACTCCATTTGTTGGGTAAAGCAGAGAACGCGATGGCGAAACACGATCAACAAAACTTTCAGCATTTGCGAAGTCGTAAGGTGAAACTAATTACGTTTTTAAGGAGCTGAAAAGTCTCGCAAAACAACATCATTATTTACAAAAAATATTAACTCCCAAAACTGTTTCATCACTGCATCAGTAAATACGAATGTGTTTTGTGATGTTTAGTAGTTACTATGTATGCCATATCGCACGATTTTATCACCTTTTCAACAATATACGCCGGAATATAATATCGCAAGCAGCGATCACGCATTTCTTAATTCCATTTTCAAGTCTTTCAGCATGCTGTAAACTTTTTATGTTTCATGGTAGATCGTAAACATTTGGTCGCGCTTAGTCATCACTTTTTCTACTTCTCGTGACATTGAGCAGCACTACTGTTTGGTTTACTGCTGCTGCAATCGAACGAAATACTGTCTCGCAGAAAGAGATATTTTCACTGTCTTTACTACTGTCAGTTAACAACTGTCAGTTAACAACTGTCAAAAATATTATTTTTCATAAAATTATGTGTTTTGTAAAAATGATGTAGAGTGACATAGTATAAAAGTATAATCCAAACTTAATATTGTTTCTGCTTTCTTCAGTTTCTTCTTTAAAACAACAAAAAAAAACAACAGAAATTATAGACTGTAAATTATTAATGAAATTCAAGAAAGAAATTTTTGCTTATATAACGCACAAATAGAACTTGCATTATGCGGTCAAAATACACGCGTCGTGAACTTTTTGCGTCGCGCGACATGTTCCATCGATTAATCATAACGTATATTGCAGAAACTCCTGTTTCGAAACGGCCGCACCTTTCCGCTTGACGAATGTTTATGCACTTTGTCATTGCCTGACGTTAATTATCGTGATAAATTGCTCATTAAGACTTCTCACTTGTCTGTGGATAAATTATATAACGATACGTGAACGTTTATTTGCTTCGAACGCGGATTCCTTCGTGGATCGTCTCCATCGAGTGAAATCAATGGAAATTCTATTCGTAATACGTTTCATTCACTGAGGAACGAAAAAAATGCAGCATTCATTGTTAACCGCGAAATGAAACTCTTGCCATTCATCGATCAGAAACCGCGCATTTTGTGTATCTCCGCAAGGTCTGTCGCGAGAAATCCGTATGCCAATTTCGCATCATTTCCGACTGGAAAACGAGCCATGAAATTCGCACTTTTTTATTCATCCCGCTTGCTGGTTTTGAGCTGAGTTGATCTCAGCGAGTTTGATAGATTGTTATATCACAGTCGACAGTTTGTAACGCAATAACGCATAAAACCCAATTGGGCACACTGTTTGTTACGAGAAACTGAAGAATTTACAAACATTCCAGAAAAATTATTCTGGCCTGAAAATCTCACTTTCATTTTCGTAAAAAGGGAAATTAATTTTTATTTGTTTATTACAACGTCTATTTGAAAACTAGAAATATTGCAATAACTTCGTTAATATCAACTGTGATATCTCGTGATTCACAATACAACAGAAATTAATTCGTAGCATCATTCGTAATTTCATTCACTTTTACCCGAGACCGAGTGATGAACATTGCACTATGCTGTAAGTTTCTAGTCTTTGTCACAAGGTGCAATTACGTCGCGCCAATGAGTCAGTCGTGACAAAATGCGTCCGTGTTACTCATACATAAAGAACGTTGACGGAAACGGAAGTGCGCCGCGAAAAGACATGACTACGGCAGAAATGTCGTACGACCCGGTATCTTTGTCACGCAAAATCCTTGCCATTAGATTTCATACTGCAAATAAAAAAGAAATTTGACACAAAAACTTGGAATTATTTTCTTTACTTATTACACTTTTATTAAAAGTTTCATTAAAAGTTTATCTTTTTATCATCTAAAGTTTACATTCTTTAGTTTTATTACAATATATGAATTACATTTAATGATATTACATATATATGAATTACAATATAAATATAAATCAAAAAATATTTTAAGTCGCATTATATCTTTTTCAAGTTAAATATTTTTATTAGACAAAATATGATTTTAGCAGTAAAAAACAAAATTTTTATTCTCTGAAACATGTACTTTTCAAATTTGATTGAATATTATTTTAAATCGTTTAACGAGAAGATTGCAATTTAAAATTTCACTTTATCACATAATTCTTGGCTTCCAACTTTTCAAATTTTTTAATTTCTTTTTTTTATATTAAATTTTGCAATACATTTAATCACTCGAGATTATATAAACGATGAAATTATAATTTATAAATTAAAAAGTATAAAAAATTACTATAACAAATATATTGTATTGCGGATTTTGATTAAATCAACAAACAAAACGAAGAATGCGTTTGCATACCACGATTTGTAACCATATCCTTTTTTTCATTCGATGTCACACATTATTGCGAGAGAAGATTATTGAACAGAATTATCAAACAGAATTATTTGCTGCTCACTCGTGCTTTTCGATCTTTTCAAAAACTCGCCAATTTATTCTTATTTTACATTCAGGAGCAGCGCGAAATGCATTTGGCGAGTAACAAATTCAATTAATACGACTGCCTATAGAAATATAAAGTTTGTTTGCTGGCAACGATTCTGAAAACACACTTTGTTTCGTAAATTTTACTTTAAAACTCTCAATAACATGGTATGAGAGGATGATTCTTTTCGATTGACTCGGTCAAAATCACCGTTTGCAGAGAGAAAAGTTAGCAATTTGCCGTTATTATTAATAATTATTTTTTTATAAGCAGAGTTTCTTACGATTAAATTGCATTCTACTGTCATTACTATTCCTTTCGTTACAGTTCCTTCGGATTTAGTGACGCAAATTTTATATGCAAATTTTATATGCAGATCGAATAAAGCAATTGCAAATAAATGAGATATATTACAACTCCACTATTAATTTTAATTTTTCCTTGTTTAATTAATAATTTTCAACTCAAATATTTCTAATTATACAACATATTAAATTAAATTATAATGTAGCCGATTTCTGATTTGTTATTCCAAAATTTTGTGTCGAGCACAATATGGACGCTGATCAAACTTTTTTGTGTTTAAAAAATTTTTTACAGGTACAATAAACATTATCGAACACGTGGTGAAGTTAAATCGCACGTCCAACTCATTTTGTGAATAAATATTTGCGTGTGCTGTTTGCTCGTGTTGAGTGAAATGTATAATTGAGTTTGGGCGTTAACGTGAATGAAATAGGTATATGAGTTATATTCAAAGATTTAGCGACAACGTCAATAGCATCATCTTTGGACTAATTGTTTGTACTAGACAACAATAATGTTTTAGAAATATATTATAAATAAGAAGATGAAAATGTGACAAACATATGTAATTATTAGCAAATATATTTGGAAAAAATTATAAACTTTTTGTAAGAAGTTAATTATATTTTCTCTAAAAAATGAGTAAACAAATCGTAAATTAGAGGACTAAATATCAACAAGAGAAATAAAATTATGTACAATACTATACTATTTTTAATTATTGAAGCAGAAGTGATTAAGTTTAATATATGTATATAAAGAAAAACATTTTGAAGTATATTACATGTCTTAATTATAATTATGACACGACACATAATACATGTAATTCTTACAATATTTGTATAAAATAACATTATTTTGTGCTTTTTACAGGATGAAAAGAACCAAATACTTACGACCAACGCGTGGCTGAAACTGGTGAGTGAAATAAGTCTTTTTATTTTTTCCTTGCAGTCTTCTGCAGTCTTTTTTGCTTCTTCCTATATTAATTCTTATAACAAGAAATTATTACGTATTTATTTTAATGGTTTAAAACTCGAATATTTTAAAAATCTTTAAAAGAAGACTCCATATTGTAGAATGATTGTGATGTAATCCTTTGAGTTGTGATGATTGAAATGGTGGAAGACGGAAAGATGGAGAATAGTTCAAAAGTATTATTGTATTAAGTATTGCGATTAAATATCTTTATTGTGAATGAGAGATGTGTCAGGAGGTAAAATATCGATCGTCGATCTGACTTCTCGACTAGTGAACTGTTCTATTTTCAGATTGCTCTTCTTGCTAGGTCGTGCTCTTCCGAGCCTTCCTTAACTGCTAAGAGTGGTCCTCGTTCTCGATAATTAACTCTTTAAAGAATCTCCCTGCCTTCAAACGTCGAATCAATTACCTCTTTACTATTTCTCATTTTCTATTGTCTGATTTTAACTTGTTCGGTTTTCTAATCACTGGCGAAGGTCATATTTCCCACGCTATTGTTTTAGCTCTTGAGAAAACAAAGTCCTCGATCCCGAAGAGAAAGAGAGTTTCTAACAAAAATAAAAATAAAATCGAGTAGTCAACGCGTTGCTCACCACTGAGAAAATCCGTCTAAATATATTATAATTAAATATTAACCGCTTAAAGTATATTATAAAATATATTATTAAAGTTTTAAAATCTTGATAACAATTTATATACTATATAAATTGTTCTGTAATGATAATTATAAAAATTCTGTAATGATAATTATAAAAATTAATCAGGAAACGTAGAACATACGAAGAAATATCATTTGCATGAGATTTATTTATTTGAAATTGTTCGTTTAATTTTTCTTGAGTATGATTTTCTTTGGAAAAACTTTGTATACTCTGACAGGAGAAAAAGTACAGTAATGAATATTATCAACCTCTATGACCGACTGCGTGTATGTTTAATAGTTGTTTGGTAAAATAAATATAAGAGAATTAAGTGGAGACAAAGTAAGTTTCTAAGCTTCTGGAGATGGTACATTTCCTTGGGTACAAAACTGAATGTACGGGAATATACGTAACGTAGTTACATAAACAGTAAATATGCGGTTATGTGCACAGATTTTTCTGTAGCACCTTCTCAAAGCTCCATGTTACGTTGGAGTAAATGACACGTTGAAAATGCGTTCGCGGTAATTCTCTCGGCGAAATAGCCAGTTAACAGAAAATCAATAACTACGCTGGTTACTTTTCCATCGCCTGCGGTCTTCCCATTTACCAGGATGCGTTGTAATATCGTTGATAAAAAAAATACATCTGCCGTATCGTGGAGCGTATGACGAAGCGGAAGCAGCATGAGAGAGGAAAAAATGTCACGAAAATTTGATATATTCAATAATTTGAGCAGTTATGGCCAATAATTATGTTTCCAAATGCAATTCGCATATAACATGAGAAATCGGGAAAGTTTTTGTTTTTGCAATGGAATTTTTCACAGAGATTTAATTAACCGATTCTGTTAGATATTTATGCAAAAGAATTTAATTTCATTTATATTAATTGTATGCCAAATTGGAGATTTGTAAGTTAAATTGGAAAAATTTTGTTGAAATTTTTGTTACGCGTTTATTTGCAGCTACAATTGATTATTTTAAAGTTTAATTTTAACATAACATGTAAATTAAATAATCTAACTAATATAGTTTTATGTACGCCTAATATAAAGTACAAAATATGCGTCGTACGATCAATGTTACTACTTTATTCATATTAAATACAAAAACTATGTATAAATGGAAGAATCTTTAATAAGATTAAATCCACGATGGTTGAGAATTTTGACTCTCACCTCACTTTTACGCATAAATAACTCGTATACGACAAACCGATTCACAGATTCTTTCGCTATATTATCGATCGAATCGAGTGAGCGAACAATCAGTAGATCAGAAACGCGAGAATAGCGGTGGCTGCTATTGTCAGTTCGTCTCCTTGTGCATCGACTGCTTCGCAAGCGAGCATCCAGACAACCGCGCTTCTTCTTTATCTCCTTAAGAAGTGCTCCGTGTTTCCCTCGGGTATAAAAAAAAAAATGGTAAGAGCACAGCACGGGAATAAGAACGTGAGAATAGACGGGTAAGAGAAGAAGGCTGTAGGGTAGGACGCGATAAGGATGAGTTCAAGAAAATCGAGACAGCAAAAAGATGCACTCTGGAACCGCGATCTTCTCAAATATTTCCCTTCCTTTGCCTTTCCTTTCTTCTATACTCGGTTCCCTCGGCAGCGAAAAGAAAAAAGTGTAACATGTCGAATGTTATACTTGTCTTAACATCATAGATGAGGCATAAAGGAATAAAACTAAAGGAAATAGTCTATTTATTGAAACGAATAATACCTGTTTGATACACGTCACCCGAATCTTCGGAAAATTAAAGTTTGATAAATCTATCGTAAAATGTAATCTATCGTGGTATAAATGTATTCTAGTTATCTCTTTCTTTTTTGAGCACGTGGTGCGATGATGCGTCAAACCGCTTATCTACGAGTAAATTATCTTTTGTGCGGACGGGGTGATTAATTATTTACTCTGTTTGCATCTACATTGGACGCGAGATAATCCGGCTGGACTTTTTTAACTCCAGTTTCTTGCAGTTTCGTTCGTGGTTTCTGAAAAAGCCAGTACACATTCTGACTGTAATTCATTTGAGATTTCATGATATCAACGGGACGCTTCAAGTCTTTCAATTCCTATAATTCTGATCTCGTATATCACGTAATGTTGATATTATCCTCTGAGTTTATAGTCAGTTTATTGTCTTCAAGCTAATTAATTTTTGATGAAGAGAAACGTCTCTTTTCCACTTCTTGCATGCTTCCACCTTGACAAATTTTTCATCTTCTTCCTTTTTCATTTTGTTCTTGACTCGTTTTTTTCCCTCTATTCGTAGATTACGATTGTATTTTTTATGACATTACTTTTTTGTTCGAATCATTCTCTGTCAGTGTAAGAAGAACAATTGAAAAAATCATGGAGAAGGTAATATTCAGTCAAAAGAGAAAAAGTGCTCATAAAGGACGCTTCATCATCAATTCATTAGCGCCGAAGCTCTCAACGTTGTACCTCGATTCTTTTATTCATAGATACATTTTTATACATGGAATAAATTGATGACCAATTCCAATTAAAATCTTAATTATCTTCAAATACGACAATATCAGACGTGTTCAGTAGAAAGTAGACAATACGAATATCGTTAAAGCTCAAATTGAAATGGAGGATTCATCCTCGTCTCATCAGTTAAGACGGAGCTATTACTTATCGCATAACCCACATCTTCAAGATAGTCAATCAAAACTTTCAAATTTCCTAAAGTAAATGGAATTTTAGAACAGTATTTGGCAGCAGCCTCGTATGATAACACATTTAACGTACTTATTTAATAGCTATGCAATAGATGTTTCATTACTGCTGATGAACATGAATATATAATAGTAGCATTTTTTATATATTACAAAAATACGTACACGTATGCACATATAATCTATTCCTGAATACCGTCGTTTAGTTTCGCTATCTCAACATGTGTTTGCAAACACGCAAGAAAACATGACGTTGCAAGTAGCACTCTTATAAAATTTGTTATTTATCAAGTCGGACTCTTTTAGTTTGTTGAATAATTTATTGACAGATAGCCAATACGCAGCTGCGGTTTCGAGGATAGGTTAATAATATAATGCACTTTACTCGCGCGAATTCATATCGGAGCAGCATATGGATCGAGATAATATTAATCGTCGTTCCAAACCTACTGACGAATGTAGACCGTAATGAAGTAGACATTTCTTAGCATAATGCACATTTAAAAAAATTTTTACATTGATTCGTTACATCTCTCAGTCTCATCTATTACATATGCATCTATTACATATGCAATTTTAAGTTCAAATAATTAACGAGTCGTTTAATATTTCACCTTAATAAATATTTACGTAGCTAACATCGAAGTAGAATCAACTTTAATCATTTTCAAGAGTAATAATATTATTCTAATATATTTCCATAAGAGTAAATATATCGTTTTTCATTTACAAAGACAAAAAAAATTAAAATTGTTGCTTATTTAGTTTTAGATTTTATTAATAGATTTTTTACATTAATCTTTTTGTAATTAAACCTACATAAAATCAACTGAAAGCTAGATTCATGTTTCTTATTAACGTCTGAAGAATTTTTCTCTAAAAATACACTTTATGCCTTTTAAATTAAAAATTCTTTGTATCTGATACAAGAGATATAACAGGTTTATAATTTTTTCTACTGTTTTCTCTATTACTGAAAAAAGTGACGATAATTCTGAAATATAATATCCACTCGTATCTGGTTAAATAACTATGCGAGAAACTACACGAGAGAGCACTTCTCGGTGTATATCTCGGCGGAGCGAGTTGGGATTCCGAGCGGCGTTCTCGATTGCTGGGAATAACGTAGTTGCGACACACGACAAAGTGTCCAAATAATTGCACGTGCACATCCTCGATTCGCCGGAGACGAGATCAGCGAGGATATTAGTTGCCTTTGCGTGCGAGCACAAAGGGCCGACGAAGGCCCGACGAAATAGGAAGGCAAGAGAGGGAACGAAGGGACTGCCACACGTAACGTCATCACGTACGAACATGTCGCTCGCGTGTAGCAGCGCTAAAATGTACGGAGTCGAGAACGTTGTCGCGACACTCACGTTTCAGCATGAGGAACGTCACTGCTACATCATGCCTCTCGTTGAGCTGGCATTTTAGATCAACCGCTTCGTTGTGAGCAATTGAGAACGTAGAAGCAGCCAGTTATATCTTTATATCTTGTAGCAAGGAAGAGCAATTAATCCACATTGAACATTTACATCTACAAATTTTTACATCTATAAATATTCGCGCTGCAAATTTATATGAGTATTTATATTCAGTGATTTAAAATAAAATTTTCAACGACTCATCAACGTTAAAATTTTACTACATGTGTCTGTATAAGTTATGCTCTGATACTGATAGTGATACTGGTATCTGGAATTAATATTAATTAATATTGTTGAATTAATATTGTTTGATTTAACAATATCGATTGCTCAACTCTCGAACGGGAATCCGTGGAAAAATTACAGCCACGCCTTTTTGTTCCCGTAGTCAGGCTAAGGTACTTAGAAAATTGAGCGGATAATTCTTGAAGCGAAGTACTCAGATAATACATTAGGACAAGGTAGGAAAAAGAAGACGAAACGGGTTGCTCGTAAGATTAAATTAAAACTTGAATTACAATTTGGAGACAGCGAACTTGTTAGCGTAATATTCTACGTAATGTTGACATTAGTTTGTATTTTCTCGAATGCCGTTTATCTTAAAAAGTGCAGTCAAGGATCGTTATTCAAGAATTTAATATTGCCAATTATATGATAGATAATGACGTTTTAACAATAAAACAACCATCAAACCGTCAAAATAATATAATAATACAATATTAATTAGATTATTATATTTCTAAAAAAAAATGTGTGATAAATACAATACGTAACAGATAGATTTTTTTTGTAACATACATTCTGGCAATTATTTAAATAATTTTACTCAAATTTCGCTATTCTTATCATACATCTTTTTACCGTAATTCTAATGGATCATTCGAGGTCACCCCAAGATCCAATTTTGGAGTCAGTAAATCAACTGTCAGTAGATCGGCATCAAAGTTTATCTTGATAAATTCCCTTGTGGACGACTCAGTGAAAAATAAAAAAGGAGTCTCTGAAAGCGACTCTCAGGAAAACCACGGGAAAGTGCCGATAATTATCTCTCTTCCATTCTGCTCTTTCAATCAAGCCCTGTACCTCGGCAGCACCCCACATCTTTTTCTCCGCATTCATTCGATATTCAACGTCGAAAGCTAGCAATTTTGGTTCACTGGGCCTCTTGTTGCGCACCATACTTCATGCCGGATTACACAGGAGATTGATATGCAATTGCAGAAGAACATTCTCGAAAGAACTGTTTTAAAATGAAATAATGGTCTTTTTATCATATACAGGAAAATATGATCTAGCAGAATACACATTTTTCAAAATAGTTTAATAAATAAAGAAAACAGCTAGGTTATATGCATGTATACAAAAAATTTTGATTGCTGTGTTTCTTCTGAGTTTTAACTTAAGACTTTTATTTAATTCAAGAAGCTAGATTCGCTTGGACACGTAAACTAAAAAATTTCGACGTTCGAATTTTCGCACGTAGTATTTCGTATAACCAAAGTAAATAAATACACAGTAATGTTCTCTCTGCTGAGGTATTTAACTTTTATCACCGCGGGAAAATATAATGAAAGAAGCGGAGGAAAATTAATGGAATAACCGAGAACCGCTATCTCGCGACATTGTAATTTTAGCTTTTTAATCTCGGGTGCAGACATGACGTCGATCGCATTATGGTGATCCTCTGACGGAAGACGTGAAAGGGATCGGTGAAAAATCCTGGATCCATTTATCACGAATCGGATTATATCTTGCTCTCCTCTACAGTTTGACATACATATACATATAATGTACTTGTGTGTATATATATATATATATATATATATATATATATATATATATATATATACATATGCATATACACGTACACGTATTTTAAAATGAAAGCCAGGTAGAGAAAACGATTCCTTGAATGCGATAAAAGAGGGTAGAATTTCGTCCAGAATTCACTACATTTTATACATATAGTTCTTAATAATCGATCTTTATTTTGAATCTTCCTCAATTTATAAGCCATAAAGAATTTTGTAGTAGACAGATCAAATGCGGACATGAAAGGTTGGAACTAAAGTACAGCGAATAAAATTAAAATAAAAACCGTATAGATCTACAAGGTAAGTCTTTGTATAGATGTAAATCTCGAATGATTTCTGAAATATAGTAATGTAATTTTTTAAACGTTTAATTTTTTATAAACGACTAATTTAATTACTTTAAACGTTATCAGAAAGATATTTGAATCAAATAGTTGCCACTATAAAGAGAGACTACATTGCTCGAATGAAATTAAATTGATTAAAAAATACACAGACGAAAAGTTGGCTAGGAAAAAACAGCTAGGAACTCGGAACATTCCATATAATCTGACGCAGCTTTCATTCGCGCGACTCTTATATTTATGAGGACACATGTTTGTATTCCGGACAGTCACATATTCACGCATCTAGTGCGAGGCGAAATAATTCGCGCGCGTTAATAGTTTTCGTGGCATTTGAATCGTTGAGTGTCACAACGGTGATACATTAATCCATCTAACAATTCCCTTGGCCAATTTCCGCGTAACCGGCGATAAATTTTAATGTTGTGTTAATGGCATCGTCCTGTTGTCGCATTATCAAGTATGTGTGCCGTGGGTGTCGCGAAATTACACTGTTATGGTTTGTCGTTAAGACCGCGTCGCTTACGTAATACTACGCATAATCGCGGACAATTAATCGTTGTTACAGACGATAGCTCAGCATTTTGCTTAGCACTCATTCGGTACTTCCTTTCCATTTTACTGGCGACGTGATAGAGTGTACAACGGTATTTTTCTCTTCTCAATTGCAGTGTCATCAATAAGAGATTCGCTCTTTATTATTGTTAGAAATTGCTCGTCATTGACCAAAATACAATTCATTCCTTTTCTCATTCTCTTCTTCTCATCTTACGTTCTTCTTTATAGGAAAGCTCGTATTAATATACAATATAATGCAAACATCTTTAGCTACTTTAGAAGTTTCGATACACAATAATTACTAGATATAAGAGAGCTACCCGCGTGTACTTCGCCAATAGCTGAGAAAGCAACAACGATAAGCTTTTGGTATCTTTCTGATTTAATCCATCAGGAAAAAGAAATTACTTCATCTACCTTCTGCCACAGTAAAACGCGGCAGCGAGAAAACTGCAAAGTCATAACTGAGCATCAATTTATACTCTCGCCGAACATCCGCAAAGTTTCTTACGAAGTTACGCGATGGCGACTCGCTAAGTAAAAGCATCGCAAAATCAAATACTTTTATAACTCGCTCCCTCGTTTAGTTGAGACATTCACGTGCATTCGACTATTTGGAAACGCGACGATTTCGACCCCCTAAAATGGCAAAATCTTATTTAGAACATACGTGTTACCTTTCTGATTCAAATTCTTTTTTGTAAATCGCTTGTAAATAACGGTAGGAGTTTCGAATTACATGGGCCAACGAAAGAAGAAAATGAAAAGCCGCTATTTTCTTCTTTACGTCTCGTAAGCGGATGTTCCGTGGTCGTCGGAGCATCAAGCACAAGCCTGGCGGGTTCTGGAATATAAATCAAGCGGATAGGTAAATAGATAGATACGAGCGTGAACTGGATATCGAATTCATTTTCAAGAACGGTGTCGAAAAGGTATCAAAAACGGAAAGTGATCGTGATTGTATTGAGACAGCAACAGGTTTTAAGACAGAAATTTTTCTATCTTGGTTGTCACATAAATTTCATTTTGTTTCAACGGCCCAATCGTAACATTTCATATATTATTTTGCCTTAAGTATTCGTGTTCGGTTGTCTCGATTCGCGGTGACACTCGGCGGGACTGATACAGGATGATTTCCTCGTCCCATAAGCGATTAAGTCGAAAGTTTGATGGTTTTTGATTGACCGTGCGAATGTTTGTGGGTGATTTCGGTGGGCCCGGCAATTAGCGGAGGAAAAAATCGCGAGAAAGACAGATACTATAATCTTTGTTAAAGCAGGATTTCATTCTGGGATACGCTTGTATTGTTCTAAGAATTCTTTTGAAAAAACAAGTACAGGAATGAAAGCAATAAGACTTTCTCAATTATGTTCTCAGTGGTTTTTAAAATTAGTTAATTTGAAGGTAAATATAGCATACGTGTACATATATTGAATATATACGTATATGCACTGAAAAAAAGTTGATAATATGATTAAATATATTTAAACACAAATGTTACATTCTCTTTGACCACAAATTACATAATGGTAAGAAATATATCTAAATTCACCAAACAGTCAGAGTTTGGATCTTAATAGCGAATCAATGAGCTGCGTATCGACTTGTCGGACTTTTAACGCAGTAAATAAGCTGCGCTTTAAACGCAGTAAATCACCAACATAAAATCAACATCGATTTTAATTTTTGGAGTTAATAATCTTTTTTCCATTTTAGAAGGAATTTATTAGCACCAAAAATTTAAATCAATGTTGATTTTATGTTGGTGATTTACTGCGTTTAAAGCGCAGGTTATTTACTGCGTTAAAAATCCGGCAAACTAATTTTGACGAATTTAGATATATTTCTTACTATTAAATTAGCAGTCGTTCTTTAGTTTAAATATTTATGTTTTTAAGTTAAATGTGCATCAATAATAATTATCAATATTAATATTAATAAATATCAATATTAATAGATTGCATTTCAATTATATTTTTGTGAATTAACAAACATTTGCTTGACAACCCATAACTGCCGCATAGTTGAATCAAGAAATATTTTTTTTATTCAACTTTTTTTTCAATGTGATAGATTAGTTGTCCTACGAAATATAATTATACAATTATATAATATTTCAGCACTAAACTACGAAAAACAAGAAATAAAATTTTACATTGTATTCTTTATTTTTTCATCTATTTGTGACATGATAACTTATTCCCTGTTATGTTTATTTACTTTTATATCTATTACGCTAATTGTGTATAACAAATAAACTCATTCTCCGTTTTTATATAGGATTAATTTAATATTGTTAATCAAATTTTGTGTGTAAACCGAAAATTTACAAAAAACAATTAATTTTGCTTTGTTAGAAGTTTCTTTGTTAAATCATTTATTAGACCCCTTAACATTTATATTCGCTCGTTTATTGGTTGACGATCTCTTCATGTTTTGCAAATACAAGCTTGATTTTTTTAATTTAAAAAATAAAATTTATATAAAAGAAAAATTATATAAGAAAGTGTTAACGGTAGTGAAGAAAACTTTCTAATTAATATACATATATATATATATATATATATATATATATATATATTTATAATAATACGTGAAATGAACTAGTTTATATTTAATGCAAGGAAATAAATACAGCAGACGTTCATACATATTCACAGAAAGTAGAGGTACACAAATTCAACGAATATGCAAATCTGTTGCTTTTGGAGTACAAAAGTTTAAGTAGCATAGCGGTTATTTATCAGTTCACTGCAGTTTCTAGTTCCTGCAGAGTCCTCTTTTTCATCGAGAGATGCGACGGTAAAATTTGCTCGCGATGTATATTTTCATTTAAAATTACGTCTTATCTTTTTTATTTTTTTTTTTTTCGTCTAACGTGTCGCCGGCGCAGTTTATCGTGCCATTCTTCTCGACAGCCGATAGCTGTTGTTGAGAACTTTATTCCCTTCGCGTCCGACTTATAACGCACATAATTCCTCGTTGTACCTTTATATTTCACGGCAGGAGTAAGTTGCGGCGTAAAGGCGCGACTTTCAATAAAGTATTACTACGTATCCGGAAAATATTTTACGAATGAAATATAAATCGCCGGCTCATCGGCATTACCATCTGTTTTTCCAGTGCGGAAATGAAATATTCGTGAACAAAATTATTACTTGAATAAAAATTTGCATATTTCGTAGATTTATCATTGCAGAAAGTTTTTATATCGCGATACGCAGAATAGCCACGATGCGTTAAACGAGATATAATATTGTTATTCATTATAGCGGCGCTCATAATGAATAACAACCAGAGATCGACGTTAGAAAGCGCACATTTTATATTCTCCGATGATATGAATATTAAAATATTTGCGAATGAGTGAACAAAATTTTTAGGGTGCTTTTGCCGCCGCAAAATGACGCAACATATGGCGAGTGTAGATGTAGAGAAAAGAGTGAATGGAATGATGGACAGCTGAGCTTGCCAGCTTGTCAAATAAGCAAACACAATGACGAGCAGAAATATTAAAGTTCCGACCGAGCGACTATTTTTTAATAGCACCGCCCGTTTTTTTAATAACGGATGTAACTGTTTTTGGTTGATGAAAGTTTTAATGGAAGCAATCCCAAACATAAAGGATTAAATTACTATGTTTGGCCGTTTACATTTCAAACAGCCCATGTTCATCCGATAATACAGGAATATTCTGTCTTCCTAAGAAAGAAAGCTTTAATTCCATAAATGACAATTTTCCAAAAACAATCAAATTTATTTAATTGATAATATTTAATTGATTGTATTAACATATTAAATAATGGCCACTGACAGAAGTCGAGTAGTGTAACATACTAAAAAAAATATCTTACATGCCAATTCAACCTAGATGTAAGGCATTTTTGTTTTAAAAGTGTTACTTGAAAAGTTTTTCTTTAGTTTTAAGGTTGGTATACTTAAGATATATTTTATTAACAATTTATAAAAACATTAGAGGTGGAAATAAAACTTCTTTACCTAGAAAACTCTTAGAAAATGACATAAAAAATCATAAAATGGATATAATTCAATTTTCAACTTTTTTTTTAGTTAAGACTCTTTTTTTTAAGTAGGACACTATTTTGGAACGTCAGTACTTGACATTAACCTGTCACTAATACAAAATCGCGAAATTATCCTGAAAATTCACGGTTTTACGTAGCGCTGTACATTTTCGTGTGCTGACACTAGAAAGAACTATGTGCTATCCAAGGAGCTGGACAAAGAACAATGAAAAGCCGATCTCGATGGGAACATGTTTATGTTGACGCGAGCCTATTTATCCGACTATCGATTAACGATCGACGACGTCGTTCAGCAGCCCCAGAGGACACCGATAATACACGACCGACCAGCAAAGATGCGTTTATCACTCGCTTAGGAATAACTCCGTTTGATTCTTTGTAACGACTGTTACCGCCAGTGAATTACATTTATAGCTTGACAAAACACTAAACGTGCGTCTTTAGAGAACACGCCATGTATCTATGTGAATTTTATGGACTTCTTGCGGTTGTTTGACAAGGGATATCTCTTATATTTATCACATCACTTACTTTTTGATGAATTTGAGTTTTACTTGACAAAAATTTTATTATGTTTTTCAATGTTGAATAAGATGTAAAGAAAATTATTTTTGCGATTTTTAGCTAAAAATACAGATATGTGCTATTGTATTGTTCATATATTCAAAGTTTGTTTCAAAACTTCTCTCTTTCTCTCATAAATATCTTTTTATATTCAAAATATTTTCTTATACAAATATTATATCTACTTCAATATTACACATATAATTAAAAATTATTGTTGAAAATATATTACAAGTCAATTTGTTCGGCTTACGATAGTACATCTGTTGTTTATCTTATGGCGTAATCAGTATTGCAATGAGTATTGTATTTCTACGAATACAATACTGCTATCTAATTGCGAGACATAGCGTAACCGTTAATCGACAGTTGGATAAATAGTCTAGCATAAATATTCCCCGAAGAAGGGTTTAACCTTTTTCAGATACTTTTTTTCTTTTTTTTTTAAAGAAAACTAGACGGTCCCGATGTATACGAGGTTTCACAGGACTAACGCGATAGGCTGATTTATGTGTTTCTAAGCAATGTCTCGGGAGAGTTTCACGGGAACGAAAACATATGGCAATTCTGGTTAATCGAATCTATTCTCTGATATCGAAGCGATCGACATCCGTCGCTGAAAAACACATAAAATAGGATTTAATCTCTCGTACCGTTATATATTATATATCCTGCGCCATCACATGCAATAATAGCTTTCCATTCCGCTCATGCAACGTTCCGCATTCGAAAATAGTGCGGAATTGGAAAACAGCAAAAAACTTACAGTGGTACATTTTTCCCAATAAAATGTCCTTCCAACTACTTCTCATATTTTTCAGACCAGCTTGGCGCACTCGTGTCATTATGTGGAAATTGAAAGTATCGACATAGGCGTAACAAAACCGTTCATTACGATACCGAGATGCTGTAAAACGATGGCCTGGCATTGTCATATGCCCGCGCGTGTTTCTACAAAGCAATTCCAATTTACGGGACATACGCAAACGGGCATAACTCGTCGATGACTGCCACCTTTACGCACGCATACATCTCTAACGAATCGCGTGATGATAAACGCGAGATCAAGTTCGAGAGTGTTTGACTATGATCACGTTCGCACGGTATCACTGCGGTGTCGTCTAGAGAGAGAAAGTGTGTACATATTATATGTATATATTATATGTATACAAGAACGCCAGTGACGTTTACTCGGGATCGCATCCTTCCCATCTATCTAATCTCCGCAAAGTGTATTCGCTCACTTGCATTAACCCTATAGCCCTCGGCCTGACTCTATCGTACTCAACATCGACCGTTACCTAATCCTTGCAAGTGCGCACTCCTGATACACACGCATGCAAATACGCAGAAACACATACATATCACAAACATCCATCATAATCGTCCTCTAGCTCCAGTCAGAGTATTACCATAGATTCACCTATAAGACACGATGAATGTCTTATGGGTAAATCCTAGTTAATCTTCCTAATTTGCACTAATATAAAGGCACAAAAAGCGTAAATGCGCTGCTGATTATGGATTATTGAACTGATATAAACAAAGCATACGATTGTGCCATACAACTAATATATATATATATATATATATATATATATGTGTGTGTGTGTGTGTGTGTAGGATGTATATTGTGTCTTCCAATTACTTTGATTGACATTCAGTTTTTTCAGGCATTAACACAATTCGAATTTCTTATCGAATACGAACGCAGCGTAGATAAATACAAAAGTACATTTGTATAACATAGAGATAAATACAAAAAATCTTCTCTATCATTATTAATGAGAGATGCTAGTTAATAATAAAGATTTTAGAATAAAATGATTAAATAGGTAGTTACGTATAATAATATACAATATAATTATGATTGTCTTCATCTGTAATTTGATACCTATCCCTTTTGCCAAGAGAAACACGTGCGTGTACATGCTCATAACCCTACGAAACTTCGCTCGAGGCTTGAGGTTCTTGATGAGGAGCTCTCATGACCAATACCACCTGATCGCTACATATGTATCGTATATACAATATATGTACATTCTGAATATCAGATAATGATTGAGTTAGTCATACACATTCTAAAAATATGGAATTGTATTTCAAAATTTTGAAAAAAAGATAAATCTAATTTTCGTTGATGCAAATATGTCATTTCGATATGACGCAGTGCTTGCGCTTTTTAAAAATAATTTATTTTCTTGCAAAGCAATTTACTGATTTACTGAATGAGCATAAACTGCATCAAGACGCTTAGACGCTTAGAAGGTCGAGGTTAATGGAGATCACGCACTGATAGGATGTGTTTGATTCCTTCATGTGTGTGTGTGTGTGTGTGTGTTTGTGTGTGTTTGTTTGTGTGTGTTTGTGAGATTGCCTAAATCTTTTTCTTTAATTCTAATGGTAAACTCAATATTAGACAAAAAAAGCGATATTTGTCACGTACTTGGATTGAATTTATTTTGTAAATATCCACTATCAAGAATATTAGACACACGTTCAATAACTTTATGTAAGAATTAGGTTTTAAAATTTGCATCCTTCTTTTTACTGTAGATTCTTTTCACAAAACTGTCAACTGTCTAAATACTTTTTGAACTGCAAAATGATGGAAATCAAAGTCTTTTTACGAGTTAAGTTTTGGCACTTTTAAGGAGTGAGAAAGTTAATGAGTTAATTAAAAAATTTTCAGACTATTTCAAGTAGACTTTAGCGAATCTTAATTTTATGATTACCAAAATGTTCACTATTAAAAGTTAAGAAAAAATAGAAAAGATCTTTTTCTCTCTTTATCTCTTACAGAATATTTAATAAAAAACAATTGATTCGTTGATAAAAATAATAAAAATTTACAGAGAATGATTAATCCTAAATATGTCCTGTAGAGTATTATATACTTTTTAAGATTATATATGAAGAAAATATTCACATCCAGCTTTGCAGATGTGAACAATTAGGTACGAACTCGCAGCAGACATTTACTGTTTGCAGTAGAAAAACTTTTACCACTTTTATTTCTACTTGAGAAACTTTCGTCGAATTTGCTTCGTGAATTCTGTTATTTTTTCACATGAATGAATCTCATTGTCGTCATAGATTATCAGAAATACACTGACGAGATATGTTACTCTCTACGAAAAAGATTCGAGATGTACCTAAAATTGTAGAATTTTTCTTCGAATTTGTCGACTTTGCTTCGTCGGAAGCTTTCACGACTCGGTGATTTAACGATATTAATTAAAAGCGAAAAGAACGATTATTTAAAATGATTAAAATTGAGTATTTTCCAGATTCTGTGAACGATCGTCGAATAATCAATGCAAAATTTCTAGTGTTTGCTATATGTATAATGTAACATATCTTTTAATTCTAAATTATTATTCAATGTTAATTTGAATTTTAATTTGAAGCTACTAGTCCGATAATATACGTAATTTAAATATTGAAATATAGTTTTTCATGTTATATCTAAACGCGTCAGAGCGAATATAAATATAAATAATTGCTGTACTCGTAAATAATAATTTACATCAATAAAATTTATTTCTCATGAATATATATACATACATTTCCCTTCTTGTGATTAAATTTTATATCAAAATCTACAGCGACATGGAACTTACTGGGATGAAATATGGCACTTCCAGCGAAATAGCTTTTGTGATCCATTTCATCGCGAAAGGTTAAAAGCGGCCGCGTGCCATGTAAAAAAATTGGGGCGCGTCAGGGCTTGCGCATGACTGCATTTACATGTGCACGATATGTTTGTCGCACGAACTGAAAGTTATTATCCATACTTCTGGAAACGTGACAGCGCATCGCAAAAGAGACAAATTCGTGAAAGGTACAATCCATAAGAATACCGAGGGGTAGAAGGGACGTCCGAGAGACAAACGAACGATACGTACAATGACATTCTCAACAAAGAACTTGGCCTCGAGTCTGCTCGTATTATATATAAAATCCGGGACTGAGTTTCCGTCCCGCTGACGGAAACGGGAGAGAACGCCAGTTCGTGTCCGATGTTCTCAAGAAGTTCGACGTGAAAGCTACCGTATGCAGCAAACTCTCCTCCATATCTGCAGACCCAACGGTGGAGGCTCTACTTGCAGATTAGTGCTTTGCTACATAAACGTACTATGTACCCGAAAGTTCTCTCGCACACTTAGCGATGACTCCCTGAGATTGTAATGCGCTTTGATGCATTACATAGGAGTGCGAGGCGCACGCGATTGCACTCCAGAAAACGAGAATGTAACGCATGAGTTTGCAGTTCTAACTGTTTCGTCGCTTCTTATGTCTGTGCTTCCTCAGACCTTGCAAAATCGCGGTTTAAACGTTTATCTTATCTTTATTATTACGATTATTTACGATTGCGAGGCATATGCGGTTGTTTCGTGATTAATAAATTATATTTCAACAACAATTCATTATAATTTTACATCAAAATGTGAACATGAATAAAAGACGCTGTCGCATCAATATCAAGTGTGATAGATATTTTGGAGGCAAATTCTAATAATTTTCTTCGAGAGAGAAAGACCTAGCAGTGCACAATTGATTTCTGAAATTGTTCTGGATTATTCGATTTACCAAGGAAGGGGCAGTAAATGACGTCAAACTGGCATAAATGATATATAGAATTGACATTTATTATAACGTTTCGACCTTTGGTTTAGGTCCTCTTCAAGTATATCTATAAATACGTCATACAGAAATGTAACACTCGTTTAAGACGCAAAATTATTCGATTTATTTGTGGAAAATAAGTTTGAAGGGTGACAACTGTGTCAGTTCGAACTTAATTCAAGTATTTGGTAATGGTATCACCGACACGCATTGCTATTAACACAATAAAACTACAGCTCCGTGTTTGCTTTTTCATCGCAACGTATTTAATTGACTTTCTTTAATTGACGTTCTTAATTTAAAAGAATCTCATTTACGTTTATTCACATTTACTTCATAATCTTGTAAATAGACTCCTCAACGGTGCAGCGATTACTGTTGCTTTACGGCAGTCTGAAATGCATTCGTACGTTTCGCTCCAAAATAACGATCTCGATTAAATGATCGCGAATTCATCCAACGTGAAACTCGTCGAAATTAAACCGTCCGCTCCTGGAGATACGATTTATGGCGGAATTAATTATTTGCCTGGATAATAAACGGCGCCGTGAACGCCCCAAGACATGCGCTAATTAAGTAAAAACATTTACGTAGTAAATAATTATTCCGCTGGCTCGGGTGTGTTTCACATGCAATGTGAATAATTTCGATTGAGAGGCGTTTAACGGAGTATACAGTTCCGTATAACTCTATATGGCGAAAGTGTCGTGACACTCTCACGCTGGAGGGCTAACGTAAAGTCACCAATTACTACGCGCCATTGTCGTCCACGGAAATCCTTCGTTAGACGAGAGCTCGGGGCCGATAACGCTGAAAAGCTCGGACGCAAATTCTCTCTGATCCTTCGTACTCTCTCGCTCGTCTCTCATCGGTGCAATTTCGTATTTAAATAAGCAGCTGCCGCCTCACAATATATGTACCATTGAAGTTGCATCCTTTCTCCAAGTGATTTTATATTATATTGAGAGAAATTAACTTTTATCTTCTCTCTCTCTTTCTCTTCATTTTTGTTTTCCTATTACTCGGATAATTAAAAACGAAAAGTAAAATATTTTCTCTTATTTAATTTATTCGCTACAACAAATTGCGGACGATTATATATTTTTCAGTATTTTATCTTACGCCCACGTTTCGATTAATAAGAAGGCAAATTACGCGGCATGAAAATTTATATGGATTTACAATATTAACCGTGATATCAATATATGGGGCATACAATGTACTAAAGTTCAGAAATAAGATTTACAATACTTCAGTTTGATATTTCGTGTACCAGAGATTCCCTTACTGTCTCTAATTTCGCACATTCAAAATTTCGTAGAAACGTCCCGCAGTTGTCCGCGCAGCGTCCCGGATGCCTCGCAGATCTTGTTAGCGTTCCGCAAGTAATTATCCTCAATTACCGTGTGCATCCAAAATTTTGTTAAACTGTAGCAGTGCTTTCCTGTAGACCGTCCTGCAGGGCCACTCAACCGGCAATGTCACAATTTCAACAGTAATTATCCTTAATTCACACTCACAAAGTTCCGGTGAAGGACGTGTGAGTTCTAGAACGGTTTTAGGCGTAACCATAATTGCGATATTATAGCCTTTCCCACGTAGGCAAAACGCGTTTTGTGTGAAAGCACCAAGTTTTGATTGAGAGAGAAAGAGGGAGAGAGAGAGAGAGAGTCTCTATTTTCTCATTTGCGCTTCGTGATCCATTGTCGCAAAAATTAACAGTTACGTGAGGTGCATTTGAATGAAACCCAATTATAATTGTGAAACACTGGCGCACATGCCTGGGACATTATCAAGCCATAAACAATTATGTCCCTATCTTGTTGTATGATTGCGTTATACATCTTGTTATGTAATACTTGAGTCGCTGACCAGAAACACCTCTCAAATGTGCACTGGACAATTACTCGTATGAGATAATTCATAGAATCACGTATGTAGAGCAATCTCATCGAAAACTCATTCACAGTATGCGTATAATGCAAGCGTGCTAAAAGCCAAATCCAATAAAATGGAAACCTATTATTTTGTACAGTATCAGTTGCATTTTCAATTTAAACTAAAATATTTTCTTTAATTCTTTGCAGTAATTTAAATGAAATGTTTATTAGCATCAAAAGTTAAATCGATTTAATCGATTTAAGTACGTATATTTATTGTTCCAGCAATAAAACTGTGTTTTAAGATCAACAAATAATCGACATGCAGTCTACTGAGTTGAAAAAGTCTATAATATTTACAGAAAATGATTAGACTACTAAGATCCAACTCAAACCGAAAATGATATATTTTTAGTTAATTGTGAAATATTTTCAATTTAATTTAAAATATTTAAATAAAACATTTAACTGCATCATTTAAATCGAAATATTTGTATACAAATTAGGCTAGATTTCTATGCAAAGATTAATAATAAAATTCTTATGCAATGCAAGAAAGGAAGGGGCTGGGAAATACAGTTTGAACAAAAGCACAGATAAAAAAATATCAATTTTATTTATAATTATGTGCAATCTGTAATTATATTTTACAAATTTTTGCTCAAGTAAAACTTTTATCCCTTTATTGCTTCGCTGACAAGGAGATGAAGAAGATTATACAAAGGAGGATGGACGCTAAGTCCCCACTTGTAGATCATCACACGTGTTCATTATTGGTGTACATGCGCTGCGGTCAGTTAACTGTCATCATTAAGAGTTATGGTAGCATGAGCGGTTGCAAATAGGAGCATCATCGCTCGATGAACTTGCATAAGACATGATACAAGCTTTAAGGTACTGAAACATTCTCGAAAGAAACCTTCGACCTTTGTAGTATGCATCGAAAAATCACGATTAAACATGATAAGAAGACTCTGTGTTAAATCGAGACCAATTGCAGAAATCTGAAAGAAAAGAGGTATCATCTGTTTTCAATTGGAAACTGTAATGTCATCGATGTAACGCAATACAGTATCAAAGACTATGGCGGACATACACTCAGCGACCAATGATGTGAAGGTATAACGTTGCGTTAAATGTTAAACTGTCCAGCTATAATTACTGCTACTGCAAACACTTTGTAAATGTTAACGATGTTGCGATATCAATTGGGAGAACAGGTCGATCTAATTACAAAGGAAAAATCAAACGTCGTTTTGCATGATACGCGATCAGCCTGCGCTACGCGCGTAGTGTACGTCCTGATTTATCTCCGCAATTTTGTATCCTCGATTAGCGCGAAGTAGCTTTCTACCGCTTTCTTGCAATATTAACCCGCACGTCACGGGTGTCTAAAGGAGATTACATCGCGTCTGATCGGAGTCTGATTAACGAGTGAATACCGATACGCAGCAATGCTTATCGGACTTACGAGGCGGTGGCTTCTACCTAATAACGTTGTAGCAAGTTCTGGAAGGTAAGCTTGATTAATAATCGCGGACGCTCGTGCAACCATATACGTAAATCTTGCACACGACCCATGTGGAACGTAGTATGGTCACGATGTACGACCGATCTTTTATCACATTTAATTTCGTTTTATGTCACGCACAATGTGCACGGTTAAATTTAGTTGCGGCAAATGTCGCGGAACGTTTTTATTGTTTTATTTTGCCGAATTTTACGTTGTCAAGGGACAACGTCTACAAGGTTTTACCTTTCTCGTCTAAAAAGGGTCTCCAAGAAACTTCGGACCCATCTTTTGCAAGGATCAGCTCGTCTGATTCTCCCGTAAAGTCTGAACGAAAGCGGAAAAGTGTACATATATGTAAAATGAACGAGATACCGATGCTTATCGAGCAGCCAGTAAAACCATTTCTTGCCCAGTCTGAGCATGAAACTCTCACAAAATAGACACCGGGCACTCGTACGCGTACATCCGGCTGTTACAATCTCCTGATACGCAAGCATAAAGCGTTACGAGTGCGGGATTTGAAAAGGTAGCTTCCTCGCGCACCCCGAAATATGAAATAGATAATGCATAATAATGCATACGAGATGAGGAAAGTCTCTTGGGTATAAGAACAACGCGGTCGATAAAGGAGGTAGAAAATTTAGATTTTATATATGCAACGGATGCGCACGTTTATGATATTATAAAGCGTCCTCATGACATGTACATATCTGTCAGCAGTTTATTGAATCCGAGCACGCACGCATCTTTAACGAAGGGCTCGGAGATACGGAGGCGTTTGTTTAATCTGCAGTTGTTAAATAAACAAACACGTTTCGTCGATCGGGTCAACAAATTGTCAGTGGTCAACCGAGTCAACATGACTGATTGCAAGCAGCGCGCTAATTAATGTCCGTTCATTTCTAAGCGTGCACAGCTGCATTGGCTTGTTCTGCGATGAGAATTCGCCTACAATATTTTTAACGTCATTCCATTTAACTGATGTGAATTGCAAAAGCTTATATTAGCTTCCGCGAAACAGATTATCTGTAAAATTCCAAGGACATTGCCTAACTCATTTCCTCCCTCTTCCTCGCTCTCCTGTCTCTCTCTATCGCCGCATTTTCCGAAAATTATTGACTTAATCGCCGCGTGTCGCAAGTCTTTCATGTATGCACGCTCGACAGAAATTTTGTTAAGTGAAGCTCGACGAAAAGCCGATATAGTTTAACAATGTCTATTGTGTTTAACAGAGATTTACGGCTTATGCTTAAACTTTGAAAAGTATTACGTTTTATCCAAAAAGTCACCGGCTAAGCTGACTATGTGTATGTTCGGTATTCAATTACTCGCAGTCCCCTCAAAGCTAATGGCGTAAGTAGCTGGAAGAAGATTTCGCAAATGCGTCCTCGGAACATGTAAAATCGTGACGAGAATAATCCAGACTCGAAGAACAGCTGACGCTGCACTTGAGTGTGTTTTCTAGAAGCCACGTGATGCCATCTCACTAACAATAAGTTGAATCTATCAGGGGTGGGAAGGGGGAGGAGTTCTGTATCTGAAATTATTATACTTTTAGCCTGCCGCATTTTAAATTACTAGGTCAGATAAATAAATGAGGGAGAGCAGCTTTCACAATGGAAGGAACAGAAAACCGTTCTGCCGCGGACAAAATCTCGCGCACTTGTTATTCCTGGCATGCAGCACGAAATCTTCCTTCATTGAAAAATGACGGTGGTTATGTAAAATATGAGTTCCATGAGTTATGTAAAAATATAAAAGATCACGCGGTGCATCCTTTCACGAAGGTTATCATTTATTTGATGGAATTAACAATTCGGAGTACATGATCCCAAATGTCGTCGTAATCGATCCAAAGTCAATTCAGTCAAGTTAACTCGCTTCTGGGCTAAATCTCCTTCACCGCATAATCCGATAACTCTAATTATTTTAACGAGATCAATAATTTCTCTCGTACCATTCCTCGTTGCACTATGATATAACGATCTGTGAAATTTCACCATCGTGCGCCTTTATTCGAGAAAAATGAATAATAGTAACTTTTCGATTACAATAGAGTGTCTTGTGATGTAGATTATATATCGTAATCAAAGTTTACAAAAGCACTTTATTGGTTTTTTCTCATTATTTCCTACTGCTTTTAACAAATGTTCGAATCTCGTATTCTTTTATATATTTTTTTAAGCTTTATTTATTATTATTATGTACTTTTATCACGTTATTTCCATAGACAAACTTCGTAGAAGTACGTCAAATATTTTTTGTCTTTTAGACATTTATGACTTTACGTCATATTAGATACAGCGTCATATTTCATCCGCTTATGAATGTCGTATCCGCCGTAACGTAAATCTATATGACACTCCAAACAGATGGAAATCATTTTTATATTTCGTTCAGTACATCTTGTAAAAGCTTACGACTTCGAAAACGGTCTAAAAATAAAATAAATAAGGTAGCAAAGAATATATTTACTACGTGTACAAAGAGAGCTACATAATTAAGTTCGATATTGCAGTCGATGGACAAATATTTACCTGGTAAACGCATAGCAGATTAATCGACGTTATATATCCAAAACGAAAAGTAAAAAACGCTGAAATAACAGGGTAAAATGGCAGACACGGATAAAAGTGCATTACACGGAAAGAGAAAATATTGTCGCTCGCGCAAAAGTGTAAATTATTCGTTGATAATTTACTGTACAAAGAGTCGGTACAATTGAACGGGCGGAGGCTCTTATGGGGTGACTCGCTGTAATTAATTCACGCGACTTGATTCGACGATTGTAAATCACGGCAGCGAACCTCAAATGTACACCAAATGTACGCCGCGGTAATTTACTATCTCAGGTCGCGGACGAATCCTCGGAATCGCCGCCCGGTCAGCGTGGTGTCACGACCGCGCTGGGTTTCGGTTGCGGTTTCAGAAGATCGTCGTATATAGCCCCCCGACCTTAACCCGAGGCACGCGTTGCATTAATGCGCGCGCGAGGGGGACGGTAGAATGCATACGCCTACCCAATGTGGCCATCCGAGGATGGATAGTATGTGTGCGTAGTTGCCCGCACGTACTATTCTGGTCGCGGGAAGAACGCCTCCGTTATTCACGGTTTCTTCACTCGCTGATTAACGATCCTGGCACGCTGTGTGCAACCCGCTCGGTTGCTTTCTACCTTCAACATCGAAATAAAAGTAAACGGAGCGCTCCCTCTCCCCTTTCCGAAGCGTGTTGTCGCTAAATGGGACGAGAGTGTTTATATTAAAATTTCCTTCAGCATTATTTGTGCGTTCATAATATAATAATTATACGATTATTGTTTCATGTGTCGATACAATACGTTTTGTGCGGACTGAATTATGCTTTTCAGTATGTTCTTTTTATATTCTTTTATATTGTACTTGCACAATGCAAAGATACAAGAAATTGTTACAATGTGACGTAACGTCGCTATTGTTCGATTACTGGCTAAAAGTTTGATTCGATGAAAGTTTGTTACATATAAAAGCGAAATCTATCTTGATCTTCTTAAGTTTTTCCTTCAATAGAAAAATCTGTCAACATACCGATTTACTTTGCCTCTTCAATCGCGAACTTTCGTAAGATTTGTAATATAGTTATCTGTTTCGTTAACAATTATATTTTTCATATCTTTCTTCACGTTTGTAAACCGCTAGTTTATAATTTCGCATAATTCAGCATTTTATTTCAAGTTTATTCGTTTTTTCTATATAGTGTACGTAGGTCTCTTTATTTATCGACATCGGCCCTAATGCTCGTGATGTTATTATGGATTATTGTAGAAAAAATTTATAACTACACGTTATAACTACACAGTGTAAAAACGCTTTATTTGTGCCGTAGTCGACATACATACTGTATCGGCATTTATTATATCGAGACATTTATTTAATCCGAACTAACTTTAATAGCCTCCGAAGTTCCGAAGTTCTGTCATGTTTAACGGGGAAAAGTAACTTTAATATGTACGATAAGTATTATCGTATTTTCGTTTTTAATCATCTGAGTTTCGGACGTTTGCTCGCGGATCATTTCACTCACAAACTTCGTAGGAGAAAGCAATATAAATTTGCTTGTTAATTGCATTATATATCTAATTAGTTAAACTACATTTTTCCTGCACAAAGGACTAAACTACTTTACACAAGCTGTATAATGAATATATTTATATTTAGAGAAACAATTTTTTTTTCCTGGATACAACTCACACGATTTTTATTAGCAGCCATTTGCGTTAGTAGCTATCGTGGCCGATGACCCCATTTTTTTCTTCTGCATCACTCTCACGTTCGCTTTGACGTGGAAAGGGTTCGATTATAGCATTAAGGTAGTAAGCTTTCCGCCCCGGATGGCGGAAAACGCGAGTTATGGCTCGTTAAGTATTGCAGTACATAGGGGAATACACGAACGCGAAGTTAAGTAATAGCGTGCCGGGTACTCGTTGTAAAACTAGCTTCATGAAACAATACGACGTATTTTTTACCGCGGAGATTTCCCGCCTAACTTGGAAATTATGTCACCATGTTCTGTTATTACGACAGAATTTACTTTGGCACGGTAGTTAAGTGAATAAATAAGTAAATTTCTTGCCATTTGGAAAATCAATATATCATAGTAGCGTATTAATTAAAAAGTAAATATTTGAAATCTACCTCTAAAGTTAAACATACCGCATCGGAGTCAACCACAGGCATTTACCTCGCAAACTTAATGATAAGGTATAAATCACACTAATTGAATACTCAATCGATGTTATTTTGCTGCCAGCTATTACACGGTACTAATAGCGACACAAGCGCTAACACACTCATTCACAGCATGTGTACATAACAATTTGCACTGTCTCTTTATTCTTGGGTACCCAACGTTTAAACAGTATACTGGAATGTTCGTTAAGCTGTACGAAGGTGATTTTTGTTTATTATTAAAAATATTTGTTGCATTTGACTTCACATAACATTAAAATGCTTAATAGATAATATTTTTTTATATTAAAATATTACATATATTATTTTAATAAACCTTTAAGAAGTGATTGATAATAATTAATAAGTAAATAACCACGTGCCATTTTATGGTTAAGAGCTCTTCATCTAAATAATATAATTCATGTGAATTTACATTTTACGCTTTTAGCGCACCGTTACTTTCAGACAAATGAAAGTAGCTTAGTTAAAAATGTATACGAACGCATTATTGTATTAAATTGATTATCAATTTAACATAATAATAACGATACTAATACATCTATCTTTTCAGTCCTCCCTATTTACTTGTATATTATTTATTGTACTATTTTAGAATATCATTCTTGGATTACAAACTATTAAAAAATCATAGTCACAACTTTCTCTCTCTCTCTCTTCTCTCTCTCTCTCTCTTTCTTTCTTTCTCTTTTTCTCACGATTTACGAGCCACTTGCTCTGAGAATCCCGAGAAGCGATTCGGCGGAAATTGATAATGCAAATATAGAACAGACTAGCGACAATCGGCCGGTCGTTTGACGAAACGAAACTTTATTCTTCGAAAAAGTTGTTGCCGTCATCACCGTCATCATGTAACACGATCTTCATTACGGTTCGCTTCCGTAAGTTGCGAGATGCGGATACCAAATGCGACCGTAGAAACGATAGTTATCGCACGGAAGCGGAACTCCGAAGATCTCGGCGTAACAGAGAGGACGGCAGCGCGGCGCGACGGGAACGGCGATTTTCGCTGTACGGGCCCACTGAATTTCTCGTTTGTGCAATTCAGCCACGTAATCTAATGAGCAAACGCCGCGGACACTTGGCGCGTAGACCGGAAATTGAAGTATACATTATAAAACGTGCCGCTGGCGCGGTGTTTCCTATGCAATCCGTGTTACCGTCGCCGCCGGCGCCGCCGTCATCGTCGTCGTGAAATCAGGTCGCGCATGCCGCGTGCGGCCTTCCTCTCGAATTTCGCAGGCTTCGCACTCGAGAAATTACAGTTTTCTGATTCGCAGCCGTTTCCGTTTCGCGACCTGTAACGATGAATATTTTAGCGATTGGTACGTGACTCCGTTGAACATCGGAGTTTAGCCGAAGACTCGGTTTTCAAGAAATCTCTTTCAGACGAATGTAACCCGCGACAGCGGAAAAATATAATTTATCAAGTTCGTGAAATATTTTCAGATTTCTTTTTCCGCAGAAATGCATCATCCGCAATACATTTCTCTCATAATAATTTTTCGTATACATCACTCGCGCGCACTCTTCATACAGAGAGGTAACAGCAACGACGTTGGATTAAAATCGTTTATGGGCTTATCATGTGGCACGTGCTGTAAATGAAATATACAGTTATGCTCTTGTGTACAAACGGCGATAATTCTAATTTAAATTACTCGATTCTGTACAATATCCGTTGAGTGTAGTAGCGATATTGTTACTTTCGTACGTTTATAATTTCACCGAATGCATGGCACGCTGCATTTACAGAGAGAGAGAATAACTTCTTCGCGATCACAAAATTGTCGTGTCGTCATATTTCAGAAAAAATAATTTTTAATTATTAATTTTAATAATAATTATAATTGGATTAATAATTAAAAATTATTTTAACGACCGAATCGTATACATATAAGATGCAAGTTGTACATATAAAATCAAGTTTGCGATAAACTTTGATCCTCAAAGTTGAATATGACTTTTAGTTTAAACTAACGCCGCTCCCTACTGGGATCTCTGAAATCGCAAATCGACAGTCTAGAAGAGTTTCGTTTGTTTACAAGCACTCTAATTAATATGACAGTAGAATCCATGTTTGACTTCCTCTCTCCTTCTTTCTTTTTCTATCTCTGATCTCTTTTGCTCAACTTAGCCGGTCAAACTCCGGCGGATAGAATTTACGCGGATAATTAATCTTTTATACAACGGGGATTAATTAACTCGTGCAAATTTATTCGCAGCCAAAGGTTCCGTGAATCTATCGACCTCTCTTACCATGGATACTTGAGAATGGATGAGGCACAGTTCGGAACCGCGCTGCACATAGTATTACCATTACCCGAAATTTTATCAAAATTATGTATAATATCAAGCATACGATAAATTACAAAATTATATAGTAAAAAATTGTAGCATGTACATGTAGTAAAAAATTCTGTAGCAAAACAATCTCGGAAAACATAGAATTAAAGTTTTCTATAAACGAGCCAACTATTGTTTATTTTCTTTATATATGTATTCTGCTCGGCAAATATAACTATTGTTTTATTACATGTCGTGTTACGTGCAGTATGTGATTAAATTAAGTAAATTTCGACTGTAAAGCGGTTTCCTTTGATTAAAACTGTTATCATAAATTATTTTTATTCACTACAATAGTTGTTTTATGCGTAGTTCGATCGTGGCAATAATATAAACGTCAAAGCAAACGTCAAGCGTCCTTATATCGATTTTATAATTTTATTACTTGAATAAAGAGAAAATTGAAAATTACGTGAACATGTATTTCGCATAATGGGGATTAGTCGGGAGAAGCATTCATCGTCGTTTATTAAACGGGAAAATTGTACTCGTAATTAAACCTGAATTAATAGCGCCTCAGATTATCCATTTTATATTATTGCATGTATTGCAAAAATTTTCATATTTATCATCTAAATACAGGTACTCTAGATATAAGATGTCCGTTATGCAACGATCGTCTCTTTCTTTGTTTTTTTACATATTAATTATATATGATAAAAATTTTAATTCCCCAGCCCTGTTGAAATACTCAGATGGAGATATATTCTGTCTGTAAATGATTTCATATATTTCCACGGAATTGTAAAACAATATTCAAGTTGTTAGGGAAAATGAATTAGAACGTTATGCTATGTCCAAAGAATGCTTGAAATGTTAGTTTATACTTTTTAATTCATAATTTTCCCATTTCTGTGTTTGCGCAGGAGTGGGCAGACTACAACCTTCAGTGGAACGAGTCCGAGTACGGCGGAGTGAAGGACCTTCGAATTACGCCGAATAAGCTTTGGAAACCGGATATCCTCATGTACAACAGGTAATCTGGCCTCGTTACATCTGCGTAGACATTCTCATTTTCTATTGACAAACCAGTAGCTTCGAACTAACAATTTTGTTAGGAGTATTTCAGTCTCAAGCGCGAGAGGAGGACTGGCCCCCTCCCGCCCAGTCCCTTTCATAATAGAATTCTTAATTAAAGTGACAAAAAGCCGCGTACTAACTACGCTCGTAATCATCGTGTAATGAAGTGTACCCAGTAAAAATTCGCGCGCAAATTGATTTTCCAAAGTAACCGCACGCTCGAAAAAGATTTTACTTTTGAAACAATCTAATTCGTGAAGATATTTAAATTAAGATAGCTTTAAATAATAACAGCATAAAAAAAGAGAGCAAAATCTAATTTTTCTTGCGTTAATAATTGGAGACTAATGAAAATTCTGTTGAGAATGAAAATATTCACGTTAAAATTCTCGCTCGTCCGCGTACGTAATTTACCGTGATTTAGCTGTAATACGTATCGATGAAAATAATCCATGGGATTTCGGGTAACACGCGAGTCTAGGCTATCAATATTTCAAGAATTACCGTTTATGTCGTGAAAGCCAGTAACTGTTTTACATTCGCGAATCAACGTGACAATCGGGAAAATACAATCGCAATCGTGAAACAAAAACTGGTTTATATTATCGTTAAAAATAAAATGCACGAACTACATTTCTCCTCGAGTAAGCGGCCCACGTTGAATTTCTTCGATGACTTTAAACGGCTGCCATTCGTCCGGAAGGCACACCCCCTCCTACACTACTAAGAGAGAAAATTAAGATTTTTAAGAATGTCTTTTTCAGAAAAGCTGCGACGGCTAAGAAATAGCGCGGTAGCGCCACTGCAGCAAAAAGTTTTTTCATTAACTTTAAGTTTGCTCCCTTGGAGACTCCGTACGGAACATAAATTATTTTCGATGTACTTCTATATTCTTTTCACATGCCGTTACGGTATTGCGAATGTAGTATAAAAAAGAAAGAAAAAATCGAAGGGTACGTAACTTTTATCCTAGTGTTGCTTCGCATCTCTCTTATTCGAAAGTATTTTATATATACATATTATTTATATATATATATATATATATATATATATATATATATATATATTTATATATATATATATATACATATATATTTTTATATATTAAAATTCCTTGAAGTGCATGCATTTTACTTAAATCCTAGTAAGAACCGAGTATATTATACATTTATATACTTGTACTATGTATATCTTTACATTTTTCATTTGTAAATATTGTATCCACGTAATTATTGACCCTGATCGTAGAAATCTTTCTTATTTGACGGATCGACTCGCTTCGTATCGGCCTCGATACGATTTATTATTTCATCGCAAATGATGATAAGCAAAGTCGCGAAGCGGATCGAGCCGAACTTTCGAACGCAGTTATTACGCAGATTTTAATTGAAAGGCTAGAGTAACAAATTGCATAAGTGCCGGTCATTTTCATTTCTCGAAAAGTTCTAAAGTCGGCCACATCGTGCGTTCCACGTAGAAAAGCAGGGATTCGCGAGGAAAAATTATTTGGATGATCGCAATTTTACGAATTTAAACGGCGCGAAGAGCAAAAAATGCGCCGTTGAAAAGAACATCAAGTTAGAATCGCATTCGGGTCGAAACAATCTCTTCTTTTTTTGGGGACGATTGACGCCGTGGCCGGCTTGCACTCTCTCTATCATAGCCTCTAAAATAATTAGTCTTAGGTATTTAGGCTGCTATATAACTAATATATAATAAATAATATATACAGTTGCCGGGCCGCCATACGTGAACGCATCTATGTGATTCACGTTCGGCGATCCACAAAATTAATACATCCGTCGCCCACTGTCAGCCGATTCGCGTGATAACAAAGCGGACAGTTGATCGCATGATCGGGCCGCTTCATCGTGCTCATTCTCGCACTAATGCAATACGACTAATGCATAAATCATACGTTTTCGATCACTTGACGCGGAACAATCAGATGGAACGGAATGCGATTTGTTGCGAAACATCAGGAGAAAAACATTGATAATCGGGTGAAAAAAATTGGTTCTCTGTGAATCTCGGTATTTTTTTTTTTACACAAGCGCTGCGCACTAACTAATCCTGTCGTGATTGAAAACGGAATGCTAGCGAATAAATTCGAACGGTTTAATTATAAAAGCGGCGGATGAAATAACAGTATTTCGATTTAGAGGTTGAACCAGATTCTCCCTTCCTTCCTACGTTACATGCTCCGATTATTTTCAATCGGTTCATGGATTATTCGTCATTCAACCAGGCGCAAATTAGATATTCGTTACCAACTGTCAACGACTATCGGGCTGGATCGAATTAACAATCAAACACGATTAGGATCATGATCCATGTTCAGAATGAAATTTCGAGCTAAGTGAACATAATGAAGCATTTTTCTACCCGCAAAACTTTAGATTAGGTTTAATCGAGAACCGTGTTCGATCTGGTGTAATTTCCAAACTCATACATCTTGTTAATTTGGACAAAACTAGAACGTTTATGTTATACGACATCGTTAATCGCTTCTAAATAATAACTAAAAGTAAAAAGTCATTTAAAAAAGCAGAAGTAACAAACGTTTTTTAAAAACGTACTAATAAAATTACATTGTTAAACATATAAATAAAGAAATAAGAATATCTCCTTTCTTTATTTATATAATTTTTATTGATTACTTTTTTTTCAAAAAACATTATAAACATTAAAACAGTCATGTAACGACTTAAATATAAATAATTTAATTTTAAATAGGCTATTAATTTCTATTAGTAAAATAGAGAGGTGAAGAGATGAATCAATACATTTAATCTTGATGTAAAGAAGAAAAGAAGAAAAGCAAAGTATATCGTGGAGACAATAAACGACAGAGAGAGAGAGAGAGAGAGAGAATATGTAAACCGGTCCGAAAATGTAGCGAGAAAAGTGAAAGATGGTAAGTGGAAAGAGGAGGAAGTGGTCAGCCGAACAGGCGAATCCACCTCTAACCGCAACTAACAACTAGTCAAGTTAGCTAGCCAGGGGTCGGAGCGAGAGAAATTTCTCGCCGGGAACTGGCGCTCTGATAAAGTGTGCGGGATCACTTCAATTAATTAAAGTCTCGTTTCGGGGAAACTTTGCCTTTGTGGGTATCACGGGAGCGTACAATGACTCAAGACTACCGGACTTTCCAGTGACCAACGCGCAAACCAAAAATTAATTTTTCAAGAATGCACGTTTGAGGGGCACGCGCTCGATGAGAACTTCTTTTTCTTTCGTAAGAATTTAAACAGAAAAAAACGGACTTTGAATTTTTGCACGGCAGAATGCGAATAGGCGGCTGCGAAGTGTAAGTGGTGGCTCGTTAACGGAAAGTAACACTAGACTAGAGATCGATGGGAGCACTAATAACTCGACGAGTTAAGCTTAGATTTCGACGGGTCTCTCCAGTGATCATTTTCAATTTGCTGCTTGTCCCTCCGCGAGTACCGAGATCAATTCGTAATGGGCGCTTATTGTTTCATCGAACGACTCGCTATACGTGGGTACACAGTCATGTTCCAATGCGGACGCATTTATTCGCAATCGTGTCACGTTTTGTACGCGTACAAGTGTACATTTTCAGATATTATTTTTAATTAATTTAATATATTTTAAATAATAATATTAAATATATGATACACATCGCTATATTCTCAGAAGAAAAAAAACACGTACATTTAGAAAATAATAATTAATATAATATTGCAATCATGTATATATAACCAATTTGCAAGTTAATAACAAAGTCTAATGTAATGTTTAAATTAAAGTAACATCGGATAATCCTCGGATGATACGATATGACTCTAAAATTTTGTTATATACTTTCTATCACGCAAAATGTACGCATGCAAAATGTTGACCATGGGATTCTCATCATGGCAAACCGCAAATATTTTCTCAGCCTTATTCGAAGCGACCAAGACACATAAATCGTCGCCAGAAATTACACCGTCGATTCTCCGATAAATATATCGTGGGCCGTTAAATCATTTAACTTATGTGCTCCCATTATCGACTGGAAAAATTTATAGGGGCGTCGGCGATGGGAACGGTTTATTGAGGCAGCTGCGCGAAATCTACCTGACGTCTTCCGATAACATTTTCCGCATATTCCAAAAACAATCGTGCCTCGTACAATCGGTGAAATAACCCAGTTCGATGAAGCTTGATTTACGCGTTCACCAACGGTGCACCGACTTTACGTATACCCGTTTGAAGCGCTCGCTGTCGCGTCTACCGAATTGGAACGGTCGTCACGTTCTCCATTGTTAAGCGCGAAATGTACACACTCCGACTTCGCTGTTCTTAATCCTATGGACGACCCAGTTTCTGAACGTAAATGAACAACATTGAGTTTTTTCTTTTCTCGTAGAAACTGCGTCGTATGGAAAGTACTGTTGGTATTTACTTATTTTTATGTAATTAAAACTTACACGGAATTTTAATTATGGGATAAAACATTTGTATTTTACATAGTAAGACAATTTAAAAACTTAGGAAAAGAAAGTACTTTCAATATATCTTTTTCATTGTTGTTCGTCACTCGGATAAGTGTTAACGTTACTTTTAAAATCTTAAACGACAACTACTTCACCGAGGATGAAGCTTGAAGATTCTTTGCCATAGTTATATGACCAAGGAAGTTATCTTGTAGCGATGTACGCACACACACTTGTACATAGAACAAGTCCTGTGGGTATTGGAATTTTGAAGATGTCGGTTCCGACCCTGTTAGAGAAGTTGGAGTGTAAATAAGATAACGATGCAGGGTCCACTGTGCGCTTCCATTTTGTAACCGGCTCCGGGGAACGGTTATGCGCCGGTCCCTTCGAGGGAAAAAGCACTTCCTGCGGAAGCGTAAAGCGAATCTCGAGTATCCCGCCCGAAGGTACTTTCGGGCATTACCGTCAAATTTAAGCCTCTGTTAACCCGCGGGACTAGAACCTCAGCATGTGCACGGCTCGTAAAATCCGTTTCGTCTGAACACCTTCCCGGCTGTGAGAGCATTCGTTCACCTCACACCAAGCAGCAACATATCAGCGAGCTGCTGAAAAGTACATGAAGCGGTCTCGGTAATGGCTATTTCGTTCGCGGCCGAAATTCGTGCGTTACTCTCGATACTTCGGAGAATCGAAATAATCCTGTTTTACAGTCCCGAGATAATTTTCTTCACTCAAAATAAATGTTATCTCTACAGTTATTACAAATTTATGTTATTTTACTGCTATTACGAAGATAATTGTTAGATAAAAGATAAAAATTAAATGTACATCCGAAGGTTATTTCATCTTGTTGAACATGGATTGCCCTTGAGAAATTATTTTATATGTATTACGGGCTTGTTTATATTATTTATAAGCACTCAGGATGACAGTCGTATTTAATAGTTGTCAGAAATCTCGGAATTCTTTCGCGAGATGAGTTTTAAAATTCACCTGAGGTGACACAGTGCGGAATGAGAAAGTCTGAGAAATGGGAATATGTCTGATCGTATTGACACATTTCGATGCGAATTTGACAATGGAAAATGATGCAAGTCAATAGGGATAAGTCACAATGTGGTTATCCATTCCGCTGTCGACGTGGCTATACGAACCACACATGCGAATATTATGCGAACCACAGCAGAAACACGAATCGCCACAGAATTCGATCGAATATGACGAAATATATGTACGGAATTCACTGGTTGACGTATCCACGGATCTATCCAATTCAAAGGTTTCCTCCCTTTTCTGTTTACATAAGTGTATAAATTTATAACAATCCTTCTCTCACATATTTGGCCGAAACGCGATTTACGCCCCTCGTCAGAGAGAGAGAGAAAGAGAGAGAAAAGGAGGAAGAATATAAAGAGAGAGAGACATAACTCTAATCTACATACTTGATCCAGTTATTTAATCGAATCACGCGCTCTCGAACGAATGCGGTCGCGATCGGCCACTACCCTGGGGATACCAGGGTACACAGAACACGAATCGCGTTCGTCCATACCGTATACTATTTCCTCGATCTACATACAAATATGGACTCATAATCATTCCCATTATTTACTCACGTCGGATCGAGAATGTGTTTGATTCTCTCAGCGTCTCTCGAACCGACTCAGAACTGTATCTCACGTTTATACTCCTTAATCCAAACGACATGGAAGCACTACATTCCAAAATGCAAGAGATAACAACGAAATGCACCAGATCGAATGTTTACTCAATATTAGGATGAATATAAAAGACTACCTCAAAAGTAAATACAATACATATAATAATATCATACAAAAATTGGCAAAGCTTGAATTTTGTTAATCATTAGATGAATTATTATTGCGTCATGTGAATGTAATTAATTCTGCATAGCAAGATTTGATATTTAATCTAGGTATCCATTAGCAACTATTCAACGAACGCGAACAATGGAATTCTTGTGTTTTTGTACAATATAGATTTATGCATAATCACATTACATATCGTATTCCGCTCTGATCTGATTTCCTTTCCAGCAGATGATGGCTGGTGTGTAACGTTTATAAAGTTAATAGAATTCTAACGTGTCTTTGGAATTAGTTCCGAATTCGAAAGCGAATACGGCGCTCAGCGAGCGACGGTTGTAATTATGTGAATAATTAATTGAACGCGACGTCAGGCCACCCCGTTACTGCGGGCCACCGCATGACCAGGAGCGGTACCTGCTCCTTTCGTGAATATCCTTAAATTTGATTATTAGGGACGAATATGTATCCTGATAATGAAGTCCCGAATCACGAAAACCGGATAAGGGAACTTCTACCGTCATTTTGACAGTTTGCTCTTACGAAATAGTTTTACATCTAGCCGGGAGAGCATCGTGCGAGTTCTCCACGAGAAAATATCTATTTCTCGTTTCTTTCTTCACGCGGACAGTAGAAAAATCGGAATCATTAATCTTAAGGCTTGGATATCACGTACATAAAAGCACAAATGGCAACATATTTGTGACAGAGTGTCTCTGTCAAGCGTGCTATGAGATCAGTACGTTCTCGCAAAAGGACTTCTCCGACGGACGTGTCAGCTAAATTTGTTACAATAGCCTTGCAGACGAACAAATTGTCTTGAATGTGCAACGAGCAAATTTTCGTGTTGAATGTGATTCGATTTCGCTAGCATTTTTTAATCGGCATAAATCGTTATTATTAATGCTTTCGTCTTGGCTTTCGTCTTCAGGAAGCTGAAAATCAGTATTGCTTGTAATATTTACGGCCGGTAGAGTTCGTCGCGAGTCACCTAGTTTCACACACGAGAATTTAGGCGACGTTACGTGTCGTCTCCCAGTGATTTGGCGCTGTTAACTTTCCTAGGGTTTTCCCGGACATTTATGACATACGGAGTTTGAGGACGGGTCACCGCACTCGTCCTATTTGCTTGTGGGAACGTACGAACGGCATACATGCACAAAACGTTTCAAAATGTCGAGTCGATATAATATGAGTTGATTTGCTTAATTTCTAGCTGAAGTTTTCTTAAATTTGTTTGGAAATTCAATTTCAAATTCATGCTAAATGTTTCGGAAATTTTAGTTATTCTGTCGATATAAACTTCTGCCGATACTAATAAACGAAATTTTGATTGTTCTCGTCCACAAGTCAGAAATTACTTTAATATTTCTAAAGTAAAATAAAATTTCATTTAAAATTCATACGGATTCTAAAACGAAACTCATACATCGAGTATAGTAGCTGACACGCCCGCAAATAAACAGTGTAATCGGTATATAAATGTTATACGCGAGTACAATGTGATTAAGATTACATATTGATTAAATTGAAAATCATAAAGAGCAAACATTTTATTCACGCGATTTTTATTCACGTGACTCGGGACTGTATTTTTAACGTGGCGAGAAAGCCGGAAAGGAGCAGGTCTCGTGACAAGGTCGGTGAAACCCCAACCGTCCTGGAAAACTTTAAAAAGAAGACAAGAGAAACGCTGGACCGTCGATAATAAAAAACGAAATAGACTTGCTCGCGGAAAAAACCCGGGAATAACTCGCGCGTCCAATCTCGGAATGACGACGACGAGGACGGTTAAATCGATCAGTCGACGCGCGTAAACCAGTGAGACATGTAAACGACGGAGGACGGAGACGTCGACCGATCAATCCGGCCTCGAGGGCGCAACCCGAATTCCACGCTTGACATTTCAATCTCCATGTGGCGAAGGCGCCTGAGCAGATACGCGGCTCGTTAGTCGTTGCATGTGTCGGTTTATGATAACGATCAAGTCTAACGAGATGAAACGGATGGTGCTTTATGATCTCTCCACAATACGAGACGACACTGTCGCTGTCTGTCGTTTGCTTAGTGCCTAACAATATCTTTTTTCCTTTTTTTTGTTCGATTTCTTTCTGGCACGCAGATATATTTTCGCACAAGAAAAGTCTCACAAAATACAAACAGACTTTATCACGCAGATACTTGAAACGTGCACCCAGTAACACTGTATACTCTGTAGTTAAAGATAATTTACAGGTGGATCACAACTAGGAAATGCTGTGTTGTGCTGAGGAATTGATTACGCACCTTGGTCGTAATTTCGTCCCTAGCGTCTCTCTAAAGTGCAAAAGCCTCTCTAAACTTGTTGCATTCGATCTCATAACTTTTGCTAGAATGACAAAATCTCTCTTTTTCTCTCTAAAAATAGTTTTCTCCAAAAATACTATATATTGGTTTCTTATACAAATATTGTGCTCCTTTATCTTACAGAAATAGTGCTCTTTTAAGAAAATACAGTGACGAAATTGAATTTATTGCAAATCGATAAAGAGGAAATTAGAAAAGGAATCGAAAGATATCGTGATCATCGCACGTATAAAATTCTGCGTATAAGGGAAGGCGACGTTAAATTATCGTACCGATTAAATCCGAGTATCGGCATTGGATTAATTGACGATCGAAGAATCTTTGATATCGCGTTTGATGTCTCAAACGCATAGTTGCCGTCACGTTGCGAATGTGCGGATATGTTTATGTTACAATAAGTGTCATAAAGTTGTAAAAATCGCGAAGAAGTCAGCCCAATATTCTTGAACAATTTAATCATTACATTCACGTTACGCGAACGATCGACGTTTCGAAATTGTACACTTTTAAATGCGCTTGCGTGTTATGTCGGGACGCAACGTTGCGGCAGTCACCAACGAGCGGGACTTTTCCCGTCTCTCTCATCGATCCATAATATTTTTATATTCCTGCTGACCCGATCGCGTAATATTTTCACCTTTACGCGGTATTTACGCGGCGCACGCATCAGCAGGCTACGCGACGATACTCACGAGCGTAGACGCGTCGGAACCTATAATTAACATTGCGCAATTTTCCTTTTTCTTTTTTTTTTTTAGAAAGGAACAGGGAAAAGAGGGTGTATTTGAACATGCGGTTTGTTTTGTGAAACATTAACTCGATGGATTTACTTATATTTGGTTCTGACACTGATCGATTGTAAAATTAGGATTTTGACGACTAATATTTTACATCATGTATGTCAAATATGTATAAAAACATAATATCCAAAATGCTAGTATATTATTAGATATAAAAGAATTGTGTGTGGGAGGGGGGCATAATCTGCCCAATATTATGCCATAATTCAACAGATTCACAGACAGTGATCAGAAAATTAAATCACTAAGCAACGCAAAATTTTTAGTTTCCTGCATGTTTCATTCTTCACGAGTCATATCCTCTACAAATTCCAAGATTGTTCTATTATTTGACTTGAAATATTTTTCTTTTCGCTTTTATCTGAAAATGATTGAGACGTGAATAATAATAAATAATCTTAATAAGTAAATCCTGATTATATAAGCCATTGCACATCTCGATACCGTGCTATTTTTAGAAACGATTTTACCGTCTCGCTAACGAAATTTACTGGAGTTATTCATCGTCTGTAGGGTGCGTCATAGAATCTTTTTTCTCAGGGCAGCCGCATGTCGAAAGAACTCTCTTGTGCGGCAAGTTCTTAATTGCCTCTGATAATTATCGTTCCACTTTTTTCACGATTCATCCGATCTCTCTCGTCGTGGATTACCGCGTACCTTGAATCAGTCTCTAAGTACCTTCATCCCACTGATATTGTTTAAAGATACACCAGCACTCCGGTGCAATGAAGAGAGGCGGGACGCTCGTTACTTGTGGAACAAAAGGAGAGTGGCCGTCTGTTATCTAGGGCGTGCGACTTACTTGTTGCTCACAACACCGGAGCGTTCTCCTCTCATGAATATCGCGACCCACGAGAGCGACGTGCTACGTGAGCGAGAATTCGTGGATGAACGAAGAGAGAACGAGACAGAGAGAGGAAACATAGAGACCGAGAGGGAGGAGGGGTGGGTCAGCGATCCTCGAGAACAGAATTTATCCCGAAAACCCGACAATAGGCACCGCAGTGGGATTCGCCTTTGTTCGACGTGGAACAATCGACGAAAACACCTCTCGGAATTCATGAACGCGACAGCGCGTGGACTTTGATGCACGCCGGCGCAACTAGAGGCTAGAGCCCACAAAAGGAAGAGGAAGCGAAAACGGTTCGATAAACATTGTCTTTTAATCCATCCAGTCGCGTTTCATCCTCGAAACCCATCATCGAATATCCTTTCGTCCCACTGTTCCGAGCCACATCAATTGCTATTTTATTTACTCACTCGCGCTTTGATTATCGGCAGTCAATCACGCTTGAGATATCATTTTTCGGTGTTAACGTATGAATGTATAAGTGTGAATACGTCACATCAATATAACTTTTACACATGTCCTAAAAACGTATTAATTTATTTATACATTTTTCAATAAAATTGAAGTAGAGTTTTTTAAATTGATATTTCGAGACACTAATTTCCAGTTTGTAACATTAAACATATCGACAATGAATCTTCTAATTAAACTCTTTGCCTCTCACGAGAATTATGTAAATCAAATAATTTTAAAATTGTTTTGTAAATGTAACTGATCATCAATTAAATTAAATTCTTTTAGCATAAAAACAGTAATTTCAAAATCAATAAGCTTCTATTTGAGATATTTTTTTCGTTCGGCAAAAAATTAACTTCAGTTAAAAGATTAACTTAAATTTCAACGTTTAATTAAAGCTTTGAAAAACAAGCTTCCGTTTACTTTCTCAAGCCTTATATAATTCACCGAAAGTGTAAATTTAAATCTCCATTAAAACTACTATTTTTCTTAGCTCCGCCAGCAGTCCTGCGGTTAAAACGACATTCGACGGTCCTTGTACGACCTGCGCAATTCACCTCCACTATTGTTATTTCCAAAGTCCAATTCACACAGACGTTCTTTCCATTCAGAAATTGAGGCGTTCAAGATCGGACTTTTCGCACAAATACTCGCCGTTACCTCGTGCAAAGGTGCTTGCTTAGAGAACCGAATAAAGTACATAAGCCTCTCACAAGTTGCGTTCGTAACATTGCAATGGTGAGACAGGGCTGACCATCCTTTTGTCCGTTTCTCTCCTTCGCGCAGCTTTCCTACTCATTCTTCCGTCGACTTTACGGATGGCGCTAAGCTCCAGATAAACGCGCTGAGATATGTGCATCCTGATTATCGTGCACCGAGTACACTGTAGCTATCTCGAATGATAGTAAAATCCTCCTCATTGTGCCGCCGATAGTACAATATTTTAAATCCTTGGTGTGTCTTTTTCACTTCTTAGCTTATCATATCTTATTTGTTGCCGCGATGTCGCGTTTTGCGCTAATGAAAAAACGTCAGATCAGTGCGATGTAAGTTCGAACAAGTTAGAGTCCCGACGATTTATCTGCTAAAACAGCATTCTGTTTTGCCCGAACTTGCATCGTCGCAGAATACCCAGAACGACGTGGTGCTCTTAACTCGCGCTGAATACCCTTCCGCTTCGTTTCACACTTTGCCGAGCAACACATGCCAACAACGCTAAAAAGATTTCACGTAACGACAGTTTACGGTATGTGCGGAACTCCTTCCTTACATTCTTAACCGTCCTATGAGCCTCCTGAGCAAGTACTTAACGTCGAGCAATCGTTAGGCATTCAGGTACTTAGTTTCTCTTCGAGCGAAAACTTTTGCGGCCACTGTTGTCACAGGGTCGAGGGGTATTAACGAAAACTTTCACGAGTTCATGGGAAGTTTATGATGGCGCGGTATCGAGTGCAATGCAATGTCAAGCTAAATTGTAACTTCCATTACACGGGATTATGTTAAGTTGCATCAAGAGTGTCGCAACTTTCCTGATACAATGTACTCGTCAGTGATAATGGAAGCGAGCTGACGAACATTATTTACCGTACATCATTTCTATTTGGCAAACAACAATTTATTCGTCATTTCTTAAAGAATGAAAATAAAAGAATTTTTATCCATATCAATCAAGAAAATTCTATGAAATCACATTAGAGATAAATCCAGGTCGTGTTGTTGCAAATCGATGTAATTGACGTTCTTGTCAACGATGTATCGGAAACGATTCGTTCAATTTCGTGATAATCCGTCAGAAGATTACTATTAATAGCAATATATTACTATACATATATTAATGCGTCACTTGATCGTTATAATTAGCCCTTTACAATTCGATCATTAAATTCCATGCGCCATTATTGCGAGTTCTATTGACCAGGTCGATAATGTCCGGGTACCACATGCGCGGTTTCTCACGATTCTGATTATAAATCGCTGCAGCCGTGCAATATTTTCTTCGCAGCTAATTAACATGCATTTGCATAATAACATATCATCGCAGTAACGGCCGTAAAACGCCTGGTAGTTCTGTCCCAATGTATCGCGTGCATCCAGAACAAATATTGCAACAAAGTAAAAGAGGAACACGATCGACAAAATCCAATGCCCGGTACTCGCCGCAACATAGTTTCGTTCCGTCGTGCACGAACGAGATTAATTAGCCCGATACACTTTTTGGGTGAAATCCCGTTTCTCGTTAGTCTTCATTAGCCACACAACAACGACGACAATGCTGCTATCCATGACGCGCCGGAATAAACGTGCATTAGAGACAGAGAGAAAGCGTTTGACCGGTTTGTCGAACCGATCGATTTCATAAAGCCTATTTTCCCTGACATCGGGTTGCGCGCGCGAGCTTGATTAAAACGCGCGTTAATCGACATTGAAAGAGAAAACGTCGCTCAGCCCCGCGATCTGGGACAAATGGCAAAACACGCGAAACCGACGGGACCGCATTTGATATCTCATTGCGAACGAACGGACGAGTGTGGCAAGATCACGTACGAAGAGATGCAAGATAACGATTAATGCAATGTTGGAAATTCAACCCTTTGCTGAAATTAATTAACATCATTCTCCAAAAGGACTCTCATTGAAACACCCCTTTTTTCCGTCCTATCTTCGTCCCCTTCGTTCTCCATTTCGTGATAACGTGTAAAAGTAACGAGAAGCGCGAGAGCTTTAGCGATACAGCGGTATCGATTTTCGATTGGTGAGAATGACATCCTCGAAACCTTCGACAATGTCGATGCCACCTTCTCGTAGGGACTCCAAGAGAACATTAACGTCGATGCCACCTACATCGAACATTTTCGCGAACAGTATCAATTTCTACAGGTTGTCTCGCAGGTCATCTAATGTTCGCTTTATCTTCGTCAAGTGTGTATTTTACGCGATACCATAAAGGAACATCCCGTTTATTAGCACGTTTTCCGGAGGAATAGAAATATCTTTTCGCGCGCCATCGTTTACCGTCCTAATATGAAATATTCAAAAACTTAATAAACTGCTAGATAAATATGTCATAAAAACTCGCGTGCACAGGTTCCCGGCACAAATATCCGCTTTTATCCTTTAACTCTGTTTAAGTGGTTGCTTCGAATTATTCTTAGGGATTAACACGAACTGGTTCACAATATCCTTTCTATTCCTTTTTTCTCTTCTCTCTTCATCCCCTTCCTCTTTTTCATCGCAGTTCCGGGTCGCACTTAAAGGCTTCTCGTAAAAGCGGTCCTAAACGGTTTGCATTTTCATGAATAACATTCGCGAGTTCCATTTTATCCTTCTCCTTCACCTTCGTGATTCTTCTCTTATTATTCATTCAGGATGCTGCATGAAAGATGTTATGATTTAGATAAATGACGAAAGTACAAACTATGCGTGAGGAAGTATAGCATGTTGGTTAAGCAAAATTAAGATCGGTAACCTCAACATTTTTAATTACGCTTAATCTTGAATCTACTTAACTTTTTCGTGCAAGACAGTGTTTCTAATGAATATTACAGTCTTAAGTAAACGTAATCAAGTAATTGGAACGGAGAAATTCCCATGTTTCAAATATCCCATCCATCTCCTTACCTCCGGCATAAACGTGACATTCACGTTCTTCGTCTGTTAATATCCTTTGTGCGAGATCTTGCCAGCAGTAACAAGAACCGATGACGTCCCCGCTCCATCACGCGATGATTAAAGAGACGCGCGATTAAATCGACCGCGAAACGATCACGATTGACGACTGACGAGGGTAATTAATGGAAGTATGATATGAAACGTTAGTGCGGATGAGGGTTTCGACGGGACGTACCAAACAAACGTGGTGGTCACGCATAACGGCAGTTGCCTGTACGTCCCTCCGGGCATCTTCAAGAGCACATGCAAGATAGACATCACTTGGTTCCCCTTTGACGACCAACACTGTGACATGAAGTTCGGATCCTGGACCTACGACGGCAACCAGGTACACTACTGTCTCCACTTACACACCGACACACGCTCAATACACACCGAGAGCACCAAGATTATTATCGCTCCCTTAAATTCTTCCGAATGAACTACACGCGCTTTTACTCGGGTAAACCGGAAGCAGAGGGTGAAAGAGGGTAAGGGACCGCGAAAAGTGGCGACCAATGTGACCGTCGTGCGATGCGACAAAGGAGAGGATCTTATTTTCGATTTTTGGAAAGTCTTCTGCAAAATTTCTACTTACTGTGACAGAGATGCGTGATAATACCGGTATAATAAAATTTGAGTGCAAAATTTTCTGAATACTAGAGAATTTGTACAAATCAATTTGCATTTGATGTTTCTTCATTGTAAAACATTGATCTTTTACAATTAGTCATGATATATTTCAACAAATACAAAATATAAAAGTTCAAAAATTTATAAATTTATAAATTCCTTTCTTAATATATTATTAATTCTGCATTTACCGTTCAAATTCATTAAAGCGATTGTAATTAAAACTCACTGAATATATATTTCAAAAATATAAAGATACGTATTTATATAAATATTTATACATAAGTATTTGCATAAATATTATATAATTTTCTAATACAACGCACATCTTGAAATTAATAAGTAATTAATTCATCGTCAAATTTAGAAACGTAGCTCTAAAAACGTGTCTCAATCGCTGCTTAATTACCAATCACGGATACAAGTCTCGTTTTCGCTTAACGAACTCGCGGCGAATTTCCATGCAGAAAACTGCGAGAGAATTACCCCATCTGCGTCGCTCCTCGGCGTGCGAAACGGGGATCCCTGCGGGATCCTCAGCATTCTATCGCCGTCGCAAATGAAGCCACTTTCGTTGTCTATTCGCCATCAGAGATCCCTCGCTGCCACGAGACTCGACCCGCCTCCCACCTCGTCCCAGCCGTGACCAGAAAAACCCTATCCCGCGCCCATGACGGGCATCTCGCGGCTTCTTCTGTCCGACACAAGACTCACGAGTGCAACACACAATAGCGATGCTACATAGATAGCCGTTCTCACGCTTCGTAGCTTCAGCTCGAATCTATATACATAATATATAGGCATATATATATGATATATAGCATTACATGTTACACACGTACGACACATGTATCACACGCACCGTTTTCTATAATGTGTGAGTTAGATCGAGTGCCGCGTGAGGAAAGTGACAAAGTAAGATAGGAAAGTATCAGAGATACCAAGCACTCCAGAAGAGAAAGTTTAGTCGAGAATCACATGTTTCATTTAGCATTGAACATTTCGGAGACGTTTCGAGTGGATTTTCTTTTGAGACATTTACCATGATAGATCCGCCGAGGAGCAAGGAGAACGTCACTTTGTGAACGGATGATTTCACCAATTTTTATTTAATGCGCTTCGACAAAAGCATAATCAATTGTAAATAGCTTGTTGCACAAAATAGGTTGAGAACATTATTTTATGCACAGTAAATTGCGCAGCATTCCAGATGTCGATTAACATGCGGAAATATGTCGATGACGCACGGCTTAAATCGTCGGATTCGATCTTGCCGTATTTAATTATTTCTAAATTGCAAGTAACTTGAGGTGATCACTATTAATGGAACTATTTCCTCACACTATTATGGAAACGCTATTTCCATGCGTCGAACCGACGGCATCAATTCTATAATGTCAGAAAACACACGATTACCTCCGCTCGATCATAATTACTTTGTCGCATAAATTTCTTAACAGTCCATGAACTGCATTTACTATTTCTCACTGTCAATTACACTTAACATTTCTTTAGAGAAATAATTTGGTTGAAATAAAATGTGACTCATTAATATCACATTTTGATAAAGATTGACGGATAAAAATAATTTGTTTAATCTTGTATGGCGTAACAAGAAATTAGTTTGCCTCGCACGTCGCTTGATTTTACAGAGACACGAGTTTGCTTTTAGATACAATTTTACAACACGGATTTCGAGGGTGAAATTTTGTTAAACTAGCTCTACTCGATTATATATCCGAATTGCGGATAACCCATGGCGACCATCGTTAATGGAACGATCTCGACACTCTCGTAGATTGTGTCGCAGATACTTCAACGTGCATTGTCAATGCTAATTACATCTGCGGTGCTAGATAAATTATCGTCATGTATTTAAAGCGAGCAAATCACTATACGTACAATGTACTTTTCTCAATCTCGTATTACAAGCTAATTATCCTCAATGATCTTTCCTATAACGTTCTTCACGATAATAATATCGCGACATTTGCACTCGGACGTTTCCGCTCCGAAGAAAATTACACAGAAAATCTAGTCAGAGAGAGAAAAGTTATTCATCTTTGCTTCTTCCTTGTGATTTAATCGTCCGTTAAGTTCTCCCATTAATTATCAAATTATCAATTATCAAAGTTCTATGCAAAATCCGTTTAATTCCGGCTGCATAAGTTTCCTAATATCTACTTAATATCAAATTTGAAATTGGCGGTATGCCAATATGTGAATAATTTGAAGTTTCAGGCTCGTACAAGCTGTCGTAATTTTTGCACGTTGAACTATCAAATTCGCATTGGTATGAAAACGCCGATAAAGTTTGTCGGCATACAGGCCGTTGTCTCTTGGCTATTCCATTATGTTAAAGCGATAAATTTTGGCTACTGATCCCCGTCGTCGTAACGTGTATAGAAGTGGATGCGCGGGTGTACCAGACATTAGTCATATACATACGCGAGGCATCGCGCCTAACTCGCGACGTCGAGTTTGTCGAGCTCGTCCCCACGGCGTGCAGTTTGCAAGCTGCATATAAACGCCAAATGTTAAATTCATTTTACTTACGACCCGACCTCGACATTTCGCCACGTCCGTGACAGTTTCCAACCCCTCGAGACCCGCACGCAAAGAACTATCCACGATCAGAGCTTAGAGAGAGACACGCCGGTTCGTTCTGTCACTCGAAATCACTTCCTGACGGGATCGAATTAATGAAAATCAACGTAATTTGGTATTTTAGTATGCGTAAGTCTGACTTAAAGAAATTCCGTCAGCTTGCAATCTGCATTGAATTTTAATTTAATAATTCTTGAAATAATTTCTACTTCATTTAATGCTTTGTTCGATACACGAAGTCACACTATCTTGGTTTGAAAGATGTCTTATACTTTCCAGAAATATTGATTCAAGCGCGATGCAATTCTGGACATTATAATTTTAACAATCACTTAATATTATGAACATGGAAAAACATATATTAGTATCCTTTTACGACGTCTCATATAAAAATTTGGTAACTATTCGGAAAACGGTACACCTCATCGATTTCATCGCTCTTTGGATATGTTGTAGAGGAAGTTATTCTGAGTAAATCTCCGCAAAAACCAAGTCCGGGACGACATTGGTTTAAGGAGATATAACAAGTTTAAGTTTCAAAATTTTAATGCTTCTCATCGCAAGAAACTGTGTGTGTAACGACACTTTGTGTGTATATGGCATTCCTACTATTGTTGATATTTCTATGACTTTGAAAAGGAATCCGAAAGTAAATTAGTATACAATAGATTTTCGTACAGATAACATTCTAATAATCTGTCTTAAAATGAAACCTCACTTTGCATTGAAAAGTATACGCGTGGAGGCAGTGTGTTCCGCCCCCCCTACGGGGGGGCTCCACTACCGAAAAACTACACACATAGGTGTGGGTGGAACTTGCTTCGCGTGGAAACTTTCTACACGAAGCAAGTTCCACCCACACTTATGTGTGTAGTTTTTCGGTAGTGGAGCCCCCCGTAGGGGGGGCGGAACACACTGCCTCCACGCGTACACTTTTCAATGCGAAGTGAGGTTTCATTTTAAGATAGATTATCAGAATGTTATCTGTACGAAAATCTATCGTATATTAGTTTACTTTCGGATTCCGTTTCAAAGTCATAGAAATATTAACAATAGTAGGAATGCCATATACACACACAATGTCGTTACACACACAGTTTCTTGCGATGAGAAGCATTAAAATTTTGAAACTTAAACTTGTTATATCTCCTAAACCAATGTCGTCCCGGACTTGGTTTTTGCGGGGATTTACTCAGAACAACTTTCTTTACAACATATCCAAAGAGCGATGAAATCGGTGAGGTGTACCGTTTTCCGAATATTTACCAAAAATTTTATGTCTCCTGACTTACGGAATGACATCTGACATGTATACAAAAATTTGACGTGGACCGTCCGATATCTTTATCGTGTATTTGCAAGCAAGAAAAAGTCGTACTTCATGATAACGATTTATTGCGATGCTGGTGAATCATATGACGATTGGTAGTGCTGGGTCATAAAGTAAATTGAAAATGACAAATCGTGATTTTCCATTTGCTGCTGATGCACCGTAAAACACTGCACCGCATCGTAAAGCTCAGCGAATGTTCACTAACGGATAATGCACTTATTGCGACGGCAGGAGAATGAGAAACAACAAGTGTCTCACACACACATACACACACGGGCATACATACACGTGCATAAAATTTTTAACGAATCACCACTAAAATCCATTGTTAGTGTTATTATCATTCAAAACAAATATTTTTTGTCGAAGCAAAATTGGCCAAATCAAACTAAATCATACATACATTACACATATGCATATTTCTTCATTTGTCAAAGTATTTTTATCTAAACAATCAATTAATACATTACCGCAAAATGTTAAAATTTAAAATTATGAAAATTAATACACAATTTCTATGCGCTTTTGTGCTTATGTTGTATTTTGTGACAGTTTCTCGATTCATCGGCGTTATTGATTTTAATAATATCAAAATCATTAACTACACGTGGCGGCTTTGTCGCACGCTTTGATGATAAATAAGGTGCATGCTTTAGCATTCTTATAAATTGCGCGTCGAACTATTTCCTCGCTGTCACTGCCGATAAATTTATAAACACTCCGTCATTCTTCTTTGTTCTCTTCGCTTTAATACAGTCGACGTCGATAAGACTAAAAAACTACCATTGCTTTTCAGACGGAGTTATCTCACGAGCAATAAATAATTTCCGTACTTCCGCAACACGGTCGCGGTCTCATCGATTTCCAGTCCGGGAGCGATAAATTTGGTCATTATTTGTCTAAATACGTGTGAAGTTCCTCGTGCCATTTCGCGTATGCCCATCTGTACCTTTTAATCATGACATAGACATAATTTACCGTGATACATACATACTGCAGACACATTTCAGTGTTACAGATTCACAAATCAATCATTTATCTTTAATTTGTAGTTCGACAGAATAAAGCATTAAATATTATATATCTCAAAAGTCATATTAACGTATCACTTTTTGAAACTGCAAATTTCCGTACAAGTTTCTTTTATAATAAATAATATCTTTGGATACATGGATAGAGATTTCGCACGTTGTATTTTTCAAGTGCAGTGATAATGTCGCGCGCGGACGAAGAAACGCTCGAACAATTAATACGGAGGCGAAATCAGTTCTCCGATAAATTTTGCACTTTAATAATACGTAATCTGTTCACTTTTGTACTTCTTTCTCTCCAGTGTTTCGTCATATCATATAATAAATTGACTCTAAAATGCTTGTGTATTAGTTCATCGAACTTTGTCACCGACTGAAAGGCAAACTCGATAATAATGGAATCTTAATGAGGGATCAATGTCTTTCGAATCACCGTCGATCGTACCGGTCGGACCGGAATATTATTAGCGAATCTCATAAAACGTTCATAGGACGGGAACAGTTCTTCGATCGATAGTTACCTTTAATAACGAGGACGTCGTCGCGCCATGACAGTGCGCATCTGTCCGCTACCCAAATCGATCACGCGGTTGAAATATTATCATGCAGTTCTTTAAATCTTTAAAACCGTTTTGGAGGAAAAATGTACTTTTTCATAGACAACGCCATCGCTTTGCGCCCAAAGCACTTTATCCGCCATTAAAATCGCCCGCAATCCAACGCGAGCTTCTTTTAAATTACATTCGCCATTAAGTTCAGTCCATTTTAACTTCACGCTCATTTTAGCTTCACAACGACTTCACCATGCACTTCTCTGTAATTTGTAAGCATCATCAGCATCCGTTTACACATGCATATATATACGATTATATATTGCTTATTACCTACTCGCGCGGACCTATCATTTTATTAAATCGGATATATAGATATCCTCCTATCTCGACACACGATCATCCGATCGTATTCGCAAACGGATCAAATATAAAAGCGAGGAAACGCGTGGAATGTCCACGCCTGCGCAAAAATTTAGTTTATTCCGATAAACAAATTTATTTATTCAACTCGCAGTAACAACTCAACGCGCAGTTAATGGACGGGCGTGGTCTCTATGCCGCAGAGACAGCAACGTTTTACGAGGCGGGCATAAACATTTACTGTTTCCGACGGAAATTCGTTCGCGCGCGTTTTATTCGTGACAATAAAATTTTGATTTTTTGTATGATGCCTGCATCCGCATTTGGCAACTGGACCGGTGTTGTGTTAAATCGACATTTCATCGACACACTAATTTGATCCATTTTTTCTTTTTTTTTTCAAACAATTTATTTTAATTGCGCGTTGAATCGATTTAATCGGGAATCTTTCTTCTGGAGTGCTGGGACAATTTGTCTGATGACAACATAATGGAAATAAGATTTTGCAACCACATCACGAGCGCAATCTGAGCACACTAATTGGCTATAGCTATGTTGTTATAACTATTGAATCTTATATAATGGTGTCGACATATACATTTAACCTTCCTACGTAGAGGAGGGCGCTATGATGGGCTGATGTCGCTTGCCGGTGTTACGTTGCTTTCACGGGCTTTTTCTTCGAGTATCAAACGAGAGCTTTCGCTATATATATATATATATACAAACATATATACATACATACATAGATATATACGAAGATAAAAAGCGGAAAAAGAATGGGGAAAGAGTGAAACGACAAAAAAAGAGTGAAGAATTAGGGAAAACAACGAAAAAGACAACATGATGGTTTCGGAATTTATATATGCACATACACAGATTACCCTTCGTATCTCCCCGCGCGAAAAAAAGAAGATACTGCAGACATAGAAAGGTGTTAGGACGATCGCGAATACACAACTGACTTAAACTATACTTATACATGCTTCACACACATATACATCGACCAGTCAAAGCAGGGACCACGTGATTATGTCTGAGCTGAGAAACAATTTTGCATGGAGCACATGTCCACGCCGTTCTACTATCGACTCCGCACCGATTATCCCTTTGTCGACTTTCTTTCTCGAATAACTGCCTTCCTGGCTCTTCCTGAATTCTTCCCGAGTTCCAAATTAAGTTTCCTTTCCATCTATTTATTTTTTAATTTTATTTTTACAACGATTAAAGACGCATGCTTGTATGTATACGCTTCACATCTATTCGACATCTCTCTCTATCTTTCTCTTTCCCACCTTTTACCGCTTCGACAATTTCTCATGCATGTAACGGTGATCTCTTTGCTGCGCATGACGTGCATATCTTGTCACGACGATAACTCGTAGCTAGAGGAAGGTGAGCCTGTTGTGCACTTCGCGTTGTATATTCCGCTGCTTCGGAATTAGTTCGAATCAAAGCTGGATAGTACTCGAGTATTCAGTAGCTTGTTAACCAGAGTTATTGAGGAATGTTGCGAGTATAATCGAGAAATAATAGCTAGAATAAATAAGAGCTCTCTTTCGAGCATTTAATTTAGATTTCTTACAAACGTTGAGCCATTAAAGGAAAAACATTTTACTTACCGTTTGTAATTACGTATATTGAAAGATCCATCTAAATTCTTACTGCTGATTTTTCACATAGAAGTATTGCTTCTTATATATTTTTTTTAATGCGAAGATAGAAAGATCAATATCCGATCACATCGACCTGTATCACTGACTCGACAGAAACGTAATATCAACCTATCAATGAAATTGTCAATGAAGTCAAATATCGAAGTGAAATCTGCCACTACGACAGAAGCCACGTCTTCTACACAAGAAAATGTTAATTGATTCAACGCTTAATCAAATAATCGGTAACACGACAGACTATCTGATATAATTCTTACTTCCAAGAAGTATATACGTATCTAAAAGCTATCTATTTTAATCATTTACTTGTTTCGTGATATATAAAATGATGCCAATTATCAAAATCTATAACGCGAAGGCTGCACGGTATCGATCAAAGAATTACGTCGATTGGGAAAAAGGAGGCATCAAAGGAAGAGAAATTAATGCCCCTCTTACTCGTGTCGATGGCGGATTACAGAAGTGTTCGAGCGTAATCCGCGACTACGCACCACTTTACGTAATCGCGCTAGCAGCAGCAGCCAAGGATCACTTTCCTCTCGAGTCGATTTATCCGAAGCGAGAGAGAGTGAGAGAAAGAGAGAGAGAGAGAGAGAGACACCTCGCTCACGTTCATTCGGCAAGATAACTGACGACAACGCTCCCGTTCCATGCAATTTTCCGGTCGCTTCGTCATCGCTTCCGGCCATTTCGTTTATGAACAATTTGCGAGGACTCCTTCCGACCCTCTCCTATCTCTTTCTCTCTCTCTCTTCTATCTCTATTTCTCCTTCCTCTCCGTCTTTTCTCTCCTCCCCCTCTCTCTTTCTCGATCCAACTTTTCTTCACCTTCCCTTTTTCATTTCTCATTTTTCTGGCGCAATTCTCCCTACGAGCTGCCGATGTGAACACGCGCATTTTGGCTATCGCTCAAGAATCAAATTATTTATAATCTGCCGATCTACCGATCCACTAGTGAGTCCAGACTGAACTTCCTATCTTCCGTGGAGTCGATAGCTGAGTGACGTCTCCGTGCCAGCGACAGGCGAGTCCCCATTCTTGAGATTCTCCGTCCTGATCGCACGCGCGCTTCGATCCAACACCCACGAGAGCTAATTCTCGATCGATCCAACCACCTGAGACGTTTCGATCCGTTGATTTTTTTAGTAACTGACAATTTGCAACAATACGTGTTGCCGAAAATTTCCTTTCAACTGTCTAATAAAATTTAACAAGCATAGCAGAATGCAATAGTACGCCACGTAGTCATCAACATGATCATAAAAATAATTTCTAGGATTTTGCAATTACATGAATTAATCGACAAAATTTCGAAACCAAAAAGTTTTTCAAACATCTACGAATGTATTCAATTCGAAGTCAGATTCTTTGAGGAATTCATCAACAAAATTGTAATTTGCAAGTAAGCTCTGCTATCTTACAGTGTTTCCTCATGACTTGCAATTTACAACTATATAAAATAGTTATATAAAATAGTTGATAAGGTAAATTTCCGCGATGGAAGATGAAATAGGGATTGTAAGCCAACATTAGACCATTATCGGCGAACTGTTAATCGTAAACTGAATTTATCCTTAATCTGTTTCACGGCAGATGGGTCGTCTATAATACAAATCAATGAACCGCCGACTGTACGGATCAAGATATGCCGCGTACACGCGATCTTATAGGAAACACACACACGCATGCGCGTGCGCATGCACATTTAGAGAGGACTACAGAGGTAAAGGGACAAACGCGTGGAAAAGTTAATTGAATATTAGGTCGAAGTTCACATTCACAGTTCACACTTGTGAATGACACATCTGACCTATCGATACTGGAAATACTTTCAGAGTTCTATAATCTTAATAATGAAATTGCGAGTCTACTTCGAGTTTGACTTACAGTACTTAATACCGAATTTCCTACATGGAAGAAAAGATTGATTTTTAACCCCGAATTTTATTAAGGAAAAAATTTTGCGACAAGGAAAGTCAAAGAAATTTTGGCATTTATCTTTTTGTTTCGATTTACATGAAGGCAACACGCATAACACCTACTATAGCAACACTGTCGTGTATTAAATTATATGGCAACTCGTGGAGAGACACGGATCGAATCGACTGATCGGAAAAAATGGAAAAATGTAATGGAAAAAAAACTATAACGGAGAATCAAAAGAATGAGTACTCGCTAAACAAAAAGCTTAGGCTAAGTTCGCGTTCGCTTCACGCATATCAGCGTGCTCTCATCTTATCAAGAGATTCTCGTCGTTATCGTTATCTTGATTCGAAACGGATCCTTCTCAGTAAGATCGATCGCGACAAATTAATTACTCCAATGACGTTTCTCTTACCTCAAATACGTTCTCGGAGTCTTGCAAGTGGAAATAATAAATGCGTAGAAATATCTAATTATTCGTCGATATCATTTATTATACAGAGCATACTAATTGATTATGTCGGCCAGGTTGGATGAGCTGGCGCGAAAGAGCCCTGAACTGCATACAACACGATATTCACAGCGCCATATCGTTTTCATAGTATACATTATGTACATATCGGAAGAGCGATATCGTAGTAGTTGCCACAATAATTTTGCATTAATTCGAATCGTGCGTAAATAATATGCAGATTGACGTACATTCATTAATTATGTGAAGACCGATAAATTAAATTTACACACAAGTCGATCGTGTGTGCAGTGTTAAACAATGGTAATTTTCGTTAATGGGCCTGGATTTCGCGTTTCACGAGAGAAAAAAAAGAAGAGGATTAGTGCCTACATCTGATTAATAGAACTAACCGAATTTACACGCGTCTCGCAAATTACGAACTCGCGCGTGTCTAATCTACACTAAGCGCATAACACGTAAATATTCGCACGTATGCTGATCGGCGGCTTGCGGTTTACGCTACACGTACATGTACGCACGGTGGTTGTGCCACATGACGGTTTCTTGTTGCCAAGCGACACAAGGCGCGCGTTTCTCATGCCACTTGCATTCACGAATGATAGACTGCAAGCATCTCGCAAATCTTCATTCGTCGCCATTCCCTTTCGTATCACCCACATTCACCGCGCGTGAAATACGTTTCAACAAACGATCTTTCCACGGCAATTTAGCTGCCTCGTCGTCACCCCGGCTCATTCTCGAAAATTCAAAGGGTAAAGAAAATTTCAAATGCGACCCTATTCAAAGAACAAGATGGGGGAAATGCAAATGTGCACTCAAAGCTGTTCGCCGCAAAATGAAGGGAAATCGTCGTAAAATCTCTTAAAGCGAAAATTTCCAAGCCATCATCCTCATATGGGAGTACCATAGAGAAATTATTCTTAATTGGGCAATATTCTGATAAGATCGCGCAAGTTTACCAGCGTGTTCTCTCCAGCGTACTTATGGTAATGATAATCTTCTCGTTTGCATATAAGTACAATTAAACGTACGCCCGGGAAATAATCTAATAAAGCGGTCGACCGACGAAGCAAAACGGAACGAAAAATCGAGACATCGGCGCACAAAGTCAAAAAATCCCATTCCGCGAATCACCTGGCGCGGCGAGTGTCATTTTTTAAATTTCTAATCGAGTCGTGACGCGCGACGCGCAGTTTTGCGGGGTAGGGTTTTGCAACAATAAAATTTTTCTCCGCCCGGGCGAGACTAGATGCTGGGAAATAAACGAAGTGCTCGATACCTGCCTTTCACCTGTTGCACGTGTGTTCCTGCCGTGCCGCGGTGTGCAACGACACTTCTCCCTGAAGCAGCTGCTCGATTTCCTTCTTCCTCCGCGTTGAGTCTCGCGTTTCTCGTGAGTTCTTCTTCGTTCTTGTCGCGTACCCTTACAATCGTCGATCCGTCAGTATCGCATCCTCGAGCGGCCGTCTCAAGATTCTCTTCGTCGTCGGAATTTATTCCTCGCCGAGACAAGACGGACGGCCGCAATCGGCCCACTTGACTGCAGCAAAATACGTTTCTCTCGATCGCCTCGAATTGAAATCCTGGAGTTAGTAAATCAACGGGATACGAGTTGCGGACATTTATTTTGAGCAGCTGGTATTGATCGGCGCCGCGAACAGTTTCGATTTGTCATTGACAGAGAATGACACCAAGAATCGATCGTATTTCCAATTTGCGTTAAACGATAACTTTACACGAGACAGGTTCGGTTTTTTTACTGTACAACTCGTAATATATGCCAAATATCAATATGTCATTCATTTATATTATACATCTATATTATGCATTACGCGTTAAATGATAAAATTCGATCTGAAGATGATAAGATAATTACAACAGCGATCTCGAAATAAAATTACAACATACTCAGTTTCATGCAAATTTCCACTTGCAGCGACAACGGGAGGTACATAATTAATTAACAACAGGACAACGATAACGATGAAATTCCGTAAAATTAAAAATGACGCACTTGCCGGTAAGAGGCAAATCTTGATTCAAAGGAGAACGAAAATGATCATACGCGACTCATAGGCGCGAAGCGAACGCGTTTGTTCGGATGCGCTCTTACTTGCGTGCCCCTCGGCGCACTCGATCACGAATTACAGACAAAGCTGTAATAAAATCTGCTACGTGCGGTGCGTGCGAGCTGGGGCACTCATGTAAGACCACGTTCCGAAACAAGAAGAGAAAAGAGGAAGAGATGTGCCGACCTCTCTCGATGAATACATTAAGCTGCGTTCTTCTTATTAGCCCTTAAATGTTATTCGATGAGAAGTTGGACATCCCAGTTGCTCGAGGAAATTGCCCGCACATGACTCGCTCGCGTTATCTCGACTCAAAGGCATCGGCGTCTCCGACAATTGATTGGATCGTAGAATCGCGAAATCGCAGGGAGTCATACGCGCTCGTTATCTGCAAATTGATTGTTATACGAACGCGGGACTGACAAGGTGTGCCTTTGCGAGGAAACCGAGATAACAAGACGCGCCGAGGCAGGCAATTTCTTCCTTCCACATTTGCGTGTCGGACGAGAATTGTAGATCGTAAAGAATCGTAAACCTCCAACTCCCCACACCCATAAAAATACAACGCGATGTCGGACGCAATGCCATTTACCGCCATCCTTCTTTCGCAGTGCAGCATGCAGCGGCAGCGATGGAATTCTTTCCCTTTTTTTCTCTTTTCCTTTAATTTCAACTCGACTTCGCGCGATTCGCATGAGAAAAGCGTCTCAGCCAGTTGAAACGCGCGGCGTGTAACATTTGTAACTTTATTCGCGCGTTATTTTACGCCGGCGAAATATTTTATGAATAGCTCGTAAAGAATCGAGATAACGGCGCGATGTATCGATAGACAGTGATCGTGATTTGCAAATTTACACCGAGAAGTAACGTTTCATCTTTCTTCTCAGGTTTCACGCGATCGGAAAATTTTCGTGTCGTGAAATGAGGAAAGAGGCTTTTGTTGCATATTTCAACGGTGTCGAGTATCGATCACGCCCTACACAAGGAATCGGACGATGGGTCGTATTGGTTCGCTCTTACCTTGTTCAATATTACGCTGAATATTACGCGAAACTCTCCCGTCCAACTGCGGAAAGCGTATAAATGCGCGCATCCTCGGAATACGACATCGCGAGTTCGGTATTTACGAGCGGAACGATCGGCCGAGATTCGGTGATCAATACCGAGCTCGTTTGCGCGTTCTCGTGCGAGTTCACTTCGGTCCCCCCCGGTGAATTCGAAATGTTGAAAAACATTCGGAAGTTTCGCTCGTTAAATCACGGCCTCGTCAAAGAACTGAATTTTATCGACCGGAACAATTCAATCGCGCGCTACGAGGGTCTTTCACCCTTCATTTCCCTTTTTTTTCTGTGAGAAATCGCCACTCGCATATCTTCTTTTGTCAGTACCGATGATTTTGTTCGGAATCTCTTGTTGGCGCTTTTGAAACGCGTTTGTAGGGCTCGTTAAAAGCTCGACGGGAATCAATTAAAATGCGACTATTAAACACCCCATCCAATCGAGCCGAACAGCGAGATTCTCGACAACGCGTAACACGACGACACCCGATACACGTTTTCGCACGCACTCACGCATTTTGCGGCGAAATTTACGACCGCCGTGATCCAATCGTGACCCCAATGGGATAGGTGCTGAAACTCAAAGCCCGTTTTCGACCTTCCGATTATCGTCGCCGTCGCTGCAGGTTGCACTGCTCCCATTGAAATGCAGTCCGAACGCATTTCCACCAATTACTCTGCCGCATATAAACGTTGTCTTCCTACCCCCTTCCCCTTGATTTATATCTGCTCTCTCTTTCCCATATAACATATAAATTATATATCTGTATTTGTGTCCAAACTTGACTTATGTCGTCTATGTGTCATACACCCGAACTTTGTTCCATTTCGCCCTCCGTCACTCAACGAATCAACATCACCATATTAATTGATATTGTCTGTACAGCGTGTGTGTGTGTGTGTGTGTGTGTGTCGCATGTAATGTGTGTGTCTGTGTGTGTGCGTATGTGTGTGTATGTGTGCGTGCGTGTGTGCGTGTGTGTCTGTCTCTGTGTGTGTGTGTGTATATATATATATATGTACAGAAATTAATGGCCGTTTCATGTCGTGACGCGTCGTAGCTTGCATGCTTTCTTGACGGTGCGTAGGTGATATCCAACGCTCACACGCAGATTCCCCCTGTCCTCCCATGTCACATATCCACGTGTACGTGTCCGCGTGTCAGTAAACTACAGAACAGGGATTGAAACTGGAGTAATTTTGGCGAGTTCGGATTTCGGTGTGCAAAAATAACTTTCACATGTCGCGCGAGTAAGACACGCTTTCTATATCCGAAGCAGCATCGAGAATCGGACTTGCCGAATAGTTACAGCTTGCAGTTCCGATTGCCCGATCACAGAGAAAACATACGCGTTCGTGTACGTCTGTATACATGTGTGAAACGCTTGAATGTGAATTCACGTAAATTCGTTAATAAGGAGCATGGTCAATTGCGTTCGCCGTTGGAATCGGCTTTAAAGTCCTGATATTGTACCGTGAAACACGAGCGCAGCTGTGCTTTGATCGTTCCTTCCTCTGCATCAAGTCCGCTGCCATCACATTTTTTCGCGCGTGGTCTCATTTCGTAAAATCATATCTTTAGAAGCGCGCGAGTAATTTTTAACTCCAAGCTGACGACCATTTGGAACGCGAGTATCGCGATATTTCGGAGAGTTTCGAAAATTAGGAATGGTTTCTCGAAGATTGAGTCTACAATCCGTGCACTTTTAAAGATACCGGATTTATTTAATTACCGTTTACGTTGCAATCGAAAAGCATCGAGATGATGTAAAACTGACATCATTTCTAATTGATTACAGATTAATGTTTGCATGCATGCATCCATTTACAGTAGGAAATTGAAACCGATATAATTTAGATTGGGTTGGTATTTCAATATTAAGCATCAATATACGACAATAATCACTACGTTTGTTCAAATCGGTAAAAACACACAGTTGTCATAAGATCCCCATATGTGTGAAAAATGGAACTGGTTAAAATTATATCGGTTACAATTTTAGATTTTACAGGTGGCATCTGCGGTCGACAGCGAAAGGCGGCTCGCTCCCGATTGTAATCACCCGAGGCTATGATTATTAGACGAGACGCTCGATTGCACATACAAGAAACTGACCCTGCGGGGCCGCTTCTTAACGTCATCGGCTTGATTAAGCCTGTCGGATAAGAGGCGTTATATATGAAGATTGAATTTAATTAGTTAAGGGGTTGCGGCGCCGTGTCGCGCCGCAGCCAGCGCATTTACATCTCGAAACGTCCATTCTCGAGACATGCATCGCGTTGGCGTAGTAAACCACGTGTAGTCGCTCCGAGTAAGGGCCGAACTAAGCTATGAAGTAAAATATATGTCGCGATGAATTATGAGGAGAGCTAACTTTACGAGCTCGGTGTATCCGTCGTAATTTTCGCTACGAATTTCACACTATAAGCACCTGTTGTATAACCAGCAGCGCTTGCTTGTTCTAATTATTACGAAAGATAAAGGGATCAATTTGGACAGGGAAAACAGAAAAGACAAATGGCGAAGAGATGAATAAATCGATTTGATTGAACAATGACAGACCGGATACGAAATCTTCTCGAGAAGAAGAAAATAAACGTGACGGTCGAATTGCAAATGTGATTGCTACATCGAAAACCCCCTTACAATTTTCTCGGTACGAACGCGACGCAGACCTTTGCATATATCCAGAAAAAGATGAGGTACCGCTGCTCTCAAAGATGTACGAAGTGCATCGAGGACTATTGAAGTCTTCATCAAATTCGTTTTACCATTATTGTGCCCAGGAATATTGGAAAATAACGTCTTTACGAATAATAACATCTCTCCCCCAAGAAACGTTTGCCAAGAGAGCATGGAACAAAAAAGCGTTGTAAAATTTATATACGAAAATACTGAAATTAACCATGAAAAGTGAGCTTTGATAGTCAAACGCGATTAGTTATGCATGAGTTGATCTTGTATCAAATTTAATTAATAATTTAAGATATTTATTTTGCAGATATTATGAACTTTAGCAGAGGTTTTCTGGCATTTTCTCTTGAAAATTATATTATCTTTGTAGATAATGTCAATTTTTAAATATTTACTTTACGTTCGTCGGACAACTTGAAGTTATTTAATTTATCTATCACCGAAGTTAGAGTTGAAACGTATGATTTATAATTTTTATTAAATGTACATATAACGTTAACTCATACATAACTAACTTTGACTCTCAAAGTCCACTTTTTCTTTGCTACTTGCTAATTTTTATATCAAAAATCTTGAGTTAATTAGTCATTTATTTGAAAATATTATATGTCTATGAGAATTCGTGCATATAAAATTATCTCATTTGATTTGTATGATTCGATTTCCGCGATCTCGTGCTTCTGTAATGCTTCTGTAAATGATTAAATATTGAAGCGTCAGGATAATTCTGTTTATCACAAAAAAGCTTTTTCGAAACTGATGAGCCATGGCAACTAAGTAAACCATATTCTATTTGGCTCCAGATCAAAGAGCAACAGATACGCAGCGAGTGATACGGGACTTAAAAGAAACTGGAAAATTTTTTCAAAGTATCTCCGGTGTCGTCATTTTATTTCCAGTCCTCCGTGTAGATAGAAGCGAAAATGGAAGCGACAGGAATCTTTTGTTCAAGATTTCGTTTAATTACTTTAATACGATTGCAGCGCGATATCCGTGCAGGAAAGAGACTGTGAAATCCTTTGGTCAACTGTTATCAATTAAAATATCTGTGCGGAATAATTGAGCGTAAAATCTACGTTTTAAGAACGAAGTTGTTCTAAAACTAATATTTTACCGAAAATATATACGGATAGAAATAGGGGTTGACTTTACTTTTCGCAAAGCTCTCAGATTAATATCTCTGCATTTAAACTTCAGGAAACTTATCGACTCTCGCAAAAAATTTTTCGAGTCTTTGAAAATCCTGTATAATAGCATAAAGTTCTTCGAAAGCTAAAGTCAACCAATTTTTGTTTCTCCGAGAGTTTTGCAGAAGTGGTACAAATATACGTTGCCTTATCAAATATTCACGACGATTTTAAGTTTTGCATAGAGCGACTACATGATTGCTACGCATTCGCAAGCTAAGTAAGTTGTGAACCTCCATCAGAGACAAGGACTTCTTGACCACGCGAAAAGCAATTTTCAGCGACGGTAAAGAGCAGTTTTCCGCCTGTCGACCGCACGAACGCGTTTTTCCAGGCGCGCATGGCGCACGAGAGAGAAATCACCGTCTCTTCTTCGCACCGTCCCACAGCCGAACGGATTCTCCTTCGTTGCACGCCTTATCACGTAACGTCGGTTTGTGGATGCACTATTTCGTAGACGTATAGTTGATGTGAATATAGACGCGAGCGGAATTCGTAGCTGCATGCGCATGTTCGGCTTCGAGTTACCTAACGAAATGTCCCCATCGTGTAGATACGTGCCCATCTTAATCAAACTTTGACCTTGGTAGCTCGATCTGGTACTCAACTCAGAGGATGGTGGTGACTTATCCGATTTCATCATGAACGGGGAATGGTACCTCATGGGTGAGTTTCACTGAGCAAGTTTACGACTTGTCGAGCCAATTAAACTCTGTCTCTGTATTGGCACGAGTATTTGTATGTGTGTTTGTGTGCGTAAGGAAATGTGAAAGAATAAAATCTTTGAAAGAATAAAATCTCGAATCGACTCAATACGCAAAGGGATTCTATAATGATAATAATACAGAAATAAATCTCTGAATTAAGTAGTATAGAATGCACATAGATAAAAATAAATGTTTGACAATTTTGACTAATTATCATTTAAAATTGATTAGTAACTTAAAATATCAACGATTTTTTATGACACTTTGTTAATGTCTCTTATCAAAAATATTACTTCATCGTAACAAATAAAATTTTTAAATAATTCCACCAAGACATTTCAATGACCGAGATGTGCTAATTGCGAAGCAGAAAGCACACTATTTAATTACTAAAAAATTATACCTATTAAAATTATGTTTTTTTTAAATCACATATCCGCACATATGATATTACCTCTCTTATTATTTTTTATTGTTATTTTAATTAAAGGTTTATAAATATTATTGCTGATATATCTCTCCAAGTGTAGCTCTCTATATTTTCGTACATAGGTAATAATTCATTTTATTTGCATTTCAATAAAGTTATTATTAGTATTTCGGAGAAAAAAATGGATTAGGTTTGGAAGACAAGAAAAAAATCAGTTTGACATTTCAAAGTCTCTCTTGTCGTTTCGCGTCCAGACTTTATCCTCGTATGTTCTCGGACACACGCGTGCACAATGATAATGCACCTACGTTAATCTATCGCAATTTGCGAATCTGTTTGTACAGCATGTACGTTGTGAAAGTACAGAACGGGAATGGAATTACAAATAGAATGCAATAATATATTGCAAGGATTATGAAATTCAACGATTCTATTTTCGAACAGTAATTACGCATCCACACATCTTTAACATCTGAGTACATATAATCTTTCATCCGCGCTTCGTACATACGTGCGATTACATACGTAATCAAGATATCTATCAATTTTGCTCAATATAACAACGCAGCCTCGGGTCCTCGAATTATCCTAAAATCGATCCTTCATTTACGAAACTAATACTCGTAATTAACGACAAAGCCCGTTTTCCGCTTCCATCTAGCTTTGAAACGTTACGTTAAAGCATTGCGTTGAGCGATGATACAAATACGTAATCCGAGTTACGATTGTCTTTTCGTGCAGTTGGTATTGAATATTTCCGATTTACAAATGTATTTATTAATCTCAACTCTGTCAGTATAAAGAGTCAAAAAATTCTATTTTTTGAATCATACTGTTATACGTTTACACGACGAAATTTTTTTTAACTCAGTCATCTTTTTTAACTTTTGTATACTTTAGCTTATCGTCCTTTCTAGAGCCATTTTTAGCAGCAAATACGTATTTTTATAAAAGAAGAGAGTGTATTACGAAAGAAAATCTCTGTCATCGTGATTCGTTTTACCTTCTCGACTGGATTCTGGAACACAAATTTCGCTGGTGATACGAAACAGCGTCATTGGTGTGTGAAGGAATGCTGATGAAAGCCGTTAAGAAACCGCAACTACCTCCCCTTTTCTCCCCTCTTCTCTTCTATCCTGGCTTTCCGTCATGTTCGTAGATGCTGCATCGTGGTATTCTGAAGCTTCTCGTTTCGTGCAAAATCGCGATCGAAATCACGACTAAATAGAAATCGAAAGATTTTATAAGGTCTTCGTGCCTCGATGATGCCGCAGTGGCGTATGACTTTATGGCAGTTCTCCTTCGCGTATGGCGCTATTTCTTCGTATCCTTCCTTCTTTCTCCTACCTCTCATTTATTGGTCCGTGTCTTTTTACTATCATTCGATACATTCTTCGCGCTCATGTATCGAAAAGTGTATTCTCGTGTACGGCGATTTTCTCGTGGAAAGTGAGTTCGGATTGTCTACACGCGGAAACTGCAAAGGGAGTTGGAGTCTATGATACCTTGGTCTAGTACCTTGAAAAAAATCCTGAAGATACCCGCATAAAAGAGAAATCCCTTGAAAGAAGGACGCATTCTTCTGGAACGAAACTACAAGAGAGATATAAAAAAATAAAAGTATAAGAAGTAATATTGTGCTGTAATAAAATGAAAGATTTGCATATGGTGATATCTATGATATTTCTCTAGTGATTTTGTTAATAATTTTAATGTGAAAATCAATAAAATAATAATTTATAATAATAATAATTTTCTTGCAAATTGAAGTAGAGAAATGAAAGAAAAACTTGAATTGAAGCTAATCGATATTAAGCTTCGACTATTTTAGAGGTAGCAGAGAAAGTGTGTTCAATTACGATACCAAAAAATAAAATAAATGAACACCAGCTCGAGCACATGCCTCCGACCTGCTCCGACCGATAAAACGAAACACTCGATGTGTGTTAGTGATAGAGCACATCTATCGGCACATCGATGTGGATGCGTGTAATTAAGAATGTCACCTCTAAAGCCTTGTTTGCGGAAACACGTTAATTACCTTGAGGCGGATGCATCGGGTTCGCGCACATGGTTCACGTGCCGAAATACAAATAAAAGTCTTGAAGAACGAGCTAGCAACAAGTGAGTGTCCGATATCGCGATGCTCGAGGTCGATTCGAGAGCTCGTCTGATCGGAAGCTATTAAGAAATCCTCCATCCTCGAAAAAGTATTGAACGATTACGGTCGAGGATTACCTTTAGCCTTTAGTAGATTTCCCCCCATCTTTGTTGAGAGTATGCGCCAGCAGGTGCAATGTATTTAAAGTTCGCAAGGACGGTAAGTTCTGCTTTATCGCGAAGCACACACGTCGTCGCCACTCGTTCACGAGTAGCATAATTCTTTGCAACGGACTGGAACAAAAGCGGAAATTCGTGACTCCGCGAGATCTTTTTGTTTCTTACAAGATGTGTCATAATCCTAAGGTAGTTTAAAGCGAGAAGAAGTAACCGTAGAAAAATTACTACGGGAAGTGATACGACGTGACTCGCTCGCACAAATCTTTCACAAGATACCGCCATGACTCAACAGCATTTACGGCTCTCTCACGTAGCCTCGTGATAAAACAGATGGATGGATGATAGATAGACCCCCCACTTTATGTCTCAGGATTTTAGTCTCTTCAAGACATGCGATACAGGTAGTAGCAAAAAGTAAAAAAGACAAAGGGTAATAATAAAAAGATATAAAGACAGTGATACTGATGGTAGATAGGCGATTTATTATGTCAACAGAAGAACATTATTTTTTTGAAATAATAGGATTAGAATGTAGCGAGCAAGAATAAAAAAAAGAGAATGAGGGTCGTTCGGAAATGTACAATATATAATCGAGGAATGCAATTAAAGGATTACGGAACGATTACCCCGTGTTGAAATATACGTGTCGTATTTAATCCTCCGAACAGATATGTCGGCGTGTACATCGTGCTGGCACTTTTTCCAGGTATGCCGGGAAAGAAGAACACGATAACGTATCAATGCTGCCCGGAGCCGTACGTCGACATCACATTCACGATACAGATACGCAGGAGGACTCTCTACTACTTTTTCAACCTGATCGTGCCCTGCGTGCTGATATCGAGCATGGCCCTATTGGGCTTCACTCTGCCGCCCGATTCCGGCGAGAAGCTCACCCTAGGTAACGTAATTCGTAGCATGCCTGCCTGCACACCAGCCAGACACACCCCTTCCTTTCTTTTTGGTTGATTCGTTGGAATTATTACTGTTTATATGATATGTAATATATACACAGTATACATTTAATTTGAAATAGAAGTTAAAAGATATAAAATGTGCAAATGAAGAAATACACATAATGAAATCATGTATGATTTTCTCATTTTAAGACCTTAATTTTTTGCAAAGTTGAAAAATAAATTACATTCTGAACAATAGAAGATATTTTATTATATTATATTATAAAGCTGAAAACTTTAAAGTTACTTTATCAGGGTCATTTATACGTTTAGCATAAATTTTTACTTTTAAAAATTCTTCTAGCTTCTTAGCTTTTAAATTGTGTCTCCAATTGGCAAATGATAATTTATTAATGAATAATAAAGTCATCTCATTAATGGACACATGATGATACACGTTGCATATATTACATATCCACACGCGTGTTATACGCCTTTACTTTTCTGTAAGTATACTTTTCGTTGATACTTTATACTCTCGGCGCCACTGCTGACTGTCCTACGTTTGTTTCGTTTTGACGACGGAAGGGAAGTAGTTAAGATCGACTCCACTTCGATCACAGACGACCAAACGACGTCGCGCAACGTTTTCGTCGGACGACTCTCGTGTAACGGCGATCTATACAGCGAGACTCCATTTCTTTTTCCTCTCATGGATCACACGCACACTCTTCCGACAATTGTCGTTAAACCACTTAGCGGGGCTCTCGATGTCTCGAAAGCTCACGTTTCCGTGTATTTACCGACGACGGTACGCGTGCACTTTCACTCGCGTATCGATTAATCGAACATACCTTTGCAATTACACTTAGCCATCAGATAGGATTCTTATTGTCACGTTATATCGCTGAAGAAATAGGAGACTGTTATCCTTCGAATAGCTCCTTCATATCGATTTCGATTTCTTTCAACGATTTACCGACTTAGAATATATTCTTGTACATTTAGGTAGATAAATCACCTCCTGATTTATCTCGATCATCTAAATTGATAAGTAGGAGACGTTGAAAAATCTCGTCGTAGACTAGATGCAATAGAACGAAACAATATATTTTACAATCAATAGAAATCGATATTCCTCGCTGTAATATCTATTTCTCATATGGATAATGTCGTCTTATTACGTGTCGATATATTTGTTTCACGTGCGCTTCTTGCGCACCAAACGCCAGGGTGGGCGCCACGTTGTCTCGTAAAATCGCAATGTCTATGGGCACCTTCGACGTCTCACAGGCTTATACGTCCACGTTTACATTTACGAAGAGTCGTTCGAGGAAGAGTGCCGCGTGATTTGAATTTTGGATATGTTAGGGCAACCAGTACAGTCGCGTTAGACTGTAACATGCGCGTTGCATGTTACATAGCCGCACTGCGTATCTCGACATGTAAACGCCGTCGGTGATGCATATTTTAGAGGCTCCGCGAAATAAGCCTCTCTCGAACGACTCCTTTGGTCTTGCAACGATGGTAGACTATGTGAAATATTACGTGCGCGTTTCCTCCACCGAGCCGACGATGAGCGCTGTACTCGAACTGGCCGATGGTATCGACGAATTTTGACGTATTCTCTGTTCGAACACGCGGACATCTCCATTTCAACAAAATGTCCACGCTGACGTTGAAGTGTTAAATCCATCGGGAGTGACAAGTTATTTGCTATGGAGAGTCGAAGAAATTCATAATTCGGAATGGTTCATCAATCGAGAATCGAACAGTTAAGCACCGACGATACCGAACCCCTCAATTATTCAGGGTTAACACGCGAATAACCAGCAGCAATCGCATCACTCCACTGCTGATTCACACCTTACATTAAAACGCCGAATGAACTGCATAAAATGATAACCGCACTTCGTGAATATTCATGACGTACCGGCAGATCCAATCTCCGGCTCTCGATAGCACATCGAGAAAAAGTCGTCTCTCCTCCTTGTTCAAGATTTTTGATGTGTCAGAGATAATGGGACTTCTCCCTGCGGGGTGCTTCGCGCGATTTTCCTAAGATTGCACCGGAATAGTGAACGGCGTGCCATCGGATTCCATCATAAAGCCGGAGAACCGAAACATTTCGATCGTTTCCACCAATCAATTTTTTATTCCTACTAACTTCCCCCGTCTCATGAATTCTCTGTCAGCAATCGATTATTTTTTTCTCCTTTTTGTTGATTGCTGACTCTGCTTTCAATCAAGCTTTCCAAACACGCCGGGCCGGGCGAGTATAATTCTCGTCTTGTGTCCGAAGCAATCGACGGACTCGATAAAATCAGGTGAAACATCAAAGCGGGATATTAGAGAACTGTTTCGCCAATGCATCGACTCCGATTGCAAACTGGTTTCACAATGTGTGGCGTATACATATACGTATCTACCTATATATGTACATCCGTCGACGTACGTGACTGTCGTAGTGACTCGCAGTCCGAATTGTCAATTCTCAATACGTTCTCGATACTTCCTCACTTATCCCTAATACTACCTTCGTTCTGTAGGAGCTTTCCGTTATTTTTCACGTGGTATTAGTCGGAAATGCACTCCTGTAATTATGATGGATCCATTACGAAATTCGTGTCAAATTTCTCGGGCTGTTCTCCCATCTGTCATATTTAAGAGAACTTCCGAAAGCTCTGGCAATTACCGACGATACCTCTGTGCAGGAATGCCATATTTTTTAATTCATTTTCCCTCGGAGATTCCAAGTCACCTAGAACTACCCCTAATATGAAAAGACATGTTACGTAAGCATAACATTAAGCTCTTGCACTCTTGATTGCAATTTAAAATTGTCAAATGCGATGTATCGTCACACAAAGGAATGCATTGGTATATTCTTATCATGTTATTTTCTATATTAATGTCGAGGAGTATTGCAAATGACAATCTCACTTTGATAAGTCATTTCGCATAACCGTGGCCGGTTTAAGAAACAACTTTTTCGTTTGTCGTTCGCGGGAATTGGAATGGAAAGTGTCCTGTGGTGCTTCGGGATAACGACGACTCAGAATCGATGTCGAGATCGATTGATAGTGTCGCCATCAATGTCACCGCCATCAATGACCTCGTGTTCGATGCTGTTCCCGACGAACGTTATGGTGTCAGAGACAAACTGGACGTAGCGACCCTTTACGTCGCGCATTATTTTCAGTAGCTCGCAAAATGTACCGTGAAAATATTTCCTCTCAGCACTGTAGCCCTTGTAGACAGAGTCAAGTACTAAATCGATATTATCCTGCGCGTAAATGTTGATTCAAGATCGACACTTTATTGACTGTTACATTTGATTTTATTGTGGCATCAATGAGTTTCGATTAAATTACGCTATAAATTAAATTATGAAGCAAGAGGAGAAATTTGAAACTTCCGAGTCTTCCCCTGAGATGTTCGATCAAGATGCAGATTATTACAAGATGTTCCAGAATCATTAACCTTAATTAATTCTTTGATCAACTTGGAATAGATTTTCTTTTGAAATGTCGGCATTAATATTATGTAAGCGATGAAAAGTAGAACGCTTTTTGTGTAATTAAATAATGTAATCTTATCCGTCTATCTAAAATTTCCAGTAAATTATTTTTATAAAATATTAAAGTCTAGTTATAAATTATAAAGATATATATCTACGAAATCATTAGTACATATATATATATATATATATATATATATATATATATATATATATATCTTTATAATCGCATGCATTATACTAATAATCTAATTGTGTGTTTTTCTATGGAAAAAGATTCAGTAAATATCTCTCCGTTAAAACAACTATCATTAAAATCGGACATAAAATCTCGGACGAATATAAACGTACATTCAAATATTTTTTAATACTCGTTCACACAAATGCGATATACCTCGCAAAAACTATGAATATACGATCGAATGAAAACGTCGTTATTACGTTAAAATTGACAATATTGTTATTCAGTGCTATGTAACTTTTGGGGTAGATACAAGAGAACAAGCAACACAGTCATTCTGTCATTGAAAGCGACAAGAAGTGAATGCGCGACCATATATACCCCGTATATAAAAATATATAAAAACAAAGATGTGCACAAATAACGCTCTCATGCGCGTTGTTTTCACAATCTATACATACCCCGTATTTCCTCCGTGCCTTGATGAAAGCTAAATAAAACTATAATCTCTGCAAGTTTGTTTATCTATTCGCGGTAGATAAAATCCGCTCTTTTCAATATCTATCTTCCTCCGAAAGCGCGCCACCTACTCTTTTTTAACAATCTCTCACAATTTCTATTCATATATTTAAATTGAAATGATTAAATACAAACGAATACTTAGACGTATTGTCAAACGTTATCCTCGACGTACCGCGACCTAGTAATCATACTAAATAAACGCCATAACGCAAGTGCTCGGCGAGCTTTCGTGCGTGCAATTTGTGCTTGACATTGTCGACTATGGCAAGTTACAGTAAAGCCCGGCATTGCAACACGGCCTTGCTATATGCAAGGTACCTCATTATCACGTGTCATACTTCATAGGGTAGTTCCTGGATATTACAACGACGAAATGCGTTCACGTTCTACACATGCATTATGCGAACGTTACTTAATCCTTAATTATTTAACTGAACACTAACAATATCTGTTCCTTGCCAATTTCAATGATAATTAAAATCAATCTATTTGCACAAAGTTCAAACACGAGTCGTGTAATTCAATTGGATCAATTGATTAAATACTTCTATTATAGAAGCCGGCTATCATTCATCAAGTTGAAATTAAATCTCAGAGTTTCAGAATCGGTTTTTTTCTCGTTGCGCTCAGTAAAAAAAATTAAACGAGAATAATTACTCGTCGGCCTTAATTTAGAGCTGGTGGAGTTTCGTTTTTCTGTATTTAATAATAGCCCATCGAAGTTCACCAAAGTGAAATCTAGAAACCAAGAAACTTGGCGCCGACTTTATCTAGGTGGATTCGATAGCACTTGCTGCCTTATTAAGGATTCTACTGACGTACTGTCGCACTCTTTCGCAAAGTTTCCCTACGCCGCGCTGGGTAGATGAGTGAAAAAGAAGACGCGGATAACTTTTATGTTACGCAGCCGTCGTTAATCCCGCGGGATTATCTTCATGTGCGCGTCGACGCAATTTCCGGTAACGATGTCGTTAGAGTGTACGAATAACTTCTTCGATACCGACTGGTACTTCCAACTTTTGGCATGCTGTTACCACTACACCCACTGATTTTGAGCGTGCCATTCTGACGTTTTAGAGAATTGCTTTGTCAGCGCAAATTCCTCGTGTTGATAGTAAACTAGATATCTGTTCGAGTAACTGGAAGAAATTAATAGAAAATAAACTGTAAATCTATCTCATGTACTATCAAAACTGTTACATTTCACAAAGTTCACATTTAACAACATTTCAGTTAATATTTATAGAGGATTCTAGTTACATTTCTAGTCTTTACTCAGAAAATACGGGAGAAAAATTCATCATTCGAACTATGAATTATTCTGATCTGGTCTTGGCTCAATTTTGCACTTCCCGAATTCCCAGGAGAGGAGCATATATAGATTTTCTCAAACTTACCTTACAATTCGAGGAGTTCTGCGGTACTTAACATCCCAAGAGTCTAATTCATACGAACGGTGTACCACGAGAATTAAAGCGAGTGTGTCTTGAAAATTATCATAATTACCGTTCGTTACCCACTGCTGCGCGATGTGATATCATGTATAAAGCATCAAACATATTATGCGATTTAATTTAACTCTCTGAAAATAATCCGCTTGCGTTGCACAAACATGTTTTATTCATTCTCTTAATGCGATCATTAATCCCTTTTTCATGCTGTCTATAATACAATAAACTATTAATTCTAAGTAGAATGCGGAGTGCAAAGTATTTAATATAATACAAGTATTCCGTGTGAAAATGCACACAACGCAACGGACAATATTACACCATTCGGGAGACCAATAAAGCGTCAACGTCCGCGACCTAGTTACAAAATTTTTACTTGGAAAATCTGTAGCAATTTCAACCACAGCTGTCAAGCGTCGCTTTATGAAACCGGTGAAGTAAATCCCGGTGTCGCAAAGACGGAACTTATAACGACAGGGACGCAATCTACTGATAGGTTTTCCGACAGAGCCGAAACTCTTGCGGTATTTTTAGCACTCTCTTTATTTCCTCACCTCTGTTCCATTGTTTCCGCTTCGTCTTCAGACTTCCTTTTGTCCTTCGACGAGCCTTTCGCCATTGTTGCTTCATGTCATTCGTTCTTTTTGATGTTCAGTTCAGCACGCTTTAAAATCCAAGTAAGATATTACCGCTACTTAAGACGCAAGAATCCTCATTCCTCTTTCATCAAAAATTCTAGCAACTCGGTCGAGGACGTGAAAATGATGCTTCGGGATAGTTTCTTTGTCTAAATGGAAAAATCTTATTATCATCATTTATTATTATCGTTATTCATTTGCTCATAATCGACCGATAAATAATGATCATATTACGTTGTTGATATTATGACATAAATTTGGCATATTATGACATAAATTTGAAAAAAATTTAAACGATGATAAAATAAAATCATAAATTTAGTGTTTTAACGTACTTTCGGACATAAAATCTAAATAATTTATAAAATATCTATATGTTATAAAGGTCTATAACATACTTTACATAATGATTTATAATGTGCACAGTAATGAGCTTCAAGCAGCTTTTTATCGAGAAATTTTTGCCATGTATATTCGATTTATCAAAAAGTTTCATTTCTTCTCGTTCTGAACTACATTTTCCTACCTTCTGGACATCTATCTTCTCCATCCCGTAATTAATCATTCGTGAAGTCCAGGATATCTTTCGTAGATCCGTTCTAATGTCCGACAGAACTTTCCTTCGCGAGGATCACACGAGGATCAGGGACTTTGGAACTTTCGCTGGTTCACGTCACATTTATCTCGGGAATGTCGATACATCCTGGTCATTACAAATTTTCAAACATCGATAATCACTCCCACATGTAAACCTACGCGAATCTGTCCTGCAACATTCGTCGACTCATAGGAGGGAGGCTAAATGCGAAAATGTGTAAGAATATTTGTGTCAATCAAACGTTAGCGTAATTTAATCTTAAATCTGAAACACTTCGTTGAACTTTTTGTAAGGATACTTGATTTTCCATTGAACTGTCAATTAATGCAATATTATTGCAAATTATTTGATTGCAAACGTGACTACTTTTAAACGTTCTGAAATGTGGGTTCTCTTGATAACAATAACGCGTCACTACACTTGATTATGTTTAAAAATACGTGTGAACAAAATTTGCATAACATCACGCCGCTATAAATTCCGAAGAGGCAAGGGGGCTTCGTTGTGGCCGCTCACGAATTTCATTAACCGGATAAATGCCAGAGAAATGCGTACGTTGCGCTGCTAACCCGCCCTTGTTGGGTGTGTTTGATTGAACATTATCATGACAAAGAGCACAACGTGCTTGTGTAGTCCGTTCTGCCTCGCCCCTTGCCAACAGACGTGATGTCTTTCATAGACACAAGAATATAACAGGATTAAGTAAGAGGAGGAAAAGAAAATTGCACACGCGCGCACACACATACACACAGACACACATCCACTTACCTAAATATATATACTTTATAATATACTTTAAGTTTTCTAAAAGAGCACTGAAAAACAGGATGATAAAATTCACAGGAATGTATGTACAAGTATAAATACAAATGCGATGGAACAGATAATTATATAAAATAGTATAATAAACTAAAAATAAAATGTGCCAAACGAATGTATATACAAGTATCGCAAAAATTCGCAAATAATCCATAAATAAATAAAGCAAAACAGTAGTCTAGCTAGCGAAATCGAATAGTGATAGTAAGAATGAATGCCGAGAGATGTCTGGCATCTCCCAAAGGCATCATCTTACTCGAAAACAGGTGAGCGTTTCGTGCACCGTTTCACTAGGAATGAAATTCCATTAAGACTGGTTGCACGATTCCCGCGGCAGTTATAACACTTGTTACGCGAGAGACTCGGATGGGAAATCAACTAAAATGAAGTTGTAGTGAAAAGTCTGAAAAGTCGTGCTCCCTCTTTGCGATTCATTGTGATTAAGCGGAACACGACGCAAGTCGCAGACTTGTGTGGTAAATTTCAGAAACTTCTCACGTGGTAAAGAACGCATGCTTAAAAAGCAAATGTACTATTTGGAAATATTCAGGAGGTATGTACTTATATAGAAAGCTAATGCGTAGAAAATGAAATTATTTAATCATCATAATCATCATATTCATATTTCTTTTGATCCGCTGGAGAAATTTACATTGACTGTTTTTCAGTGTTCTTTATATTTTTGCTTTATATTTACGCAAAAGGTAGTAATACTGCATACATAAATTTAACAGAGAAATCTACCATAAAAAAATTGTCACATAATGCCAGTTACGAAGTGCTCGAATTTACTTTAACTATATATATATATATATATATATATACCGGCTAGAAGAATCTTGGCACACAATCTTGTTTTTCCAGTATCTGCGTAAATAAGCTGTACCTAAGCAAACATTACACATTTCGCATAAATACACGACAGTCGTGATTTGCAGTAGTTGATTTAACAAACGTTTCTCTGACATATTTAAAGGAGAAAAGTTAATCGCCGACAAAATTAAGGAACATCTGTCCTATAAAAAATTTAATTCAATATTTTAATAACTGAAACTTTAAAGGATCATACAATTGAGATTAGAATTATTATAAATCTATAACAAGTAATAAAATATCTACTAACAAGTAACGTAAATTATTTATAACGAGATAAAACTCATAGGACTGAAATTCAATATGTTTTCTAAATATCTTTCTATGATTCTTTCTACAATTATACAATCAGCATGAAAAGAAATGGATTGTATATCGAAAATTTACAAATAGTTGTTTCTTACTTGAATGTATGAACATTAATATTATAAATGTTATTCTCAATCTGTCTATTTTCTGTCGGCAAAACTTCCACATCTCTAGAATAATAATCTGTTGTGTGTGCGACGCATCAGCATGAACGCAGCTCATACGATCAACGTTTCTTGTACAAGTCTCTCGGGCAAGTTTCTTGGTTTCGAAAAAGCATCGATCGCGCACGCATTCCGATATTCTAGTGAGCACTCGGGTCTAATAGCAAGGAACTAATTGGTCAGCCTTCCTCAAGCTCCGCGCCTTCCCCCGCTGACCGACAACCCCTGATGTTATTGGCGGTTTGCCATCCACCACGGACGCACCTTGTCGCGGTTTACGTTCGTCGATCTCATCGAAACACGCTCTCATTCGGTCGTATTTCACTTAAGCGTACCATTAAACGAATTAAAGCGCAAGTGAAGGACACAAAGAAGAAGTTGCTTCTGATTTTAGATATCGTTAAAGGAAAAATTCCTCGATTTATACACGATTTCAAAACGATTATAGCTTTGCGAGATTTCTGATAAATTTTGCGTTTAATTTTTAAATAAATGAATATTTTTAAGAAATATTTATTTATGATACAGGTGGTAATATGGGAAGGTCTTTTTATTTTTGCAATAAGTTGAGATTAATTATAGTAATGGAGTAACATCATAGTAACATCATTGTTCATCTCTGCAAGTATTTTCAGCTGCTGTAAAAAGTGCTACATTTTTAAATTCAGCAAGTAGAAAGATGTTTGTAAAAATTATAAAACTACATCAAATTCGAACCTTGACAATAAAAATGGTGATAATATGGGAACAACAGGAAAGGTTTAAAAAAAAAAACTCTTTTATGAAAATTTTTCCAGTAATAATAACATAATATAAGAAGTATTACGAGATGAAAAAATAATACTTTTTTTGATCAGTAAAAATAATTATTTTTAATGCATCTGTAATTTTTTAAAATGTGTAATAGATTATTAAAAAATTACAAAAAATAGAATAAATTCAAAAACAGAACTTAACTTACTCCTTAATATACTTGAAACTTTCTGCAACTATGAAAGAATTGTAATATAAGAATAAGCAATGTCATACGTTTCTGTATTACCACTGTTGCCATATTTGAACTTTACTTAAATATTCTAAAAACTGACTGTAATAAAAGCAAGTATGCTATTTTAAATACTGTAAATAACGCTTTAGTAGTTTAGTAAAGATTCAAAGTCACTCAACTTATATATTAAGAAAAATGCTAATTTCCTTATAAAAGTTTCATAGGCGAAAAACAATCACATCTCCGCATAATATTTGTAATTTGACATAAATATTGTTTATTTATCGCTTGCTCATGACTCAGATGCCATCATTTTTCTTAACGTCGATTGCGAGATTGCGAGATTTGTTTCCGAAGCACCACAACGGATGCGTCACATGTTTTATATTTTCTGATTTGCGAGCGACAATTTAATAACAACGACAATTCCTCCACTAGCAGAAATGAATCCACGCTCCACAGCGTAGTTTCATGTAACTTAACTACATAAATATATCAAGCTTAATGACTCATTGTCTAGTCCCTTGGCGATGATAAGAGCCACATAATGTTCTGAATTTGGTGAATTAACTCGCGACATCACAGTTTGTCAGTTTTGCTCCAGGAATACGTGATTTGATACATATTTATTGTTACCAGAATAAATAGGAGCGAGTCAGTAACAAAAATGTTAATAAATAGAGCAATGTCTTTAGTTGTCTTTTTACATACAGCAACAGTATTCTATATAACAATAAAGTTAATAAAGTTTTTTTCTCTTTCTCACACGCATACGAGCAATAAATGATTCGGTCAATATATAAAATATAAATGAAAATTTTTCAATGACTTCTTAATTCTTTCAATAAAATTCTTAATATTTTGACATATCCTGTAACGAGAATTGTCTCCGAGGATCACAAAAAATTATTATATGTCTATTTTCTAATTTTAATAATTATATTTTGTCAAACTAATATGTGATCACCTTATTATTGCATAAAAATGCAAATTACTACTTCCTATAAACATTTTACATTTATACCTTTGTTTCTATACCATATCCTGCACAGAGTAATAACTTTTCAATTAGCATTCGTTTATGATACTAGATTCTTAATCGAATTATTCGGTTCTCCATAAATTCATACAACAATTTGAATCTCGCCCGACCCAATTAGTTTGCGGTCAAATCGTCCGCTTCACACAGACGAGGGTTGTCAATCGCTCGCAGAAGTTTCCAATTTTGGAGAAGAGCAGCAAGATAATCGAATTTTGTTGGTCACTTTGAAGGCTGTTACGCAGTAATGGAGTTGCCAGCGACTTAGGCAGATTCACCAAAGTCGCCTTAACGTTACAGATCCTCGCATCCGCTGCGTCCGAACTTTGCTGGCTAATCTTACTCTTGGAAATCCTGCCGGGAGCGAATAAAATCATGGAATACACGGGATCCGATTGTTCGTTCACGCTTAATCACGCGAACGAGCTCACAGACATGTCTTCTCGAATGTTTGCGCGAAGTCACGTAATTCGTGCGGTCATAGTACGGATTTATCAGGTCATTCCCGACATTCCCTCATCATCATTAATATCACTTTGTAATTAGCGGATTTTGATTCATCCACAAATCACTTCTATTGAGAAGGCTCTCCGTCATTTTTCATCACATTTCTAGAGAGTCTGTTTTAGGAATTTATGTGTAAAATAAATGTTTTGCACGACAGTATTCTCTAAATAACTACAAGTGTGTAAGAAATGTGATAAATAATTGTTGGTTAAAGTGTTAAATTTTTTCATATTAGTAGAATCATTTAAACTACGTACTCCTTCGTGATACCGAAAATATGGAGATGTTACGGTAATTTTGAAGTTCGTAGATCGCATCCCAGTTCGAGCTAGACTCGCAAATCAGCGCTATCAATCGGCAAATCACGATACGTGAGTGCGAATCAGAATTCGAACTCAGGAAATTCCGGGCAAGAGAAAATTTGCACGATCCTCGGATGTGACTTGCGTCACTCGAAGATATCAAAAGTGATTGTATGCACGATCTCTTATCTCGATCTCCTGCCCAATTTCAGGGCGTCAGCGGCCTAATGAACTCTAAAACATAATCTAGGTGCCCTAGAGATCCAAGGTAGCACGTTAAGCCCCGCGCGTTGCGACGTAGTGTTGATGTTTAATTTTTTGGGCCTGTTCAGGAGTGACCATTCTGCTGTCGCTGACAGTTTTCCTGAACCTCGTGGCAGAAAGCATGCCGACGACTTCGGACGCTGTCCCTTTAATAGGTACCTATGATTGTCAACCAACGGTAACTCGCATCTGGCAAGCGTGTTTTTACAGTGTCTGTACATACATTCGTATGTGTATATATCCGTGAAACGCGAAGGGCGCGCTGCGATATATCATCTGACGATTACTGTATTTATTTAACCATTATGCATATTGACAATATACCAGCGATGAAATACAACAAATTATACACAAATTTCAGGTAGGATGAATACGGACCATCAAATTATTCTTCTATTTACTATCAAGAAAGTACTTGAATCAGAATAAATGAATCGTTTCTAATTTCAAATTAACATTATACAAAAGCTCCACTTAGCTTTTAATTAATTGTAATTTACACTGGATGATATAACGGCGCGCCCTGTAAATGTACCTTCGCCTGTTTTTTTGCGCAATTCCTAGAAAACCTCGACGAAGTAACCAAACAGTAAGGTGGAAAAACGAAGACGACGGATTACAAAGGTAGTTTAGAATGGCAAGTGGATCGGTTCTATCATTCGGCTAATGAACACTCGAAGGCAAGCTCGCGAAAATCAGGCACACCGGAAAGGGCAGCTCTCGAAAGAGCTAGCATGTTCAGACGATCTATCGCACCAACGGCCTGCTCAAGCTCGAGTCAGAAACGTGGTGGAAAAATAAAAGAATCAGAATTATACGCCAGGAATCAGGATTATACGTTTCCCGAGAGTCGATAATTCCCTTCATTCTCTATCCTATCTCCCAGGACTTATTATCCTAGGACTTATTCCCCTAATTTCTTCTCGACTCACGGTTAATTTAGCGTAATTGCGTTATCTTTGCTCGAGATAAGGTAGTTTCTTAAAGCCACGTCGGAAGCTGAGTGAAAAGTTGGACTCGTCAACCTTCGCGTTGTTTCGCGAAATTATTTATATGACAAGGTCCTTGAAGTTCCGTGATTACGAGCCGCAATCGTGTCTTATTTCGGGACAGGACACTGCTCTTCAAGTGTATGTCAGGCGCGAAACAGCTACCTGTCATGGTGATTCCAGAGTGTATGCCGCGTGTGTACGTTGTGCTAGTGTAGAGCGCCGAGTTGTCGCGAAGGCTCACGTGGATCAACGCTAAAAGCTTCCAAATCCTACTACCGGTTTATCACATTTTAGCGGTACATCCGCCTTTTCGGAGAGTGATACGAAGAACATACGATCTGTGTTCAGACTTAACACATTAAGCTCGTCCAATTGAATTTTCCGTTTAAACTCGTCTAGATTGTTGTACAAATTTTAAAAAATAGAAAATGTTTCTTTATTAGGAAGTTCGAAGATCTCTGTTGTTTCACTTTAATTTTGTTTTTCTCGTATTTCCTTCCCGAAGCAAGAGAACGAAAATGCGTCATGAACAAATGAGAGATATAAAACGGTGCAATCATTATTAAATGAATTGTTCAGTCTAAACGGAGTTTAATATAGACAGTGAACTACTTTGTCATAAAATTTTTAAACGTTTTCTTCCCGGAAAAGTTTCTTCAAGGCATAAACGAATTGAATGCGTTTAGATTATCGCGCTTATTTAAGATCTTAAATGCATCGTTCGGAAACGTAGTAAAATTGAAGTGATAACGGACGCGAATATACAAAATGCCGTCGGAAACGATCAGTCAGCTGAACAATTACGCGCTCATTCGCGAACGACAACACGGGACAGGCTCCCTAGGACTTTTATGTACAATTTTATTTTTATACTTGCATCGATAGTGACTGTGTCGGGATAGCAGTAAAGCTGTGAATGTCAGAAATAAAATCCGAACAAACGAGCTGAACTATGTTCCACCGCGACGTCAGCCAGAGAACCTAATAAAACAAATGACGAATTAGTTTTACGATCACAAAAAACGCTATAGTACATGATCGTAAAATTAATTTCTACAATTACGATCGGAGATAAATGGGACTTTAAAGTGAGATCACGTTTATATAAAAACACGTGATCAAGATACAAAGACACTCACATCTTTGATTCCTGCAGTACCGAGTTTAGTTCCTGCAATGTGTCCCGAATGATTTATTTCCATGCAATATCCGTGTACAATGAATTCGTTTTTCGGATTCTTTTTTTACTAGGTTTTGAAAGTCTAGGTTTTGAAATCTTTGTTTTGTAAAATCACATGTGTACATACTGTTGTATTAAATTTTTCCATATAAGTATCCCACACAAAGTCTATTAATATAAACCTATTCGATATTCACTCTTAATAATCAGAGTGCTAATCACTCAAAAAAAATCAGAGTCTTAAATTCGATGTAATTTGTCATATTATTTTATGTTATATATTCTCTAATGAAAAACGTTTTATGTACAAAAACTTGATGTATTAGTAGCCAATTATATACAACACTATGAATTTAATTTAATGTTTGCAAAAATGAAACCAAGCTTTTTCGTAACACTTGCATAAGCATCGTGATAAATTTATCAAACAGCAGCGAAACGTATAATCTTGATAATCCTGTAGCATAAAGATAATCAATTCGTTTCATTTAAAAGAAAAATATCAGAAATGATAATCAGTTCACGAACGATGGAAGCCGTTGAGATTATGTTGAAATTGTGTTGAATTAACTCTTTTAGGAATTTACTTCTACAAAACGATGGCGCATAATTCTAACACATGATGCAAAGCACTCTCAACATATAAGTTGAATTAAAGCGCTTTTGCACTTAATTAGATTAGCCGTACGTTTCATTCACAGTCCTAGATTATTGCGAACACATGAGAATGAATGAATAAATATAGAATTCATTTAATTCAAGATATTCGGAATGTTTACTCAAGAAATCTCAAAATTTATTGCAAATGATACGCTTTTATCTTCTTAATTTTAATTTTAGCTTTAATTAAATTCGATTAAATTAACTTGGTTTAATTCCAGTTGATGTTTTCATCTCTCTTTCAAGCTGTAACAAAAAAGGAAATTTGATTAAGCGCATTAAACCTAATTAGAGTTAACGCAACAGATTACAACAAACGTCGTTCCGTGCGAAAAAAATCGTTCAATTTCCAGAAGCGGGTCCTTTCTTCAACAACAGGAAGAAGAAGAGGAAAAAAGTATTCCCATACATACCTATATGCATACATATACTCAATGCAATACACACGGGGAATCACGTTCTCATTACGTATTTTCTTTCCTCTGGGAAAGAAAGTTTAATTAAGGTCCATGGCTGAGATAAATGCGCCGTGCGATGCATCTTAAAACAAACCATCATGAGAGCGGCACTGAACGCAAATTCGTTTAGATGCTATTTCATTCCCGCGAAGTGCCCTTTTCCATCCTTTTCAGGGCCAGTTGACTATCCCACCGTTGTTCCATTTCCTTCAACGATCGAAAATGTCATGGATAATCACATCTTGTTACCAAAAATCTCTATTTGGTACAAAAGCAACAGGGAGAGAAAGAGAGAGAAAGCGAAAGCCAGAGAAAAATTATCGTCGAACGATTTTCCGAAAACTAAAATCGTTAAAGTTATTTCTATCGCTCTTTAATTAGCGAGATCTAGTGGCACGAGGAAATTAGCTTCTAACTAGCGTTCAGTGAACGCTTTGGTCTCATGTAGCCATTTCCTTCGCTTCGCGTTAAGTAAGATTTTTGGAAAGACATGTGATATATCAATTAATTGTTATTACTAAGATGTTTCATACGCATTGCGATTGAGAATAGTCGAGTTTTATTTAACGGCTCTCGTTACATATATTTTTTATTCTTAATGATTTACTAACTTTCTTTTATTGCAATCTTGCATACATAAAAAGCATGACTTCGACGAGTAATCTACAATTTTGACGAACTAGCAGATATTCTTGCATGTTTGGTAAAAATGTTTACGCCGTCATCGCAATTAAAAATTTATCGATTAATTCTCGTCGCGCTTCGCAGTTGCTTCCTTCTTTCGAGCATAGGAAGTCGGGAGCATAGCAAGTTGCTTTTGCAATGGCGTCATGACCGAAGATGCTTGAATAAAATTACTAATTTAACACGACGCAGCGTGGATTGCTAATTACATACTTGCTAGCATACTTGCTTGCTTCTGATAGCTTTGTATAGTCGAGATAACATGCAAAAGTGCAAGATTGCTATCAACGTTAGTAATACGTATGTATGGCCATTTTGACTTTCCATCTTTGAATTCATCATTTATTATTGAAAAACAATGATCCTTGAAGTTTATAACGTAGATAATTCAGATTTAATAAGAAAATACATAACATATCTAAAACGCATTAATATACCTTGAATCTCTTCTTAAGAGAAATTATATGAACTAAAAAGTATTTTCATAAACTTAAAATAAAATTCAATGAAAAAGGCAGAAATTTAAAAAAGACAATGAATTATCTGAAAAGAAACAGAAAAAAGATATTTATACATAATATGAATTCAAATTGAGATTTAATTAACAATAATATTTTTTTTGTCAAAATTTTTAATTTAAACGTTCTTAAAATTTTAGCCTTTTATTTTCTAAGATTTGATTGAATGTCACATAATATTTACTTATTATAATATATAGTGTCACATTTTTCATTTATACAAATCTTTCGTTTAATATGAATCGTAAATATTCTTTCACGAAAATTGCGTCCCAGAATAGTTTCTATAATAATGACAAATTTTACAAGGAAAATATGGAAATATAAATCAATACTCGAACCATCTCAGTCGTTCTCTATCCAATTGATGATTTCGTCATTTGAATCGCCCGTCCGTACCATATGAGAGGCATTCTGTAACTGCTCCGAAATAGATAGATAACTCCGTCACTCTCTTTATGGCGGCTGTCCTGGACGATTAATGCTCACTGATCGCGAAATATGATGTCCATCTGCGCAGCCAACAATACCTTCTCGTGTCGGGATTTTTTCGGCGAAATCGCAAATGCGCTTTTGCACATGTCTGTGTTCGACACCGCGGATAAAACACGGCGACAATTGAAACGACGACAATTCGCGATACACACCGGAAGTAAACTGAAACACACACAGTCGACATATGCTCGTTGTAAAGTAACATTTTCGCAAATCAGGGACGCGACAAATATAAAATACATGAACGAAACTACAAAGCAAGATAAGACATTCTTAATTATGATATTCCTAATTATCGGCCGTGTAATTTTAATTATCAAAAACACAATTAGATAATTCAAAGTCAGCTATTACACTTTATTATTTATTGTCGTAAATACGCACAAGCGAACGACACTCGCGAATTTCATTAAGTGCTCGAAGACCGGCGGTATCTATGTCACAAGTAAGCCGCGAGACAATGTTTCAACGTCAACGATCCGAGAAATTGCATATTTTGCATAAGTGACATGAAATTATTGCTCCATTTTTGTGACCCTTCAGAATTCTTTGCTCTGCGAATTTTATTTTTTTCTCGTGTCCTGATGATAAATCAAGAGTTACTAACGTCAAAGATATTTTTCAAATACAATAACCATCACGATAAATTTTTTAATACGCTTCCAATTTTACTCGTAGCATTTGATCACATATTTAATAATTATAATGATACAGCGGTTATTTCAATGTTATATCGATTCCACTCATTTTCGCATCTTTTACTCGAAATCAAATCTTGATCCTGATAGCATATATCCAATTTGAAAATTATATATGTGGTTACGCAATCGCATTTAATGCCTAATATGTAATTTGACCTTTTTAAAACATGCAATTTCTCTAACGCCATCCTAATCGAGCTGTTCTGTGTAAAAAGTGAGCAAATAATTCTTTTTTTATATGATCTAAATTTTTTCTAGTGACTATTTTATGCTATAGATAATCGATCTTCTTACACCTCTAAGAAAAATTCAGTAACTCGTTCTACGTTAACCACCCTTACCGCGTTAACCATTGGTCAATCGGTCCGCGGGCGACAATTTCGTAATTTCAGTCTCGTCCGTGCCTGGGGGGCGGTGCCTCGGTTCACGGCTTAAATCAACAGGATAATCCATAACGGTGACAACAAAATGGACGGAAAGCTGATGCGGTCGATGAACCGGACCCGCTTTGTGCATCTCGAGACCGATTATCGCCGTGCACGATGCAAATTTATGCAGCGGTGCATGGGCTGCCAGGCCGAATAGCTGAGAAAGATCCCGTCAGCTACGTCGAAAGCAATTGTGCGAGGGCAGCTACTGTTACCTACTATACATACGGCTGCCGTATACGCCATCGCTTTCTGATGTTCACGATATCACGTCCGTATGGCGATGATAGCACGTACGCGTCATAAGTTACATGTTTATCTCGAAGACCGAGTTTTAACGGCCGCGCTCTTCACGCCGAGCAAGGCGATGTATTTTTAAGATTGCTGCAATTTTCAGCGCCACAGCGCCTCGAAATCGCTCAACGTGCAGCCGCATAATTGTTTTCTAGCTCGTGCCTCGGATTTCGAAGGGAATATGTAATCCACGACAAAAAAACGAACGCATCTCGAGAGAAAATGCCCGCGCTTTCAACAAACGTCCTTTTGTTCGTCGCGATGAACACATATCCTGAAAATTTTGAGCTTTAATTTTAGTACTCTGGTCATCAAAATTCAGAAAAGAGCTTGAAATTTGTTGGAGAATTCGTGGAAGTAAAGTTAACGTTTAGTACATTATAAAAATGCACGATTTATACAGAAAGAGCATTTCACAAAAATAAAAAAATGCATTCGAGTTGAATAATCGAGAAAAAGATTATTTTATTTTTAAAATGTAACTTGCATCTTTATTACATTTTATTAAAAGATTCTTTTTATCTTGATATGATCTTGCTTTTTATTATTAATAATTGTCTTCGTACCGCGTTATATGTTATGTCCTTTGAACTTCTGCGAGTCATCATCTTTCACTCTAAATTACGAAGTTGTCACCGCTGGGACTTTTTCAAACAAAATTATACGACTGACTTTTGGTGAGTTATATAATTCCATGGCGTCTCGCGTTAAAATACGAAACGTTTAATTAAAACTTTACGGCCTCCACTCGCATATAACGATTGCAGGCTACGGTATAGCGTCGATATACCGATATTTCGCGCCATTAATTGTCCATTTAGCGGCTGTTGGGAAACTTTCTAATTAGAATATCGCCGAGCAATTTTAAATGCGAAGTAGGAAACTTTTGTCGTCATCGCGCGTGCTTACGATTTTACGATTTATGTATCTTTGTTAATTCAATGTTATCTGTATTGTTCTCGAATCGTTTCATTTATTCGGCGTGATTCCGAAAAAAGCGTGATGCAGGTTTCAGTTTTCATCACATACCTGAACCGACGATATTTCATCTCCAGACTCAAGTAGTATAGCAAAAACGGACGATAAAAGTTTCCAAAATATCGGATATGTCACTGTACATATAAGGCTCACAGTGATCGATGTGTCCAATAGTCGTCCGAGAAATCTGACGGAATGAAACATTTTTGAGGAAATCATTTCCCGCACAAATAGTTATGACGAATATCTCAGCAAGATCGTCATCGTTATTGACAAATAAAACCAGGGATTTCACTTTTGTCTTGAAAATTGTACCAAGGTTCACAATAATTAAAACGGTAGACATAAAAGTAGAAATAATTTATCAAATTAAACTTTTTGTTAAATTTCATCGCTTGATCAATGAAGATGGAAAGTCAAATTGTGAATATCTATTAATAGATCTCGTTGTTTTTTTAATTAATTTTAATCCTAATCGTTAATGAAATTAATTTAGCAGTATATGGAACATTCTTCATACTACAATATGTTTTGTTTGAAATTACATTAGTCGAGTTCTCTTCTTCGTGTAGTAAATTTCGGATATCGATTACAACACAAAAATAGACCAGTATCAATGCACATTCTATAATACAACAATTCTCAAAGCACAAGTCTTATGCCGGCCACCCAGAGCGTATTATCCATCAGCGCATTATCGAGTGAACTAGACTAATGTAAATTCAATGCACCGTAAAACGATATTTTCGAACAAATCTCCTGCTACTGTTGTTGAAAATATTAACAGAACTTCCATTGCCATAGCAGTAATGTGACAAATTCTATCGTGAATCCAATGAAACATAAAATCCGCAAACTTTTAAATCATAAACAACATTCTATCTTGTTTTCCGACATGATTTAGCTTTAGCATTAAATAAAATTCTATCGTAAATAAAATTATCTGAAACAGAGATAGAATATTATAATTTTTTAAACAATTTAAAATAGTTTTGTATATGAAAAACTGTCTATGAAAATATCGTAAACTACGAATTGAGTCTCAAATTTGAATATATTTAATTCTTCGAGGATTATTAATTGATTAGCAAAGAGCCAGTCGTTAAACTCTTTACCAAGCAATATAGTTTAATCGTTTTCCGACATGTACATACGTCGTCTCTCGACATGTCTCATTATTTGCATATATCTCAGATTCGCTTCGTTAGTTATTCCGTTGTGACAATTGTGCCTTCGTAGTCCTGCGCTTCGAAATACTCAGGATGGAACAGAGACGCAGTCTGCTCTTCCGGCGAAGTTATCAGGACGCGGAATAATCGATTTCCTTGTGCCTGTACGAATATAGATAAACGTGGAAAATCACAGGCAGGCGAACTCCATTTCGCTTGTTCGGCTTACTCCGCGCTTTCCCAGACGACGTTTCTGCCAGGGGATCGACTTTGCAAATATGCGCGTTCATCCCTGCGCAAGAGCGTGATTAAATTAATGCCAAGCCAGAGGATAGAGGAGTTTTGACGTGTGGTATGAGGGGGAAGTGACGCTCGTACGAGAATCTCAGATTTGAAAGTATCGTATAACATCGTTGTGTTATTGATACTGCACAATTTGGGTTTGTTGAGTTTAGTTACGGGATATTCCCCCTCAAATTCTGTGCCGCTACTGTCTCGTCTTGTAATTTAGAGATAGGATCGCAAATCGCTCGTTCACGTCCCATCTCTCGTGATTCAGGGCGGTTCGGCTAATTGTCTGCCTGCAATCCGGTCTGCGGTCAGACTCGAAGCGTTTTCGTAGGCGTTAGTGGCTGCATGGTTACTGATAGCGGCTGCTCACTGACCACATCGCGTAATGGCGGTGCGTACATGTAATACTCAGGTGCGACGACTTTACATCGACAGCACGCCGAGTTCGGCGCACGTTCTGCGAGGACGGCGATCGATCGGTCGGTCGGTCGGTCGATCGGCGCGTGCATTCGTTAATCCGTCGTGCTCTCTCACAGCACGGGCGAGGCTGAGCTCCCTCGAGAAGCATCTTCCACACGTCAGCGCAATTCCTTTAAGCGCGCCTTCCACAAGTAACATCCTTTCTCGAATCCAAAACACCTCGATAAGTATCATAATCCCACACCTCGCGGAATCCTTGTCACATGTCGAAAGCAATGGCAAAGAAGATCGCTCGATCATTCGCGGCGTTGATCGACGAGCTGAGAGAGATGAGAAACGAGAAACGATCTGGAGGAAACGCTCAACAGGATCCAGAGAATTCGAAACATCGGTTGCTTAATCGGCACATATGTTCGAGACCAAACTTGGATGAAAAAAACTTTGTTCAGTTGTTTGATTGATCAACTTGATTGTTGCCGACTACACGTATCCATACGATCGAAAAGGGATTCCATCGAATGTTTTTATTTTTCCAATGACTAAAATGCGACTTTAGCCCGAAAGCCAAAGGGTTTTCTAAATCCCCATCTTCTACTCGTGATCTTGATTTAGCTCACATCTCTTCCAGCAAGAATTATTGCGCCATCATAATTATTGTCCCTTTGTGATTATTTTACGGTTGCGTGTACCCTAATTACATTTATCTCCTGCAGGAGAAAAGAATAAGAACTAAAGAATTAAGAGAAACTCGAGAGAGAGAAAGTCGTTTCGTTCTTCGTAGTGTGCGGCACGCGTCCTACCTCTTCCCTCCTAATCTCTCGCCGAAGTTAACGACTTTTGACTTACTCGAGCGAGTAGGTCTCTCGACTCGCCAGCGATGCTATGAGCCGCGTGTTTCTCACGTTTACGGGCGACTACAGAGCTTGCGGAGCCTTATGTGTGTACACCATGTGTATATAATCAAATCTTTTATGTCTTTTCCGTCCCTTCTTTCCTCCATTCCAGCCTGGAAGCGTAAGGTAAGTCCGCTCGATCCAAGAAGATCCTCGATCGCGCGTGGGGAAGAAAGACCGATTTTCCCCGGCTGCGGGACCGATCTCGAGCCGTCGATGATCGTGGCGCGAACGTAAAAGTATCTTGAAATCGGGCGTATACGAAAGCGAGACGGAAGGAACAAGAAACAGACACGGTGTTATCGCATTAAAAACCAGAAGGCGATTACGAGCCAGCTCGGGAATCGTTGAAATTCCCTCATTGCAGCAATTTTTTAATTACAGATATTTCAATAAACATACATAAGAAAATATAAAAGATAGATATCTTTGATTCAATTCATCAATATCATCCAAAACAACACAAAGGATTAACCCTTTGCACTCCGAATTATATTTCAATTTTGTTACCAGCAGTTCCCAACGCTTTTAAGTATTTTATTTGAAATTTACTTCAACTAAAAAATAGGGCAATTTAAATAAATAAAGGAAGAAACAAATTCAATTAAATGTCAGTTTTATTTTTTTTTTTTTTTAAATGTCGAGTGAGACTCGACAAAGGAGCTCCTGAGATAAAAACTGATGTCGAGTCACACTCGACATAGGAGTGCAAAGGGTTAGACATTTATAAGACATCAACGACATCAGCATATTCTCTGAGATATTAACACGTTGTTAAATTTTCCACAATGTAGGAAAGTAAATTTAAATAGATAAATAAGTTGCCGTAATAATTTTGTAGGAGCCTCTTGTATAAAATCGATTATTATTCTGGTTAAAAACATGACCAAAATTGTAATTTTGATAATTAAGCTGATAACCGAAGAGATATTCGAACAAACGGATATATCCGTGACGTCTTAGACGGCCAAGCAGACTAATGATGCAACAATAGACAATCGCTGGATATCCTGAATAATCATAGAAGCTATTGATGTGGCAATCAATATGTAGCTATCTATGTCAATGAGTGCGCGTCCATAGCTGAAAATGGGTGAGCAGTGACATCTCCATGGAAACATCTCAGATAGGATTAATTAGATGCAAATAGGATTCTCTCCAGGAGGATCAGTTTTGAATCGATGACCCATGTTTACAGAAAACATCCTGAATTATGCGCAGTATGCTTAACCGCGCAACCAAAACAAAACCTACTTCCCATTTCGAGGTGGAAGATTTAGCCAGGATGCTTCAAAGTTTAGAACTTAAACTCATTAGTCATCATGCACCAAATGAAAATCCGAGCGTGTTTTGGAGAGGCGAATTATTTCCTGAAAATAATTTATCATTACCGCAACGAACAGATAATTAATACGAGTGAGCCTAATTAACATAAACTTGAAATACCGCAGTTATAACGCGGATTAGATCACTCACGTTATTCAATGAGTACAAACTTTATCCGCGCTTATCCACACTTTCTGAATACGAAAGATTCTCCCGCGGCTTTGAGGAAGACGCGATATCTTCCATTACTCGACTCGACAGCACGATATAATTCTGTAAGCCGGTTACGAGAACGGGTCGGGATTATTTTCTGCGGTTCTACTTCGGTGCCAGCGACCACGTGCCGTCCCACGAGCGTCGCGACGGCCTAATTGAATTAATAGGAAAGAGCTCCCGGGATCAGGCCGCCGCGATTGCACGGCTGGGGATCGACAAAGTCCTCCTCTCGGTTTCCGGCTCACGTTTGGCGCTTGGCGCGGATTATTGTTTTTCATCGCGTCTGGATTTCGGCACGTCTCGTTCGTCTTCAAAATAATGAATCCCCGACTCGTACGTTTTAACGGAAGCGTTAAACCTAACGCGCTATTCCGTGCCGCGATCGGTCCTAATTGGCGGCGGCTGGTTCGTTAATCTCCGGAATAATGTAGAATCTCGTAGTTTAATCATTTACGAGCACTCCGGCGAAGCCTAACGGCGCTGAGAAACCAATCAGCAGAGGAGGTATGCGATTTTACAACGTCTCGCAGAAGCAGCGTTTAACGCGGCCAAGACTTAATGCCTTGATTAATGCGACGGTGTCGATAAGTCGATTTAGCTACGCTCGATAGATTTCCGGTGGTAAGGCTTTAACACAGAATCATTTAATAAAGAATATATTTCTCATAATATTATTATGCTGCTTGGGAAAACTTCTATAATTATGTTCTATATATTTCCTTATGAAAAAATTTAATACAACGCAAATAATACAGGAAATCAATTTATTTGCAAACTATGTAGAATACGATATTTTATTCGAAAATTCCTTTATTCGACATTGCAGGATAAAGAAAACGCTCTGATTAAAAAAGAAAAAATTTAGCGCTGAACTTTTGCCTTGAAAAAAAAAGAGTTCGGAAGTTCGATGAAATGGGATGGGATGTCTAGTGACTAGTTTAGCAGATTTATCGCTACCGATTTCGATCGAGATTGGTATCAGGACAATGATGTGGTGTTTCCGCGCAAAAAGGAAATGGCGTCGCTCGTACGTCGATTTGGCAATTATCGCGCGATGTATATCACGGTGTATGATTTTTAATTGCCCACGCGTTATTTCGTTTCGTATCGATAATCGTGCTATTCTAATCGTTAAAAAGCAATGTTGAATAGATTCACACGCGAAGCTAATAGACACTCGACAGATTATAACACTCGTGGATTTCTGATTACATTAATTATCGCTCTTGCTCGTGCACAAACTAATTAATCGATCAATTAGTATCGATAACATTCGTTGTTGCGCATTCCTGTCTACGGTGTGTTTTATCGAATTCTGCAATATCCCGCCTCTCGAATTTAAAACTCCGTTCTCGCTAATTTTATAATGCATTATTAATCATATTGATTAATCACATGGATAAAAGAATGAAATCATCGAATGATATTCGCTGCACAATCTGAAAATATTAAATGTTAAACAATATTAAAATAATATTAAAATATTAAAATACCGAATATATTGAAACGTCTGTAATTGCTTTGATTGCATTGTTGTTGAAATAAAAGCTGTTATTAATATATTTAAAAAAGGGATATTTTTATTTACGCTGTATTCCCTCTCTACGACAATTTAATTAAATTTTGACTTGTAAAATTTAGTTTTTTATCGAATTTCATTAAGTAATTAAAAATAAAACTTTTGTGACCTGCAGCTGTATATAATCTCAATTCTAGTATTTTAGAGAACAATTATTCGAATTATTCGACGAGAATTATCGATAGCAACCAAGTGATTCTCTACATGTCACCAGGCGTCTCAAGTCTCGGACGTGGGAAGTTTTTCACTTCGCAGTATGCGATCGGTTGCCTTTCCATCTTTACTTTTAATTCTTCTCTCTCTCTCCTCTCCCCCTCAGTAAAAAACTTTGGCAAAACTTAGACGATAACCTTCATTTCAAATCCTCCTTGCTTCTGTCGTATCGAGTCACCCATTCCAAGAGAGCCAGAAGAAAATCGGCCACCGACGAAATTTCACGTCGAGCGACTCTTCATTCTCTTCTTCTCTTTCATTTCTTTTCAATCTTCCTTCCCTCTTAGTGTCAAAGCTTCATACATCTACTACGGTGGCATTACCTCTCTCTCATAATAAATTCATAGTCCACCGAGTTATAATAATGTCGGCCAAACGACATTATGACAAAAAGTTTTGTGACGGTTAAGACAAAAAAAAGAGGTTTAAGTAAATGCGATCTTATTAGGAGAAAGAAAGAGCAGGCGAAGAAAGAGGAAGAATGGTATGAAATTTATTCCTTTAAAAGTGAGGCGTTGACGGAGGTGAGGGTGGAGAGTGAAACACGTTTCACGTTTTTCTCCCGCTTCTTCCGTTCTTTTTCCGTTTTCATTTTTCTGCTACACTCGACTCTCGCCTGGTCTGAGAAATTATCTTTCAAAGTAAATTCATAGTGCTTTAACATTATTGTAATAATTTCACATCGTCACTGTCACCGAACAATTTGTTCCTCAGTGAAAACTTTTTGTGGTAAAACGCGAAGAAATTAATGATAATATCGTCAAAAAGAAGCAAACCCAAGTAGAACAGAAAATCAAAAAGGTCAATTTGACGGTATATAATATATTGATCAATTTATATCATGTTTTGATCATGATTTGGTCAATGACATCAAATTGACATTTTGACTTTCTGTTCTACTTGGAAATGTAGCATGCCATGTAATCAAGCTGACGTTTTTAACAACATTTTGACAATAAATAACAACTTGCTACCTGGAATGTATCTCGATATCATTCAGTGCGATAATAATAAAGATAATTAGTTTTGAAAGAAAGGAATACGAATGTTGCTCGAAATTTCAACGTCCCAGAGTTTTTTAAGTAACTTTTCACAATTTAATTTTTTAAGGAATCGTCTCGTAAAAATCTTTTTCGTCGTTATTTCGTCGATGGTAGGTTCCTCCATTTTCTTTCGAAATGAAAAATTGTAAATATCCTTTAAATTATCCCTAGCGATTTCTGTTTCTCCTAGCAATAAATTTCACTCACTACATCATACCATAAAATTGCTCCTTTTAGAAAAGTTAGAGCTTTATTTAATGAAATATGTATGTTTGAAAAAAAACTGCTGTATGCGTTACAGAGAATATGAGATAAATTCTCGCGTATGAATAAATTTTTGCATCTACAGAGACATGATCGCCACTTGAGATATGTATATTCTCAACCGTGAAATCGCTCGAAAATATAACCAAAAATATTTCCTTTCCATTTCCATGCGCATGTACGCTTTAACACGCTTCCAGCGTGTTTACGAATTTAAGAAAAATGCATTTCAACTCAACTGTCCGAGGAAGAACTCCGGTCCATCATAGTACGTATTATCGAATGAATATTTCTCCCCATTTTCCTTTTAACTTGACGTCAGTGCTATTGAATAACTTTCTCGTTTCCCCAAGTGGTCTCTGTTTTATGTAAACACACTGGCGCCTCCTTCTCGTCTTCAAATTATTATACAAATATCTCTGTCGTGCTTTACAATTTAAAATATTTAAATTTTCATATTTTTCATGTGTGTGTGTGTGCTGTATCGTCAAGTCTTTGATTTTTCCAACATACACCTTAAAATGTTATATTCTACCGTAGCTTTCGAAGCATAAATTGTTCTTCTGTAGTATTTGACTTGAATTTTCCGAAATTATACTTTCAGCTTTAACTTCTACGAAATATTCTCCGTTATAAGTTCAAACAATGAAAAAAGTCGAAGCAAATCGCGACCTATGCGTCGCCCTTCGAGTTTGTAGCGGATTTCGCAGTTGGATTTCACAGGTGTGCAACAGTTGAAACTCAAAGAACTAGTTGTCGCAATTCGTTCGAGAAGGGGTCAGACATCGGATAGTGCATTCGCGCATTGTCATACAATGGAGAACAATTTTCCGAGGGTTCACGTTCCAGCCCGATGTTGGCCGGATGGCAAAACCGTCCGAGGCACGTTGAGTTCGTGAATACAAGCGCGTCGGAGTTTACTAAATCGAAATTCCATCCTCCCACGGGGTCATACTCGTGCAGATAGTCCTGGAAACGGAACTGTCTACCGTTCCAGTCTCGCGATTTGGTCGATAAATAAAAATTGATTGAATGCTATCATTCTCGTACTGTGACTCATTCGTGTAACTCGCAATTTTGTCATACCATCAAGTCAACTAAATAGAAAACCAATCTTGTTTGCGTTTTTGTAAGCGAAAACAAGCTTTTGAAAAGGCAAACATAAAAGTAAATTTTGTCAATCTAGAACTATTGAATCATCCTTTTAAAAAATTAAAGGATGATTTAAATTTATTTTATCTCTCAATTTTATCAAAAGTCGGTTAGGCAGAATATTTCAATAACAATGGAGTTAAAACTTGGTAAAAACCTACATTGTGGAAAATTAACTTTTCAGCAAAGCTTTATACAATATTCTTTATAGCTTTATACAAATATCGTTAGTCTCAACGACATTTATTTTTATTAACATATTCATTTTATGAATTCTAATATGTTATTTGATTGTATTAATTCCGTATGTGTAATCTTAATTCGTTTTCTTAACTCTTGTATCTAAAGTCATAATTTAAGAAGATATGAACTAATTAGAGTTACTTGACGCAACTAAAAATGCATTATGTACTCTCGAGCTGGCACGAAAACGACCAATTAGCATTTAAACGCCACGTCATGCAATTCGTTCTTTCGTATGCGTATACACGAATTTGCATGTAAGCTTGTAAGTACACACCGTGGACTGTTTATCTTTAACGAGATACCCGTAACCGCTCGATCCCGACCCGGATTCGAGGTCGAGCAAAGCGAGGCGGAACGAATTTCAGACGGAGCTGAAACCCTTCGGGATGGCAGAGTGGTCGGTTTGTTTCCAAGATTATCGAGAAAACATCGCCGATAAAACGGCAAGGAGGTACTGTTCCCGTGAGATTTCTGTCGACAATTCCGCCGAGGCGAGGCGCAGTTGCGAAACTTCCCCCGGCTTACAATCGACTGCTACAGATCGAAAATATCCTCCTTTTTTTCTTTCTTCCTCGCCCGCGCGCGATTTCCATTGCGCTCGAATCGCATTTGCAGAGATAAATCCTCGTTCTCATCGGTGAAAACTGTTGGCTCGAAGTGGTTCAGCTCCGACCGATTTCTCTTCGTCGACGATGGCCGATGCGATCGACAGGGAGAAAGGAACGGGCGGCCGTTGATCGACGATCGTGTCTTCCTCGAGGAGGAGACGCTCGTCGACACCGTCCGCGAATGGACGAACGAGAACGGATCATTGAGCACAGGTGGGCTACGACTGTTTCAGGAGTGACCATCTTGCTATCGCTGACGGTGTTCCTGAACCTCGTCGCCGAGACCCTGCCCCAGGTCTCCGACGCAATACCCCTGTTAGGTACAACTGAGTTTCTACACAGAGCGAATGTCAGAGTATTACATAAACCGAGTATCATCGGTTTGCTGCGAATGGAATAAATTCTGGCGAACAGAAATCGCGAAAGTTTAGTCGGATCTTCGGGGAGGCTTTGTGCGTGAATATTTAAAAAACTAGATATCTTTTTATGCGTCTGTATTTTTTACGAGGGGTTCCCACTCGCTTAAAATTGAACCACGAGATTTAAAAAATATAGGGTACTCTGAAGTTACCGATATATCTCTTCTAAATTTTTAACGTGCGATTCGATCATTTCTTCCATCTCGTAAAAAAAAATGTTATGTTGCGATATATCAAATCTGTAATATTCTGCCGCGCCTTTCGTGTATATTAAGATATTAGAATAGCAATTCTCTGAAACACTCTTCGGTCTTCACTCACATAGTAATCACTTACATACTATGAACGATTGAGAATTTCTGGCTGACAAGTATATACACATTATCTATGATATTGCAAGAAGCACTTTAATCCCCCCCCCCTCCCCGAAGATCTCATACTACAGTATCGCAAACGGTTGTGGCGCCTTGCAGCTGAAACAAAAGTGCTCTTCCGTATGAAAAGAAAAATTGAAAATCATGGAATATTCGAGAGGCGGTGGAAGAGGAGACTCGTTGCCTATTCGGTAAAGTTATTTTATCGAGAAGCGTAAACATATTTGCTGCACGCGCAATTGTTTATTTCTTAAATTGCGACGGGGAAAGATAAGAGAAGGAGCAGAAACTGGCTTTGAAAGTCCCCGAGAAATCGGACCATTCGGATTCGTATCGGCGGGTATAAAGCCGAATTCCAGTTTCGAACTGATAGATACGTAATCTCGAGGAGGAATCGTTTTATCTTGCTACTCGTGAGAATTTGGAGATGATTGGCGAAACTTGCAAAGCTTGATAAAAAGGAAAAGATAACGCGCTTTTTTATTCCAGCATACTGTTCTCATTTTGTTTCTAGGTTTGATAATTTAATGTAAAAATCTCGAGAAACAATTGAGAATTTACAACACCAGTTTAAAAGATCATTAATAAAACATAATTTAATATTGGTATTAGGGGGTAAATATTTTTTTAATTGTACACGTCTGTAATTATTATTATATAATTCTTTTTTTGTTTATTTTGTATCCATTATTTTGGTGTTATTGAAAGATATTGCAAACGTATCAAGTCATTTGATTCTATTATATCTATCTTCTGGCCAATTGGAAATCGCCATCTCAGCTATAACTTTTCACAAGTCATAAAAATTCCACGAGAATCGGAAAAGTCCGATCGTAAAGTAGATGCCTAGATGTCGATCTGCAAAGTTTGCGAGAAAAATGTTGTGTGAGAGGCGACCGCCGAAAAGACGCCTTTAGAAGTCAGGCAATAGACAAGAAACATTGAAAGAACCAAGTGCGTTCCTGTTGTTATTGCCAAAGACGAAGAAATTGATCCGCTGAAAGAAAAGAAGAAAAAGACGATGGATATAGAGTTATTGCCTTCTTGGTGCGACTCGGAGATTCCCTCGCGCTAACTCTCTAGCTTTAATTGAATAAGTTTGCATCGCAAGGAAAAAATATTCACCATATTTTAGCTATATTATAACCGGCGGAACCTTTACTTCACACCGATAACGAGACAATTTCTACTGACATGTGTTTTTATAATCTAAACGCTGCTCTCTTTTACATTTATTAGCTGTAATCTCATTTTCCGTTTTACAAGCATCACACGTGAAAATTATACTAGAAAAAAATATTAAAATATATATGAATGCTTAATTATTTGTAGTATATTTCCGAATATCCGAATATCATACCATAGTTTCCACAGCATCTTTTTCGTTTTTTTCCAATATAATAAATCTAATATAACTTTGAATCTAAAAATATGATTCTTTGTAAATCTTCACGGAACGGAATCTCACGTGCAAGTCACGAAAAGCTTATATGAGAATCGTACATCATCGTCCACCGCGAGAGCTGATCGTAGCTGTCAATTCATACTTCTCTCCCGCCATCACTCGTCCATTCTCTTTTTTCGGTATTTGCGCCCGCCATCCATTTTGCACTGATGACGCCTTGACGGTTTTATCGAGCCGCGCTGATCGAAGTAAATTAAAACGTGTCAATCGTCCTCTATCATTACGGATCCGTCGCCAATGTTGCGACTTTATAATTGGCAATACGCCCTTACCCTCGCGCGGCACATAACGAATGTGAAAGCTGTCAAGAGAATTGGCTGGGCGCCTCTTCAGCAACGTTAACAGCCGTGAGCCTTCCGCATCCCCGGCGATTTGCGAAATTAATTAACAGCAGGTGAGAGCAGATCAGAGCGAGTGCCGTGGTTTCTAGGAAGAAAGGGACCAGGATTGCCGGAAGAAAACAGCTGTTGGGGATTAATATCTGTCGGCCGTAGACAAGAAAAACGACGTGCTCGGACTGGCGTCCATCGATTTCCGTGACGCGCTTTTGCATCGCGCTGCTACATCGAACTCGTCGCTAGACAAGAAATCCGATGCGCCCTCATGTAACAGCGCGCGAGACAACGTTGCCTCCGACATCTTTTTGTAGATCATCGTGCTCGTGGTTTATGCAATGTACACCCCGCTAGCTATTTTCTACATTTTTGTTTAACATCAGCGTACCTATTGTTATTACTCGTTAAAAAATGTTTCAATATCTCACGCATTTTTTTCGCCTGGTTTGTTTCTCTTTGAGAAAAAAAATCGATGTTTAGTTAAAATGAGACAGGTGAATAGCAGGTAGATAACGAAAATTGTCTCTCTTCATTTTAATTTCAAATAGTTTATGATTTTAATGTTCGTTCCAACGTAATTCTAATAAAAGAGAAGGAGAGCGGCGTCAAAATAAATTTTCATTTTTAAAAAATCAACGCAAAATTGAAAAAATTGGTAGTTTTCTGCAAAGTAGCTACTTTCAGTTATTTTCCTTTATTAACTTGTATCTCACGCGAATATATTTGTGCGCAGCTCGCAAATGTCTCAGGTGCGCAGGAAAATTCACGCTCTGAGGGGCACTTTTTTCACAGAAGTTTAGATATTCCCTCTGTCATTATACGGCAAGTGTACTCTTCAGCAACGAGAGCACTTCACGAATAGCTAAAGCGCGCGCGCACACCGACACGATGACGAAGTTCTCTGCGAGCTCGCAAAGTGCTTGCTAATTAGCAAATTCGATGCAAAGCACGTTCGAAATGTATATATGACGCGTTATCCTTTTACCACGTACGCGGTCACTTGATTACTATACTTACTCATCGAGAACATCGTGCACCGTGATCAAACGGTCGACTTCCGTGGAAAAGGGCCTCCAATAAAAGGACCTCAATACCGACGATAGGAAATACGGGCAAAATGCAAACTGCCAAAAAAATACAGTCGACTGGATCCAAATATTTATCTGCTCTTATTCCGCGATACCTTCGTATCATCTTTATGAATATATCTATTACGTGTATTCGCTCATGTGATGTAAAATTCCTCCTTGCGGAAGAATCATAGTATCGTTTGCAAGATATATGTATATTATAAACAAACAAACAAAATTCATATCAATAATTAAACTACATACCGTGTCAATTACATCATCCCGTGACCTACATAATTTTGTAATCTTGTCCGAAATCCGTTTTTTGCCAATAAATAAAATATTTCCGCCAAAACCGAGTTTAATCAAACAACGTGTGACAATAGTATTTCGACCGAGCGGTTGCAGCGTGGGAAACTACTATGTCTCTTACAAATTGAACGCGCATTTCACGCGCAGCGGTGAAGCTACGTCGACTCTCTGTTCTCCTCTCAAAAGGAAAAGTCTAAAAAGGAAAAAAAAGAGAAAAGCTTCGAAATACGCTCCACCTGACGTACGCTCGCTTCGTCCCGCTTCGCTCGCGCGCGGAAAGACGCGTTCATTTTTCTCATCTTCCCGTCTACCTACAAGAATGGGCGCACTATTCGTCGACATCGCTTCGCGGTCCGTTTTACCATGTCTAAGCGGCAAAGATGCACCACGTCTCTCGACGGCCTTTCCCACGCTTCCGCGACGCGCGTCGCGACAATCCCTCACGTCGTCGGCGCACAACGCCACCCCGTGCATCCCCATTTATACACGCTTGCGAAAACTTGGAATTCCCGTCAGCCTCCCGTTCGCACCGTCATTTCGGGTAACACTTACCTTTCGCAGACACGAATCTCAACTTAGTGCCGGTTGCGAGTGCGCAGTCACCTTTAACACGCGATATCGAGCGTCGAGATTTTCTCTCCGATGCAGCATTACATTTAACAGAATGTCCTCGGCGTTTTAGTGGAGAAACTTGGCGATGCGAAGGAGGATAGAATTTAATGGGACCTAATTAAGCAGAAAGCTTTGGAATTTGTTTCGGAGCAGAATAAAACGCAATCGAGAAAGAAGAGGCGTCTAATATTCATCGTATTTTGTAATGAGTCTCGATCGTCAGCAGCGAGAGCTAAAAGTAAAAAGTCAAATAGCGAAACTCGATAAAAACGAGTCAAAAGAGTGAAACGAGTTTTCTCTTCCATCGTATAACGAATAACTGTCGCGTGATGCAAATTATACATATGTATATATCGTTACGTAAGATTGATTCACATCTCACGACGGAATTAGCACGTTGCAGCAGCAGGACGAAGCTCGTGAAATCGCCTCGTGACTGAAATGAAACGGCTTCGCGTTCGAAGTCCGAACGAAACCCCTCGCAAATGCGAAACCCGTACAAATGTGGATGGCTGGATGTATGTGTGTGTGCGTAAACGATGCACAGCTTTATTTCTTTACTTCGCTTCGAGTTCTCCGAGCGGAAAAACGCGCACCCGTATTTCCTTCACGACGGGGATGTAACTCCGATTTTCGCGATCTTCCGCCTCACCGATCGCATCGAAACGATCCCATCTCCATGCCGAAAAGTTTCGAACGTGTTAAGTGCCAAAGAGACATCTCCTTGCAACATCGACTGCGTCTTATTATAAGAATTTCACAAAAACTTAATTTTATCGTAGCACCTGGCGTGTGTCTGATTAATCACATCATGACAGCATTTAGAAGCAAGTTTATTTCTGGCGCCTTTAGCAAGGAATAAAAATGAAATTTAAGAACATTCAAAGGCACTGGATGTATCACACTAAAATCTTTCGTAAACAACTTAATTTGATGAAATAATTCAAGATTGAAGAATAAGTCGGGGCTGAAAGCTAAAAACTCGTAGCTCAAAGGGAATACAGTGATTGGAGCTAAAGTAACTGCGCTTCCTGGGTCGAGAAAGTTGCGGAGGAAGGCGATGTAGGAGTGAATCAATGCGCGAATGTTCAATCTAAAATCCAATTCGCCCTCCACTCCCACACGCCGTTATTACATGACATATAGATAGATAAAAGATTTATTATTCCTAGCGATCTGTTCCAGATTTACGATAAATCTGAACACCTAGCCATACGTAGACCGCAAGATTTACTGTGTTATTACTGTGTTATTACTGTGTTACGTAAGTAAAAGATCAGTTGAGGATAGATGAGAGCGACCCAACCAACGAATTTCCATCTCTTCTCATTTACACCCATCCTTATTACAGACACTGATAAGTTTGTCAGTTTAGATGCTTCAGATTCAAATCGAATCTTCCGAGTGTTTGAATTCTTATCGTTGTAAACAGATTTGTTTAACTTGGCACTGAGCACGTGCGAAATTCTTCGGCTTCAATTGGCCTGGCTTTCTCGCGCCTCCTCACAGATAAAGCCGACGATACGGAATGTTTGCAACCGGAAGACCGCGTGTGTGTCGCGCTCCACGTCTCCCTTTCCCAAAAGGGAGAGAAGTGAGACGGTATCTGTTTGCGTCGAAGTACGCTCGACCTGTTTCACGATTATCTTTGACGGTCGTGAGTAGTTACTTTCTCAAAAATGACGATGTTCTCCGCTGCTTCTGAAACAATTCATTATCGATGAGGAAAAACTGCGGGGTAAGAGTAACGCTGTTATTGTTTCGTCTATGAAAGAACGTCTCATTAAAAAGTTTCTGCGAAATGCGCTTGAGGCTGAACACACACCGGACCAGTCAAAGTTAAAAAAGCGAAAACATTTGAAAAGTCTAAAATATTTTGCTTCGAACATACCCATACCAAAACGAGCAAACAGGCGTGATGAGTGATCGTGTTGGTTCCCGTTTTTGACTGTTCGGCTCGGTGTGGGCATGATTGGGGACCCACCTAACCTCCAGCAAGCAGTAAACCACCAGTCATCGTCAAACACGTGCCTTTTTGCCTTTCTTGCCTTTTTACCTTGTCTGATTCGGTGTAGGCACTCTCATTAAAATGCGGCGAAGGTTGCTTTTTTGCTGTGTTCGGTTGCGCGGCAGTCAAAATGACTGTGCCATGTCTGGCTTGGTGTGGGTTAGATCATAAAGAATACAGTGATTATTGGTCCCGTTTTGTCTGCTGCATGTTTTTGCCTGGTCCGGTGTGGGTTATTCGTACTCTCTGCGTGCACTTTTAACCGTTTGGACAGGGAAAAATAGCAAAAGACGCCTTGTCTTGCCTTTGACTTGTCCGGTGTGTGTTCAGCCTAAATGCAACTTTTTTTACACGAAGAAGAATCGGTTCATTCACTTGACTCAGTGGCTCTTATTCGGAGAGAAAAATGAAAGATCCTTTAAACAAAAATGATATTAAATAAAATTTCTTTCGGAAAGTGCTCTGAACAACTCTGGCGTTGTCTCGTGAAAAACAGCAAACTCTGGTATACGAAACTTTGTCGCGCTTCCCAGAGATTATAAATGCAAGGAATGTTTGCGGCTCATTGTTATAGACAGACAAGCTGCCTCCTTCCCTCGATGTCGCGGCGCGTCAGTCTTTGCAAAGTGCATGGCAACCGGGTCGTCTCAGTTTCGATAACGGTTCGGTCGCAAGACGGCAAGCCCTCTTATGTTTGGTCTCTCTCCCCTCGAATGGCGTGCTTCATGTCTTGCCGAACGAGTCGAATAATTCACCTTACGTGCAATTGATTTTCCAATAAACCGCCGACGACACGAACACGTGTGCGCCCGATGGCATACGCGGAACAGTCACAGGCCGCAAAAGGACAAATGTAGAATACCTGAGAATGTCTCGGCACGCGTGAGCAATGTCGTCTGACGCACACGTATCTTCGTGCACTTTATATGCATTATGTATCAATTGCACACAGAGTGCTCCGAAAATGCTTGTCTTTTGTTGGACGACATGCGATTGTTTCGCACGAACGATTATATTATACATCATACACAATGTAATAAAAAATTAACCCTTAATAATCACACATCTCCACAAAATTCAATAATAATCACATTGAGCCTAGCGACTTTGAACGCTTACTACGCCAAGACTATGCAATTTATTAATACCAAAAAAATTCCTAGACATAATTTGAACATTAGAGAATATGTTCTTATAGTTTAAATTATGAGTTTTTATGTTTTAATTATTAAGAAAAATTATTGGAAAAAGTGAAAAAATTGTCTTTATTTACTTAAAAATTCATAACTCTCTTAATTTTTTATATTTTTACGTAAAAATTTAGAGTATTACTTTTGAGATATAGTAGTTTGAGAAAAAAATAGTTGGATACAGAGTGCTTAAAAAAGTATATTTATTCTGAAGATTGAATTCGAAGATTTTGGGGTAAGAAGAACGCAGTGATTTATTAGTGAAAAGCGTGTTTATTCAAATTTGAAAATTCAAGAATAATATACGTGTGAAAATTTGTTGGGGTCAGCCTGATCCCGGGTGATTATTAAGGGCTAAGATCGATAACTTTAAAAGAAAATTTCTATCGTAAATAATCAGTGGATTTACGGATGGAGTGTACAAATTTATTTTTCGCACATATTTTTCCGACGTCGATATTTTACAATTATCTTTCACAAGTGATATATTTGTTTCTTAAATTTTTTTACTACATTTGGCATTTGTCTTCTTCCCCAGCTGTTGAATATTTCTCTCATTTCAACAGTTTGTTTGCTTATTTTTAAAGACGGCGAGCAAATGTTTATCTCGTTAAGATGCATTGCTGATTAGCAAATATCCATAATTTTCAAAGCTCTCGTTACGTCCGCAATCACATCGCGGAATTAAATCCTTACCTGAGATAGAGCCGCTTTGAGCTTAGGTCCCGCCTGCGGGGCACTTACGGTGCACTCTGTATAGTTTCGCGAGATCAGGTGAGATAGCTTTACACGCGCGCAACCAGCGTCGTAACCAGCGTCGTCATCAGTTTTCACGGTGCATTACCTTCGGTATTACACCTCGAAATAAAATTCACCAATTACCCTTGTCCTGCTCGTGATAATAATTCAGTTAAACAAGGGAGTTTTGTGTTAAATTGCTGGGACAACAATTATCAGCCTCGTAGCAACATCACAAGCACGAAGGCAGGCACTTTCCAGCCGGCAAAAACGGTGATTTGCATAAGAGCTTTAGCTGCGGAACTACGCGCAAAGACGTCGCTTGAGGAAAGAGCAAAAAGAAAAAATACGAAAACGCAGAAAATACTCGAGAAGACCTGAAGCCTCATTGGCTCTCTACTCGCACGATCCTCGAGTAAACGATACACTGCGCTTTCGCTTACCTGTCACGTTCAAACGATTCCGTTCGAAGCCAAGAAAATGTCTCGCTTCTTTTCGCTACTTGGTTTTCAGGCTCGTGTTAGTCTATAGTCGCGAGAGTTTTGAAATTTTCAGTCGGGTGTCGTTATTCTGATATCAGAAAAAAATTTATTTCTCATTCATTCCAAAGAAACGTCATTTATTCTACTTGTGCATAATACGTAACGATAAATTGCCGCAAATGTATCATGATTGATCTCAGGTTTCTCATAAACCAATAATGTATTTCTTGCATTTATTCATCTCTCGTGGAAACGCTTTTTCAAGTATACCAGACCTATTTGCTTTCAGTAAGTAGTCATTAAACTTGGAATGTTACGGATAATCTAGAAATTTATTGTCCGAGATCGAATTTTATTCCTTTTTCGATTGTATGTATTGCGTTACAATTGAATTTCCGGAGGAAAACCGCCAACTCGCTGACTTCGTAGCGTCTTCGCCAGTAAACTTCGATTTATACTCCCGTTCCAGGAAGGGAACAAATTATCAACCGACGTTGAGAGAACAAATTTTCAACCGTTTAACATCCGATACTCGCGGAAACTGTATATTGAGAAGGAATGTACCACTCGTTGCAGCTGACGTAAGAATTTAGTTTAATAAATCGGTAGATTAAGAGCGTGTGCTTTGGAAAAAATTTATGTAGCGAACAAGAGTTTTTCTCATAATTGTACATGGCAAATGCATTTATTTTTATATTCTTTTTTCATCGAGCAATTAACTAAAAAATAACAGTAATATATTAGATTTATAGTCAAACGAAAACATTGAATTTAAATTCCAATCATTCGTTTTTCTCTCATCTTCTATTTCCATTTCGCAAATGAGAATTTTAGCACATGAAAGCATGAGTGATTCTGAGCTTACCCGATCTTATAGTAATGAGAAGGTCGATCGTATTTCGAGTCTTACAGAGATGCTTATCCATCGTGAGAGACACAGCGATTCGCGTTTAATAATGAATAATGAGGAACGAAGACAAAGCCAGGCCGCTAACCCTGACGAACGACGTTTGTTTGTTCTGCCGCAACGTCTTTGGTTTCCTTTCCTACGTTTCCACGGCTGCCGCTTCGCATATTATTTTTTGATATCTTCGAATCGTATTTATATATATGTATGTATATATTTATATATATATATATATATATATATATACATATATATACATATACATATATATATCTTTTTTTTATACACATCTATATATAAATATACATATGTATTCATATTATATATTATATATCTTTCTACACATTATGTATACTTACACATACGCTATCTTTCCCTTCGCTTCATACCTATATATTTATACATGTTAAGCAGCACAATGCCAGTAACAAATATATTTCACACGTACATACACGCACGCACGCATCATACTCGTTGACAAAATGGATATTTTTATTGCTCGTTCACACACATCATGGGAAAAATTATGGGGGGAAATATTCGCGATTTATAAAATTTCGATCACAAGAGTAGGCACAAGTGTCTTGTCGATCTTTTCACGTGTAGTAAGAGACAGCTAGCAGAAAATTATCTTTGCACCGCAATAATTAAGAAACGAACTGCGATTCCGCATAAAATTCTAGTTTCTCATTTACAAGATTGCATGTTACGTATTTTCCTCTCAGCCTCTTGGTCGCGATCTAATCTCATACTGACGATATCTAATAACGAGGAGACATATCGAGCACTTAACATTTTTGCATTTCTGAGGGAAACGCGGACATTATTTCACGGTCGATCCTACTCTGCGAAAAACTTCAGTCGTAATGCGTCATTGTCGTGTAACGAGGCGCGCTCCTGGAAATGCAACGGTTGTACATCACTGCCTCGACAACATCGAGTTAAAAAACATCCTCATTATTCGTCGTGAACAATGGCGGGTCCGTACAAATGGCGACGTACGTACGCACGATGACTCAACGGTTTTCCGACATTCTAGTGATGCTCCAGCGGACGAGTGACATTTTTTAATTGCCGACGCCCAGGACAGACAATCGACTCGTCTTGTCTACCCGGAGTCGGTGCAATTCGGGAATGAATCCCTTTGTCAAGTACCCTTTTTATTGTTATTCGAGTCTCATACTGTCAAATCTTTAATGTGTCTAAGGTCCCTAAGTGCCGATAGTATGAATTAATAAGTAAACGTGCAGAAACGTCCTAACGTTTTAATAACCGACATTTAAAGTTGTGAGGCGAGCGAGTTGTAATCATTGTCGCACAATGAAATGTCAACTACTGGACCTTGAAACGTTCTATTTTCTTTTCTTTTTTTTTTAGCAAAACGTTAACGAATCTTGCATTAACTGTGCATTGCGTATTTCCTTGCTTGCGAAATATAATACATTACGATCCCAGAATTGATACGGATAATTATTTCCAAAGGGGATTCTTGTATTGTGTTGAGCGCGAACGGCTTATTTTCGTTCACCCTGTACGATCACTCTGTTCTCGCCCTTGTATTGCTAATATTAATTAACGTTACTACCACCTGTCATGCCACGAAGTTCATATCTCACGATGCGCATTTCCGTTGCAATTAATTATCTCGAATGCGGGCTGAGTATCACGAGCAGAGTACGAAGGTTCACGCTTCTCGTTTGACTCTCTCGTAATTTTGCGGAGCTGCTTTCGTTGTTTTGGTAGTTGCAACATGAAAGCTCTCCCCCTTCGTATGTAGTAAAAAATGTCACACCTCCCCCCTTTGTATGCCTCGATAGTATCTCGCATTCTCCTTTCTTTTCCACGGTAGTTAGCACGAGGTACAAATAGCCGAAGATCTTCTGGAAGAAACATCGCAAGAGAAATATCCCAACTTGACCCGATAAGGAAACGTTGCTGTGGATTGAAATAGATATTAAGTCCTCCAAGGACTGTAATTGTAATGGTAAAAAATTCCTAACTTAATTAACAATTAAACGAAATACTCGTGTATTGCTGTTGCAAGTTGTGGCAACGTTTCCTCAGCGGGATCTCGCAACCGATACATTTGTAGCGGTTCGCTGGGGAGCCCTTCAAGAACTCAAGAAGATAAGAACGACGACGTCCTTCAAAGGAGATGCGACCGCGCGACGAAGTCGTAATTTCACCGCCAGCTGCCTCGTGATGGAAAGATATCTTACCCGCGCGGATCTAATTGACCGCGAGACCTGCACAAGACGTTAACTAACCGAAGCGATTAACGGAAACTCATGTCCCTTTCCGTTGCCCCATACGATTAAAGCAGAACGACCTGTCCGACACGAATTGTCGGCTTAGCGACGGCTATTCATTACGGGTAGGCCAAGTGTAGGCCACAATTTCCTCGATCAGAGAGTCCGTGCTATTTCATCGCTCGTATAAATGTACATCGTTTGTAGCATGTTTCTACCGCGACACACTCGGAGATCTCGTCCTCTTGAAACGGTACACGCTGATGGCGTCACTGAAATACGCGATGCTTTTGAGATAATACGAGTCCATCGTGTCGTTTCGTGTAGCCGAAAGTTGTTGCCCATTTTGATTTTATTTCGCGTTCTTTATAAAACTATCTATTCGAAGATAAGATATTCAGCGTTTTCATGGATATTTATTTGTTCCGTAATTAATTATTTTTGGATATCCATTAATTGAGAAAGTTTTTTCTTTATGATTAAAGATCCAAAAAGAAGGGTGATATTTGACGACAAACTGGCTATACAATTTCTTTATTTAAATTCACAACGTTTTGACCTTTTATCTATTTATTTATCATCTAACATATTTATACTTATCTATTTATTTATTTTTTGTGTTTCTGGTTTAAACTTGTCCGGGACTCAGGGAACGGTAGAATATGTTACTCAGTCCCAATCGTGTTGTCACAAACATCTGACGCGCTTTCTTTACTCTCTCTTGCACAGACTTAATTCTTTTTTATTTTATATAAGGACTCTATTCGACAGCCTTTGTAAATTATAAATTAATATATTATAAAACTGTAGCGCGACACAACAATAATAACATAACATCTTTTCTTTTAGTACGTAACGCTGTTTAAAAATATATTATTACACTTGAAAAGGACCAGAAGCAATGGTCAAAACGTTGTGAATTTAAATAAAAAAAAATTATATAGTCAGTTTGTCGTCAGATATCACCCTTCTTTTTGAATCCATTAATTATAGTGAAAAATCAATGTCTTTTTTTCTTCGAAAAATCCTTCGGATATACGCCATGCAACTTCGAGCAATTTTTTCTGCGAACACGGAATGTTTAATTCAACGTCCCAAAAGAAATTTTTTAGATTCTCTCTCGAAGTTACAGAGAACCCTCGGGATTACATTCGAAACAAGTTTTTTGTTAAGCACGGTGATTCTTTTATCCCGTAGAGGGCATAATTGAAATGCAACTCAGTTCTTTTTGATTCGATGGTTATCGTATGCAGCACACATATACGGTTTTCTCATTTATAGATTTACATCGTGAAGGAACTGAAACGTATCCAATTACTCGAAAAACGAGTACTACTACTTCCGAGGAGGGGGGGGGGGGAAGTCGAAATCTTCTTTCCTTTTATCACGCGACACAATTAAAAATAACAATTTTTGTCGATCGTTTGTACGGGCTCGACTAACTGTGGGCTCTGTGCAAATCGCATAGAAGTCACGCAAAGCCATTAATTTTGTAAAAAAAAACGAATATCGATTCGAGGTAAGTACTGTTCTCGATCAGTTTTCAAGCTCGACGTCGTCGATGAAATAATATTAATATATATTCAGCAGCAAAATTTTACACGCACGCAAGAAAGGTGGAAGAAAATATGAAAGATATAAAAAGATATCACATCGTTACTTTTAACAAGACGGTTGGGAAAGAACTTTATTTAAACTTCTCATATCGTGGTGGAAAAATTTCATTAAAATATTTTTCTCAGTTTTCTCCTTTTGTATTATTTTTTTTTTCTATTTTCCTTAATCCGTGTATATACCGTGTATATACGACTCTTCGATACACGATGACTACCATAAACAGTGATATACTACAGACGTCAAGGACGCATTACGTCGTAAAAAAAAATCATCGCGTTTGCTCACGAAAAGTCGCGCGACAGTTTCGCGAGAATCGCAGAGAAAAGGCGGGGAAGAAAGGGCGAAAAGGACAAGGGGAAATTGAGAGGAATTAAACATCGTCTTCTCTCTCTCTTCGAAGGATCCAGCGTTTTTAGAACGGTCGGATAGAATAACGCCGCGGCTCTAAAAGCGATTGAACTTGACGGAACACCTCGTTGCACTTGCCCCCATTTCCGCGGCTTGTGATAATCACGATAAAGACAAGCCGTTGTTCCAGTTAGATCGACGGGCGCCGTCAACTTGAATTTCCGACGAGCGAGCACACGGCGAGGGGAATCGAGACGAGCCATTCCGCGCGTCTTTCCGAGGAATTCGATTTCCGATTCGACAAATACCTGAAAGTATCCAAACACGAAAATGCCCGTCTATCCGTCCGCGCATATAACAAAAAATCCACACATACATTTCATCCAACAAATAGTTTACATACAGAAATGCGCGCGCATACACACACACATACACACACACACACACACACAAATAATATGTACAAAAACGAAAAAAACGCACATAGACGCACTCTCTCGTTCGCTTCTTCGTTTCTCTTTAACGCGATACATTTCGCGATCTGTTCACTTGCATGAGTCGATATTATCGATATCATCGAGGCACACTCGGTTGCCTTTTCCCTTTTTTTCCGTCATCCTTATTGTCACGCCATCACCATCACACTGGAAAATGTTTATATCTCTTGCGACAGAGTACCGATGTAATCTGACTGATTTATTTGTCTCTGGCGAGCTTCTCTTCTGTTTTTTTTATCGTTTCTTTGATTACCGTTTGCCGCTGCATAATTATCAGAGAATCGATTTACACTTCTGTCTATGTCTTATTCTCTTTCTCTCTCAATCTATGAGTCTATTTCTCTCTGCTCCCCTCCCCCTCTCTCTCTCTCTCTCGCTCTCTCTCTCTTTTTCTGCCCTCTGGTTTCTTCATTTCCACCTTGCAAGCTGCTGGTTCGTTGGGTTTTCTGAAAGTGCCTGTATACTCGGACATTGCCTGTAACACTATATGCTTTCCACATATCTACGTTACGTATACACGTATAATGTCTGTTGGTTGGTGTTGATATTTCGTACAAGTGGTATATATATATATCTATTATACATATACAAGGTAGATCATTTTAATCAATACACTCGAATATCTCGAAAGGAAGAAATTTTTTCAAAAAATGTTTCAAATAAAAGTTTTATAGCCTAAAATGGAGCCATCAAATGGTGGCAATGATTTGACCTTGCAAAGTCATTTGAAGGTCACGTGAAGATCACCGTCAATTTCTTAAACTAAAAAAATACGTAACTGTTAGTTACAAATTGCATATTATTTCTTAAAAACAACTATGTGTTTTCTTTACACCAATTGATTCCTCTCATTATTCTGTGCGTAAAAGTATTGAGATAAGGTCATCGAAAGGTGAGTATTTTATGAGATATTTTATAGTTTATGTAAAATTAAGAAATTATTTCAACCCTTATAACTCGGAAAATATTTAATGAAAAATACTTCATTATAGTGTTTTGGAAAGCTCTCGAGATAAGCTACAAGAATATGCAATGAAAAATAGGGAGTTCTATTTAAGAAATTGACGGTGATCTTCACGTAATCTTCAAATGACTCTTCAAGGTCAAATCATTGCCACCATCTGATGACCCTCTTCAAGCCATAAAACTTTTATTTCAAACATTTTTTGAAAAAACTTTTCCTTTTTGAGATATTCGCGTGTATTGATTAAAATAGTCTACCCTGTATATATATATATGTGTGTGCGTATGTGCGCGCGCGCGTGTGTGTGGGTGTGTATATATACGTGTGTATTATTTACATATATATATTCTATACATATATTGAAGTTATTTGACAATAATCAATCTTGTGCACGGATGCGATATCATTGAGAAACGTTGCTGCGTGTGATGTATTTCGGCATATGCGAATTCGACCTAATTAATCGCGTGCCACGTGTCGGCCACGTGCGGATCTTGCTGTTTCAGACGGTAAAAGGATGCAAACGAGTACGATGGCGCCGGGATTGCATCACTAATAACGCTCGTGTCCCTCTCTCTTTCAGAGATTGCTTTGTTAAACTATTCTTCAGAGTTACTCTTAATTTTGGAGATGATCTCGCAAACGTAACGAGCGTCGCGTTGCAATTTCCATACGACTTCTAATCCCCGTTCTAAAAATCGCCGCTTCTATTGTGCGCGTATGAGAAGCCCTAATTTATTATTCTTTTTGTAATATAAACAGCATCTCAATTCTACTTTGATAATCATAAGAAAGATTGATCGTCACATCAAAGGAGGATTAACGAGATAACGTTTCGCTTAATTGTCAAGTCCCTCTCCGTGAAAAGTGAACAGTGGAAGGGATCTCGATTGAGGATCGAAACCGTGAGAAGTTAACTTTCTCTCTCTTTACGCGCGCTCGCATTTGTCAGCGCTTTATTAACGTCGGAATATTTAAAGGCACGAACAAACGTCGCTCTGCCCGATTCGGTTTCCTGCCGCATTTTAGGGCGCAACACGAAAGTTTTGACTTTTACTGCAAAACCATGACACTAATTGCAAGGCCTAGTCACACGCGCAATTACGCGGCTGCATTAATTCACTCTTTATAGACCGTATCTGTCTTCATTCTCATTCTGCCGGTGATGTTTAGCGCAATATGTTCCGGCACCTGCCGACATTATCCCAGGCAAATGGAATCAGCTTCCATCCATCCCCTTTCCAGTTCGCTGTCTGATTCTTTCTTTTTCCCCTCTCGACACTGCACATTCCATTTTATCTCATTTTCTTTCGGTTTTCCGCGGAATTCTCTAGCGGTCTGTCTTCGGCTCCGACGTATCTTATTACTAACTATTCATCTCCCTCTCTTTCTCTCTCTTCCGATTTTTTCTTCTCACTCTATCTTTAATCTCACGTTTCTTCCCGCCTTTCACTCTCCTTTTTCCGCCTGTTCCTTTATTTTAAGACGATGCGTACCCGTGATAACGATTTACCGGGACAAGAGGTAAGATTCAGATCGTGCGAAGCGACGTGTCGCAACCGTCGATGTTTCCGCTCGCGGGCTTTATTAATTCTTGTTTGCTTGCGCTGTATGGATAATTTTTACAGTTCTCTATATTCTTGAAGTTAATGATATCCCAAGTAATATCGACAATCAATCTCGCTCGTTTGTCAGTATTAAAGGACGTCGGGATCGTTGATAACAGTCGTCTCACGTTATACGAGAATCTCCCTACAAAGGACCGTCGCAGAAAGGCTATCGCACGAAGGACGAGCGTAGTAGACGAGCGTCATGTGAGACGATCGTGTTGAAATATTCATCGACGGTACACCCTACTCTATACAGCGACCGAGCTCTCGGTCTGAAACTGCTTCACAAGAACGCAATTCCTGATGGACAACTTTGCGAAAATCCGCTCAAGTAAGGACAATGGGCGTGAAATTGAATTTTAGGTGACGAGGTTCGAGCAGTTGTATCTTAGAAGGGCGTTACCGTCAAATCGAGAAAATCTCGTATCAGTCGGACGAAAGAATAGTCCCGCCGAGATTAAGGGATTAGATTGATTCCGGCGCGAAAGAAGAAAGAAACAAGAAAGTTTACGACTCTCAGCTGTGAGAGCAGTCCTCTTAATCTCATTTCAATCTACAATAAAAGTGATAAAAGGCTTAATTAGTTACAATAATAATAATAATAATAATAATAATAATAACGAAACGATTGTGCTCCGATTGTTAAAAGATATTACAGAATACTCGTGATAAAAACAATGTATTTGTTGACTGACGGAACGAACCGGATCCTCACTGTCACGCAGAGATAAATGACACGAGCGGATAGATTCCTTTCAAAACAAAATCGCGGCTTCTTTCGTGGATCTACATAATCCATATTTTTATCATGAAATCGGCGCACGTACGGATCCAATCTTGGTCAGCGAGACCCCTATCACGCTTCCACGCAACGAGCAACTGTAAAGTTCACACGAATTTCTCAGTTCACGGGGAATGTAACGACGAATCGACGCGGATTGACGCGTGCGCTCGTGAATTTATTGAGAAAACCGGTTAGTCGATGAATTTTCAATTGAATGGATAGCCGCATACCGCCGTTTCCCTGGATTCCGCGAATTCGCAAGATACCGTTAAATCCTTGCGTTCGAAGATGAACAAAGCCGATTTAAGGGATCAACCATAAATCGATTCGTGAAGTTTCTTGGATGCGAATCGACGAGTGGACAAAGCGGTTGCGCTTGTTTGAACCGTGGCTCATCGGTTTTATCAGGAAGTAGCAGCAAATAGATTGGTGTCCAGTAATCGGATACACGTTGCGATTCTACTAGATCGGCTTCTCGTGTCTACACCGATTTCGGTCAGCTCGGTAGATCGTGCGAGTCACTTGATCTTCGGAATATCCGCCTAATCTAAAACTGGAAGCAAGTAATTTCGGCAGCCTGTCGGTGACGATCCTTTCTTCCCGGAAGAAAAACGATCGTTCGGATGAGGAGTTAAGACAAGAAATTTGAGAATGGGGATTGTTTTGTCGTCGAACGTAATTCATCTGGATTTTTGTCGCGCAGACGACGTGCACGCGTGCGAGAGGAGGCTTTATTTCTTGCCCCGATGATTAAATCCAATTGCAATTAATGGTAATAAGTTGCGACAAATTTACGAATTGTAAAAATATTTGTTTCTAACGTTTAAGAATTTATTTATTTCGCACGAAGGAATCGTGTGTTTTTATTCGAGACGACGAATGTAAACGCAATGAGTTTGTTTGTCTTTCTGTCCCACATACATAAACATTGGTTGTCGATAAATTAATCTGAAAAATATCTTCCAACCGTGCCGGGATCAATTTCCATATGAGGAGTGATTTATTACAGAAGTGGCAGAATTATGCTCGCTTCGACGCTGCGCTGGCTGGAAAAACAGCAGCATCAGTTTGCAGAGAACTGCCGGATTTCCCGAGAACCGTCAAGGTTATTCATCTTCTCTCACCGCGATCTTTATCTCTTATGTAGACGATTCCCCGAAAGCCACCCACGTATCCTGTCGGATTTCTCGCAAAGCGCCGATTCGATGGCGCCGTTGAAATTCGCACGACTTCTGCGAAGTTCGTCCGTAAAGTCTGGTTACGACGAAAAGAGGGAGGAAAGGGGGTGGAAATGCTTGCATTGCGGCCGGTAGTAATGGTCGCAGTTGCAGCTAGATAGTGCGCAACGCGCGAAGTTCCGCGAAAGCATCGGCCTTCGTTCTTCCTCGCGGAAATCACCCACGTTTTCCTCTCAGTTTTTCCTTCTTACTCGATATTCTCTCGGAAAGAGATCCTCCCTTTTTTTTCTCAAGAAACGATCTTCGAAAGGAAGAAAACAAAGAGATTACAGACGATCGATCAATTGTTCGGTCGATCGATCGATCGATTTCACGCACACATGCACGTCGTCTATGCCGATATGCAGGATACGAAACTAGGCGGGTGTGTGTGTATGTATGATGTTGCAGGTGTGACCATCCTGTTGTCACAGACGGTGTTTTCCCTGCTGGTGGCCCACGTGGTGACGCAAACCTCCGAGGCGGTGCCACTTATAGGTACCGATCCATCTTTCCTACCTACCTACCCCGACGCTAAATTCGACGCTGTGGGGAGTTTTTTCTCGTCCTTAATATATACACATGATTAAGACTCGTGATATGACATTTTTTCTATTTTAGTTCATATCTTTGTACAATTTATTATAGTGTCTCTCTCCATTTCTCTTTTTTAGAAATATCAAAATTAGAGAAATTGTCGTATATTACATTTTCTAATTGCGCTGCGTAATCAAGGTAAAATATCAAGATAAAATATAAAACTGGCGCTGCATAATAAAACTCATGCTTATGATCCAAGATGGATTTTAATTTCCGTCGTACGGTAATCTCAGTTTTAAAAGAGCAATTTTATTCTATTTCAAGCTACTTCATTTTTATATGCGCTTATTTTGCTAATTAATTTTTATCCCGAGAGGAAAAGAGCTTGCACATCGAAAACGTGGAATATATTCCTAAAGTCCATTTTATTTCAAATCACCCTTACGTGCAAGAATATCGACGACTTCATCGAACAGCAATCTAGATCGGGATGGAAAGAGCCATAGTGGTCGATCGTGCTCTGTAACTCGATTGACCACTATGAATTGATAAAGTTGGCAAATCGCTGCCCCAAGACCTTATCCCTATTCACGTCCACATGAATACGGTTTTCTCGATGGCAGCACATGACTTGCTTTGCTAGGCTCGCAGCGCGCAATTATTCGCAAATATGGACAAATGCAAAATGGAAAATTTGAGAGGATCAGTAACTCAGAGAAAAATCGATGTAGGAAACACAAATATCGATCGCACCCGGCTAAGCACTGCCACAGATTCGAAATGGAAAACTCCCCACACGTCGCACCCTTTCTCATTTTCGCGATAGGATCGCCTAGAGCCTTTCCTTCTTCTTTCCTAACGCGTAAGAATGCCAAAAGCAGACTATCGAGAACTAGACTAGAGAACAAATCACAAAATCATTTCTCGTGCGATCGAACGAATGATTTGAATCGTCCATTCGACTTATCATTCGATGGCGAATATATTTCTAGTGTCGCTTTGCCGATGTTCTCAACAAACATGATGATGGATCGAATATTAATGAAATATCACATTTGCATAATGGTAATTATAATTATATGTTTAATTAATAATGATCATTAATAATTAAACTCTAATTAAAAATTAATGTTAATCCATTTCAAGATATCTTGATAAAGATATTTCGAATTTTAATTAAGTTTTACATTTTTTCCTTGAATGGCACATATTTTATATTAAACAATACACGTGCAGAATATTGTGGCGCATGTAAATTCGGAAAAAGGGTCATCGGATACTATATTTCAGTCATTATCATACATTTCGCGACATTACACACAAAAGAGTATTAGGATGTGTTTGATGAGAACTTCGTGCAATTTGTAATATGTAATAATGAATTCGGCAATATGATATTTTCTTGCCGTGCTTATCTAGGACGCGAAGAAAATGCAAGTAAAGTAAGCGCGACGTGAACGAGTGAATACACATGAGCGTGTATCTGACAATGAATGCGAGAATGAATATGTATACGTTACAGGCAATGTCTGCTGAATGTAATCACTGCTTAAACACGTCTTTCATACGAGTGCGATGCTTACACGTCATCAGGTAAGACCCGACAAGCGCGGCAACTACAATCGCAATCTTCGCAATTTTCCTCGAAATTCCTCCAAACACTTTATTTTTACGCTCAACAACAAGAATTTATCCAAAGTTTTTAGACGTTACAAAGCACGATCGTTTTTTTTTTTAATCTTGCACTTTCGGATTCGTAAATATAACAAAACAGACAGTTTCTATCGTGAGCTACTTGGTTCGCTCTCTTCATTTTATATATCTTTCCATAGCCTTTCAATAACTTAATCACTGTTCAAGTTTCGACGTCATTCACCGACACGACTGCAGAACACGATACACAACGATACATTTCTAAGTATTTAAACGAACTTTAAGTTTTTAAACGAATGTTTATTTGAATAAACTTTTCTTAATTACCATTTATAACAATAAAATAATAGCTCCTTTAGTTCTGGAAATAGAGCTAAAAGATTACAGAACGCTTATTCTACATTACAACATTACATACTAATTGTAAGAATTTTAAAAAGTAGAGACAAGTTTTTATTTTTGCATAATTTTGGAATTAAAGACATTATTTTCTATACGAGAATATTCGTGGAGAAACCAAGATACTGGAGAAGCTAAGAACCGCTGCATTAAAGAGCTATTTTAACGTAGTAGCGATCGATGTTACCCTTTCCATTAGCCAAAAGCGACTGTTTGTAGAGATATCGAGTACAAGTGCAGATAATATGTGCAACGGTCAAGAGATCTGATAATTACCCGCTGGTAACAGGAGAAACAATTACGGAAGGATTAAACTGCTTAAGCGTGGGTTTATTTCGCAATCAGGATGTCTCGTATAGATACCAACTTAGATTGCGCGATAAAGGGTACCGTAAGATCGAGTCAGATTGCCCTGGTGGTAGCGAAGTAACTTTGCCTCACATAAATAAAGATTATAGGATCATTTAATATTCAAGAGAGGAAAGAGTAGCTCGTTACTTCCTGAATAATTTTCTCGGTACTTGATGGTACAGAACTTTTCTGTATTGTGCTGTTCTATCACTGTCTGCATTTGCCATATTTTCACTTTGCAAGAATAAACGTATGTATTATATAAATATTTTTAAATATATATTCTACAGTGTATATTCAAAGTGAAAAAAAGGAACGTATATTTTTCAATAATTAGAGAAGATAGAATGTCCTATATAATCTCCTAGGTTAATTTAAAAAAGCTAGAAGTTATTAGTTCAGAAGTTTGTCTAGATCTCATGCTTTAGTTAACTAATCTTATCCTCCGAGGGAGAGCCTTGCGAATGTTACGCTAACGACTTTATAATAAAGTGCATATTTTACAATGACAAATTACTGTGAGCGCAGTCCATTACGCATAGTGCTAATTATATCATGAATTTTTATGGGCGACGAATCATATGGGATAAATGTTCCGATAAGAAGCTCAGAGAATGAGATAATTGGCTCGCGGAAAACGAATAGGATGCGACACATTCAATGCCGGACATTTTTCCAAGTGTTAAAACTTCATGAGCCATAATTCCAAAAGGTGGCAAATTACGATATTATATTATTACGATAAGTGCATAGCTCGTAAACTTTCGTTCGTCTCGTGATTACAGGGCAATTTCGCGCCGCCCTTCCAATTCGTACTCCGAGCTCGCGTTTCCTTTGAGCGTCGCATATTTCCTCGACGAAGTTAACTGGTTCATGAATGAAAAACGAAAACTGACCAGCCAATCGCTCGCAGTTAACTTCGAAGGCAAGTTACAAAAGCATAATCAGCTTTAACTTGTTGTGTCGTTAAACGAATTTCCATCCGACGCATCATCCTTTCCTTCAAGAGAATACTTCTGCTTGCCTTTGGTGAAACTTATATTATCGAAAGACGAGACGCCTCCGTATTTCTTGCGTTCTTCTGTACAGAATGTACTTGTTGCCAATCTGAAATCGCGGAAACAAACATCATAACGAATTATTTATTGCAAGAAATATGTGGCAAAGATACAAACGAAAAGTAGGGCAGTCCATAAAAGTTCAGCAGAGCGTTTTATTCTTACTTCTCATATGCTCGACTTCACTTATCTTAAAAATCCGTCAAAAGTACACTGAAATTTCTTTTCCTGCGAAAAATTTAATCTCCCAAACAGCTTTTGGTTGCCCCAAAATTCACAAAATAGAGGTAAAAGTGCGCGCACTTATGGCCCTCTTCGTCTCTGAGGATACTTATATCGAATGCACCGCGCAGAAACGGACGGAGCAGCCAGTGGAAATTTAAAGGCTCATGTAAATTCAAAGACACACGAGCAAACGTATAAACCGCTTCGGCCGGCATGCCCTCGCAAAAAAATTCCCTTCCGGTATTCGACGTGAATTTCGCTCGACATTTCATCTTCAACCTCTCGTCAAGTCCCTCATTCCGCTCGCAATTAGATATCTGTGCCGACTAATTCACAATTATTTCGCGATCGTATCTACCTCGCGAACGCATGTCGGATTTTCGATGCGATCATGCAAAAAAAAGAATACACATGATGTTTAATTTAATCGCTCTGAAATAGCGGAATATAGATGACCATTTCATTATCGATGCAATGCGAACATTTGTATCGTTGCCGCATCGTCGAAATCCAATTTCGCAAAAACAAGTGCGATGGGTACCGACAACACACACGAACGTAATAATCAAGTTAATACGACGCAGCGTGAGTTTAATATTGCACGAGAAAAACGAGATGCATATATGTCGTACCTTGTAATTTATAGATTCTGAGTTTTTTAATTCTGCGTCGACTCGCTTATCTTACCGTATTATCTTACAATTATGCCAGAATGCAATTTTCATTCGGTGACAATTTTCATTTTCTACCATTACATATTTTCTATATATTTTTATTTTTTAATAATTAATGGCATATCCAAAAACGGGGAATTGGAATGTGTGTAGATATTTAATATTTAATACTGATATTTAATATTAACATTGTAAAATCTGAAACCTTTGTTTTAAATTCTGAAAAAGACAAGCTCACTTGTATTTAAACAAATAAAGTTACACTATTTAATTGCCTCGCGTAAGTTCAATTCTTGCAAATAGCATTTCATTTTCATTTATTTATGGCTCAAAAGTTATTCACGCATTCTCATAAAAAATTCATCAAAAAACGAATTGCGGAGAAACGAAGAGAAAGAAATTACAATTTACCGAGGGAAATGAAAAAACCGCGTATAGGTACGTGTGAATATTCGAGTGAACCGAATTAGTAGTGTCAGATTGGATTTCGAGCAATATTTCAATGTTTCCCGTGCTCCCACTGCGTCTGTCCTTTTTGTTCGCAGTGACAACAGCAACAAGCATGATGACATTGCCTTCATCATGACTAACAGCCGAATCTGATACCCCCCCAAAAAAACGATGTAAATTTAACATTATCGTCATTATGCTATTGCTGTAACACTAAATAATATAGTTGAATTCGACTCAAATACGATATTATATAACATTATGTAATATTAATATCATCACTTTTTGAGTAGATATCTCTTCCGTCACATAACAGGATGTCCAAAGGATAAACAAAACGGACGGTTCAATTTATGTCACGTCATCAAAATTAATTAACGAACTTATCACAAGCTTCTGCGATTTTTTATATAACTCGAAAAAACGTGATATCTCGACGATCGTATCGTGAATTTTCAGTTTTAATCTAATTTTCTGTGATGATTACGTTGATTTTGACGATACGCATAACAAAATTGCATCGCCCAGGAGATTTATATGTCGGTGTATAACAACATTGCCAACTGAATTGCATTTAACATGATGTTATTTTCAAATTAAAACGTTTAAAATGGAAATGTAATTTTTTTAGATCGAAAAGTTTTAGAAATATACTGGACTTATTTTATTCTCAAATTTAAGAAAGTTCAGAATTATTTTACATTTTTATATCATGTACATTTTTTAAATAAAGCAAACGTTACAATTCTTATCTGTCACACGTGGCTGTTCTCATTTTATTTCAAAATCTGCATTTTGACGAGCCTTAGTCACTTTTATGAATTACACAAATTGACGTGATTATTTTACTAAAACGTAATTATTGTATACGCTAACGTCATGTAATTTCCATGATGGCTACAGCAAAGCCAAACTAACTGGGATACATGCGAACTTGCCAGATTGAATGCAAATAGGGTGATTGATATACACCGCCGAGCATTACGGCGACATAAATTCGCGTCTATAATTCAACAAATGTAACGAAGATATAATTAGATATCACGTATTTTGTTATTATGTGTTACACTCATTGTTGGCCATCAGAGGAAATTATTAATCGATAAATAGCAGTAGCGTGGTGAAATTAGTGTTTTTACACCCTAGGATATACATCAATACGTTTTGCAAAGAGTTGAAAATCATTGATCGTGTTACAACACGACGATACGAAAAACTGGAAAGGATTATCCTCCTAACAATCCAACAATAAAATCATAAATTTGGCCAATGGAAAGGGTGGTACTTGGCTCGATCGCGACTCTATCTCGCTTCTTATCTCTTTTTTTTCCAACACGACTTCCACATTGCAGTTAACCACAAATAACCATTATAAATCTTCGAAACAAAGTTTCGAGATTTCGGAAATGTAAATGTAGTAGGTATGTGCAGTAAAAATGACGCTGAAATATTTTGATTACAAATTGTTAATGAATGCGGTGTTAATGAATCAAGTGAACAACGCGCGCGCGCACACGCACGCACACGCACACACACACACACACACACACACACACACACAGAGAGAGAGAGAGAGAGAGGACACAGCTCATTTTACACACCGCGCTTTTGTGGCAAATAAATCGTACAACAGGTATAATTAAACGGCGATATGTCATTTCCTAATTACGGTCGCAAGATACAATGGGGTCATCCGTGTGCGTTAAACACTTGCGTTCTGCGTCGTCGTTTATTTATTATTTCGCGTAATGAAACTTTTGATACTCGATCAAATACGAGCTCGTTCGATCGCACTCGCCGTTTAGCAAATTATCGATGAAGGAAAGGAATCTACGCAGTCTCCGAATAGAGACTTTTAAACATCCGCATCCATATCCCATATTGAACGATAAATCCGTCTCGTTCCAAATTTTATCGTTTAATATGAAGATCGTATACGGAGCTATTTTCCCTGGGTTGGAGAATCATCGCGATCGTAATAATAAATATGGGATATGAATACGGGCTTAGGATTATACGACTTAACGTAGCGAGGCTGTGAGTTTTTCGCAAAAAGCGATTTCGCGTGGCGTTTTGTGATATCACGAAATATTACGTGGAGATGATCTTGTACGCATTGTGTAAATTTTTAATTCGTTGCGATTGTTAATTTGACACCTCTCAAACGTACACGTAAGGATAATTATAACCTGCACTTGGAAAACGCGAGTGTAATTTACACAGAAGCGATTGCAATATTTAATAGAGATCGATTAAGTTCTTTTGTATAACGGCAATTCTGTAGTGCGCAAATTATTCACCGTATGAAACGCAAATTATGCAACGTAATGCGTACAAGCATGCTTGGATAGTTACGCGCATAGATATGATATACACGAAACAGACGAGCATTGTGATAATCGACTTATCAAAAGCTCGCTCATATCTGATAACAGAGCCAGCGGCAAATTTATCAGTTGATCGAATTTGAATGAAATATCTAATGTCAAGTCACTATTAATATACCATGAAGAGCTACAATGTTTTATTTATTTCTCTTTTTACAAATGTAACGCCATACTTTTCTTTCAAGCGCGCAATGCATATAATAAAGAATTAATGATACAACTCTATAATCGTTTCATTTTTCTTTTAACAAATTAAATAAATTTCCTTCAATTAAAAAGAAAAGAAACAAACTTGCAGACAATAACTATTATAATTTTTTATTGTGTGTGTTGTTCTAAAGAATAATGTTGCCGAATGTTGAAATTAAAATTATTTAACGCCTCGTCGCTCTTTCACAATTGTCAATATCAAAACGGTAGGATTCACCTTCGCATAACGTCTCGATTATACATACGTGAATCTTTGGAAAAGAGCGTGCGTGTCCGTTCGCGGCAGACGAATTCTAAAACAGATAATGTTTCCACGGAGTTTCCCCATTCAAGCGGCAGTGCTTCGTCGCTCTGTAAATTCCCTGCGAGCGACACGCACGTTTCTTAGCGCGTGGTGTGAAAGACGACCCTTCAAATCTATCGCCTTTCAAGATCGCGCGTACATAGACGGGCGATTAATGATAAGCCGTGAACTGTGAATGGTTAGCTGAGTGAACTCACTTATCACATTGAATTGAGAATCTTTTTATTTCGAGCCACCTCTCACATCACGGACTCTTTCGCTCAAGTATCAAACTTCAGTTAACGTCGCTTCATATTTTCGGGGTAATACGTAATTAGCTTCATTATACCTTCATTACACGCTCATTGACTCTCCATGTTTAGTAAGTGGGACCATTTGACCTCGCTCACAGTTCATGGCTCGTCATTGCTAATCGTCGTTGACGTGCACGCGTGGCCTAAAGGTACGAATAAACGACGCGTGGTGTGGCGAGTTTGTGTAAACAAATTAAAAAAAAGAGAGAATTCATAAAACGAACGTATTGAAGAGAACAAGAATGACCGAGCCAGGCGTCGTTTGAGTCCGGCTTAACGACACGCTTCGCTTCGGCGGTAGCTCTCTTCCGTTAGCTCCGCAATCCGCCACTGGAGAACGCGAAGAGGAGGCTTGTGCGTGCGCGTGTGAATGTGACGATTACGAATGCTATCACGCTCGATCTCAATCTGCAACTCTTTCCTACGCAGAGTCTCTGATCTTCGATCGGGTGCTAGCGCACCCTCTCAACTTATGAGTTTAGTATTGCATTGGTAGTGGTGAAACGTATCACGTGAAATTGTAAACTGCACCGAAGGCTCTGAATCAAGGAAATGATCTCTTACTTCCAGCACCGTCTCTCCGCCTTTCTCTCTTTCTTTCTATTCTATCCATTTGTCTCTCTCTCTTTCTCCTCACTTTCTTTTCACTCTCTCATCCATTCCGCTCTCCTCGCTCTTGACTGGCACTCCTTTTTTTGTCTCGGAAAACCGGAGATCACATTAAAACAAATAAAATAAATATAATTACAAGAAGAATTAAAATGTAAACATTACGGGACACAATATAAGCAGAGGACTTATTCTCGTAAGTCGAGGAAGAAAAGAAACAAAAATTTACACTGAATACATCTCGGTCGTATAAAACTTATTTTTTACACGCACTAAATGTAACCAGTAATGATCCAGTAATGCCACTCAAGAGTTAAAAAACTCTCTTCCTCCGCTACAATTACCCATCATCATCACATTTCTCTTCCCATTTCTATAGGCTGCCTCCTGTCGCTCTGCAGTCGCGAAACTTCAACTTGCGTAGCCGTACGATAAGTAAAGCGTTTGACAAGTCACTCTCTGAGCTGTACTAGCTACTTTTATACCGCCACGCCACCCACCGCCATTGTCGTTGCTACCCCCGCAATTTCTAACTTGGCAACTCCTCGTGATCTCGTGTCGCTCACCTCCCGTGGATTTCTGCTCTGCGCTGTCGATCTGTCAGCTCTCTATCAGCCCTCTGAAACGTCGCGATAGGCGCGACTCGTCGTATACGATCGTAGAACGATATCAGCGTTTACTCCTCTCACGCTATGTCAGACTTGGTAGTCGCTTCTTTGCCTTTGTCCCATTCTCTTTGTCTATTTCTTTCTCTCTCTTTCTTTCTCTCTTGTTTCTATTTTTATCTCCGTTTCTCTGTCTCTCGCTCTACGTATTTCGAGAGCCATAAAATTGCTTTACTGTCTCTCTTTCTCTCTCTCCCTCTGGCAAGGCTTATTAAAAATTCCATCGTAAGAAAAAACGAACTGGTTAGCGCATACTTCACGATCACGTAGAAACTTAGACCTTGTCTCGAATCACACGCAGAACTTAGTGCTCCTCTTTGCCCCCGTTGCTCCCCACATTTTCCCAATTCTCTTGCCCCTCTGTCTTTCTTTGACACGCGTTCGAGCATTCGAATCTCGTACGATTGATGCAGTACGATAGTATATACGTGCATGGCGCACACACTGATTAATTCTGCTGCTGGTGCAACAAAATGAATCTGAATACACGAAGCATATTGACAGTAGACGATATATGGAAAGTGCATCGCTCTCTTCCCCTACTTCTACTCCTCCTCTTCTTCTTCTACTACTACTACTACTACTTCTTCCTGTTACCACCTTGCTAGTTTTGCTCACTGCTTCTGAAGTGGCATTGCTCGACGTGCCACAAATGTAGTTATAATTATTAACTATAGAGGCTACTAAAGTTGGAGTACGAAGTTTAAGAGCGAGTATTTTCATCATACGGCTGCGACGCCTGTTACAATCGATATCGTTTCTTTAACATGCGTTCGATGATGTGATGTACGTTGAAATCTAGCTTGAATGTAACGTGAAATGTAGAGTTTAAATGTAGATTTAAACGAGGGATAGTTTAATTTAATACACACGCACGGTGCGCGTATATAAGTGGGGAAATGATATTAAATTAAACCATTCCCCACTTATATACACATATACTTGTCAATATACATTATATACATGTATATCGACATTCAGTGCCGACAGTGGTAAAATTACACATATTTCCGTAAAATGTATAATATCCACACGATGATGTCAACAACATAAAATAGAATTATTATTTCGTTGAATTATGGAATATGCGAATTCGGTGTATTTGTTTGAATTACAAAACCACGACTCCCTATTATATTTTATTAATTTTACCGTGCAACAAGAGTCGTTAGCACGAAACACCGCAAATGTTTTGATACAAATCAAATTTTAATACGTTATGCATCGGAAATGCTCGCTCTTTGATTTCGATGAAGACAGATCAATCAACTCAAGATGTATATACGTCTTAGGACGGAGGTAATAATGATAATCCTGACATTAATCGTCTAAACATGAAATCGATATAAACGTGTCGATTTGATGTCATATCAAAGATCGGAACCGGAAGATAGATAAAAAAAGAAAAAAATAAAGAATGCTACAATTAAAAACAAAATATTACCAAGAACATTAAAAGAAATACTAAAAAGAAAAACTTTATTGAGTAAAAAATAATATAACAAAACGGATTCTCTCGTGGAATCTACAAGAAATAATAAACGAATATGCGCGCGAAAATATTCACATGGAGGAACAGAGAGCTTTATATTTTACGCCAGAATACAATCCATTATTCGTGGTACACGTGAAAAATATTTCCGAAGGCTAATTCGCAAATCAAAAAAACAAAAATACTGAACAGATATTCAAAAGCATTTCTTTACATGTAAGTCGTTCTTGCGTTTACCAGTGTATTTCTTAAAAATTAATGAAAACAATATTCTAGGTGTGTGCGAGTATCAACGGCGATAATAATCTGGCTCGATGCCGTATATTTCAGGAACCTCGAATGCAATTCGCAAAATCACTGCGGTCGACTATCACGAGAGAACCGCGCATGATGATTATAATTTACGTGTGGAAGGGGCGATATGACAATACATGCATTATCAACGATGAAATAATGCACAGACTTTGGCACACACAAGAGACGTTGACAAAAGGAGAGAAAGAGAGATAACTAAATAGAGAGAGCGAGAGAGAGAGAGAACATATTATGTATGTTATTACATATACCTGTAGAGAAATATGAAGCTGATCGCGCAAGCGGGAACAGCAACCCATTTCGATGAGGATGCAACAAATGTCACTATATATATATATATCGCAAAATATAATCTATGCTGCGTATATGTGGATAGAGAATACATTGTATATGTGGAAAGAGAAGCTATTGAATCTATTGAAGTTATTGAATCTACAATAACACAACATTTTTACAAGCACCTTCCACATACTTTTGACTTTATCAATGATATCAGAAAAAAATCGCAATTTCACACAGATGGTCGTTTGTCATTTGCGAATAATTATAGAGAATGTGTCATCATAACTATGAGATTGACATACATTAACGATATCGCCATATCTGGCTTTTATTCCAGCAGTAATCGAAAGGCTTGAACGAAAAGGCTGGAACGGGAGCCCTCGCATCGCAATTGCCATAAATTTTTAGAAAAAATGAAGAAAGAACTCGCTGGCATGTATTTTACTCTACGTACGAAAGCAAGGAATTTATTGTGTCATTTTGTGGCTACAGTTACGAGCTCGTTACAACGGAGGTGCCGTGATGCTTAAACTATGTGAGAATTGATCGTTCGTTAGACGAAGACTCAATGAAATCTCCTCAATCCAGAGTCATACGAGAAAATTACGAAATACGTCACATGTAATAATCTTAAGCATAAAACAGATTTATTATATTTCTGTATTAATTCGTACGCGGTGCCCGCGTTAACCACTGTCGGATCGCTTAAGGGTGATTTATTTTACAGTTAAACGTAGTTAGGTTTAACTTCGCGAACCATTAAGCTCTCGCATAGCTCCCTTTTCGACGATATATCATTTTTACTGCTGATAAGCATTACAGTGGGGAGCGCAATTTGGATAACACTGTTCGAGAACTGTACTAACTGTAGCTGGAAATTTCTGTCTTCAGTATTTTTTTGTTTCTCTCTACATCCCCGTGTCTTTGTATCCCTTATATTCCACTAATAGAAACATGACTTTCTAGCATGTATACATAACTTGTTATTTGAACGTCCATTTTCATTATTGATCACATATAATCTCATGTGTATAGATAAACATATCTCAGGCTCCAATAACTTTCTATGCAATGTAAACGTAAATCGAATCTAAATGTAAAATCGAAATTACACTCTTCGTAAATATTGCTTCTTTCTGCTCGTTTCTCATTTCTTAACGCATTTCAAAATGTTAACCTGTCTCGAGCAGAACTTTAAATTAAATTCTTAACTTTTATATATAAGTTATATTTATGTATGATTTATGATGAATGATTATTTTTCAGCAGTACACACGAGAAAAGATTTTATAAGTTAAAATTATAAGTTAAAATTTGAATTTTGTGTTATATTTCTAAAATCTATTTTATATCCTCCTTTTTATCTCATTCTATTTTTCTTCTAACTTCAATTTTAATTTCATCTTCCCAAATTTACGATTAAAAAATCTTTACTTACATAAATCACGAAATTTAATATATGAAAAGAACGATGTCTTTTTCTCGCTTAAATGAAGAAGCACGAAGCACTTTATCGCGTACGATAAAGAGTATAGGATGTTATAAAAAGTCGTGTAAAAAGAGAGGAGAGAAGAATTAGCTGTCTTTAACGCTAGGTTATAAAACACAAACCATTGTTTATCAAGGAAAAATACGCTCTAGACTTTAAAATTTCTAAGGAAACTTCGCAGCACGATACAGAGATTTTGGATGCGACTGGAAAGAATGTGTAATAACTGCGCGCATATTACACAGCTGGTATGCTGCGTTTCTGGTGTGCTGGACCGCGAAAAGAGCGTGCTTTAAAAGAGTAATCTACATGCGGAATGGTATATAAACGAGTGCCAAACTGTCGACAATAATCTTAGTCGGAACATGCGCTCCGTTAAGGGTATACGTAAGTGCTGTGAAAATCCGTTCGCGATGCGGCGCATTGAATAAAATTTCGAGATATTATACCAACATATGGACCAATGTATGCGACGTGGTACAGTGAAATTTACGACTCCTTCCCTCTTGTACGTGCAACAGTCGTATAAACGAGTCTATACCGCTAAATCTTCGTTATAAGAAATATGAACTTTATAGGACGGCAAGAAATGCTACGTGACTTTCTGTGAATTATCTTCTTCTCTCTCAACAAAATTTAAACCACGTGTACGAAATTTAACCATGTGCCATTTAAAATAACTTAATTTTTTTAAAATGATACTTGGAGACGTACGTTTGAGCTATTTTTATTTTCATAATTTCTCTCTTTTCCTCTCCTCTTCTCTTTTTCTTACTTGCGGTTGTAAAAAAATATTTTACATCTAATACAAAGCAGCAAAATAGATACGTCGTTTCTTTCGGAATACCATCCGCATAAATATCTACTGAATTACTTGGTTTAAATAATGTACTGAAAGAATTACTATTGGTAACGATAGTCGCAGAGGCATCGCAGAGGCAAGACACAATGGAGCAACAATGCTGGAAACTCGTATAGCGTTCAACATGATTTATTTATTTACACCTCCGCACGTAGCCATCGACCACGTACGCTCACAAAAGCGTAAGCTACCGACAGGTGGACGATACTGATAAAAATCGTAAGAGAACTCGCGTGTAACTTATTTAAATGCCTCTGTATTGGTATGTGTGTATCGCTAACATCCGCCCACATGATAAAATGAAACGAGGCTACGTCGTCGTCGGCTACAATGGCAGAGTAAAGCAGAGTAAGTAAAGCAGAGACTCTCAACGGCTTGTGAACTAAAGTCTGTAACATCTAACGATTTAATTGCCATAATGCTAAATCAAATAATAAGCTTGCTTGGATTATTGGATCTGATTGAAGAGAGCACAATTAAAAAATCTTTACTTACATAAATCACAAAATTTAATATATGAAAAGAACGATGTGGAAGCAGCATGCAAAATTATTAATTGTCAGCACATTTGTTTGTTGTCTCTCCCCTAAACATTTTTTAATTTAAAATATAAAATATGAAATTAAGACAGTTAGCAACCAGACTAAAAGAACATAAATTTAATGTGAGACAGGATCCATCAAAATATTCAGTCGTTACGGAGCATATGTTACAATGTAACCATTCTTTCGATTGGAACGATATGAAGATTCTTGACATAGAATCTAATTACCAAAAGAGACTGATATCAGAAATGATACATATTAGATCACAAAAGAAGAACATTAATTTGCAAAAAGATTCCAAACACCTTAATGAAATCTATTTAGAGATCATATCGGAACTTGCCAAATAATAATTTTTCAGTTGCTTAATTTGTTTTTATCGAAAAATATAAATAATATATTTCTGTGTTCGCCCTTCTCAGGTTATAACATTAAATGTTGGTGTAGTGATGACTTGCTTTTGCCATATTCTCACAGTCGGTTTTACCTGATATAAGAAGTAAGACGTGCTCTCTCTTTACCGGTTATAATTTCAAGACCACAATTATGAAGAAAAAAAGTACTGATCAAACGTCTATCACATAATATTATTGAAGTTTTCTCATAATTTATCACACTGAAATACATACACTATACAGTTTTTCAAGAATAGATCAATTTAATTAAAATTTAGATTTTCAACTTGTATAACAGAGAATATACTATACGGTCATCACTCCACCGAATTTACCAATACGGAACAATTTAGGACATCTAGTTTTTTATATAACATGACTACGGCATTCTCACTGCGAAGAGGATGCAGTTTCACATATCAATTTTTAAGAGAACATGTATCGTTACGTCACTAAAGATGACTGTGAGTTTGAAACACGTATGACAATTTGTTGACATTTATGTACCACCATGTATAATTTCTTTTAATATATGAACTTATTTTTTATAATTAGTTTATTGTTACCTGCGTAAATGTCCGGCTCTTAAAAGGCTAATGTGTATTTATATTTTTTTATTTACCTATTTTTTAATTTACCTATACCCTTTTTTATTTAACTATTATAAGAATTTATATTATTCTTTTAACTCTGAATTACAATGTTGGTAAAACATTTAGTAGCGAGCCGTCTCTATTTGCAGTCAATTATGATAATTAAAAGTCGTCGTGGAGCATAAATTTTTTATTCAGCAATTTCTATATTTCAATAAACTGAAATATATCTAAGCAAATGCTGAGAAAGAAGATAACACACGCTTATCATCGTAACCTCGTATCTCTTCCAGTCGATCGAAGAATTCAATCGAGCAGGTGGACAGTCTGAGAGCCATTCGAGCCCATATCATGCGGGTTTCTGCTCCTTCTTCCTCCTTTTTTCGCGCTTCCTTTTTCTGTATTCTCGCAGCCGGTTACGAAACGACTCGCTGCAGTCTCCGAGTATCATGCAACTTTGACGAACGTCGTACCCAAGAAACGTTCGCTACTTTATTCCCTGTTCTTCGTGGCCGCACAATGAATCGGCGATTTCTCCTTTTTCCTCTCTCACATCATGACTTACTTCTTCTCCCTCTTGCATGTTCGTAGGATAAAATTGCAGCCGTTCCCACAGATCGAACGATGCGAGTCGACTTCTCTCTCGTTCAGAGAGTTATTTTGAGAAGAGAAGTTTTCGCAAGAGAAAAAGAGAGGGAAGAAGAGAGAGAAAGAGAAAGGAAGGAAAGCTTGCAATGCTCGAATCGAGAAAGCGAGAACTTAGGAGGAAGTCAGAATCGGAAGTAATATTGTGGTGGAACTCGGACGCAAAATCGCAAGAGAACAATCTTTGTAATAGTCCTCTTTCGACATAGCGCACTTTTCAGACGTTCCCTTTTCTGAACTTTTCATTCACCACGAGTTTACTCTCTGACTGAGAAAATACGACAAACTACATAAATAATCCGATCCGACGGAAATATGACGGCCGAAGTACGAAATACGAGACTGTAAATGAGTAAAGCGATTTAGGTAGAACGTTTCTTTTCATTATTTAGAATATTTCTCTCGGAAATGCCAGACGGAATGTCCACGCAATTGCACAAAAGTCGGAATAGTAAAAGGCGTGGACGGATCATAAACGGACGCGTGCAGTAATCAAAGACGACCGCAAAACATTCGTATATATATAAAACGACGATACGTGTATAAAACGGTGAAAACGAGGCAACGCACGCTGAACAAGAAGAAAAAGCAGAGAGAGGCGAGAATGAGAAACGGTATTTATGAAAAGCAAAAGAAAGAACAGGTGTTTCCTACCCCGGAGACGAATGAGTGCGCCGCTCGTAGTAATTGAAAAGTAATGGAAAACGAGTAAAAATATTAAGGCGAGATTCTTAGATGCAATCGGATATTTCCCTTCATTTCGACGAGAAAACAGAAGAGAGTCCTACGTGACATCGTGAGTAAAAATCGAGCAAATAACGAGGTGCAATAGACGGTCGCGGGGGCAGGAGAAATGATGGGAGAGAAAATAATGGAAAAGCCGAGAGTCCCTACGAGAGATTGGTGATCACAAAACGAACAAATGGCAATCGGCGATGTAATGAGAACAATCGTTCTTCGAGAGCGTCAAAGAACATTGCAAGAGTATATTAAAATTCGCAGTAATCATCTGCAGGAATAAAGTCCCTCCGCGAATCTCAACCGTAAATGACATTATGTCAGAGCGATGTAAAAATACTTCCTTAAAAGCGGAATAAAATTCAGATCAAGCGATCAAGCGCCAAGTCAGTCGGATACGAGTAGATAGAGGAAATTGTAGCTTCACAGTGAAGTGAAGTGGTAGAGGAGCAACAACAGCGCAATTAACGAAACGTGGCTGTCATAAAGAAAAAGTCGGAGTGCTGCTAGTAATCAAGAAATGCAATGGTGCCATCGCTGATAATTCTTGTGAGGTGACATTTTTCTCCTTGAAAAGTGCAACTTTCGGTAACAATGGAAATCGTTTATTAAGAAGTATTTATAGTGATGACACCAACGGAATGTGCTATTTGTATTTATCTCCGGCAAGATGCAGTATTATTGTTGAAATTAGAAAGATATATGGAATTAAAATTAACAATATTGGTTGAGCTCATTGAAATTCAAATAAATAATATAACAGTTAAACGTTATACGAGCGAGAGATTAAAAACAATACATGTCATAAATAAAACAAAACAAATATATTAGAAATCATCTTAAATGTCAAAGATTAAACGTGTTTCGACTTACAAAATCTTCTTCAGTAACAACTAACAACGAGACACTAATTTTAAAAATATATGGAATTGCTGAATAAAACTAATTTCGGCTACAATTCAACGTAATACGAATACAATTTATAAGTTACATTTGATAGGGTATGAAACAGTAAAAAAAAATCCTCCGTCTACGCAGTCAACGAAGTAGTCAAGCAGTTTTTTTTATTGTTAATTCGTGTCTAAAACAAAATGAGTTTGCGCGAAAGTGGAGGTAAGATATTGCTAGCAGAAAAAATAAAATGCGGATGAGCGTTCGTAGTAGTTTTATCGAGATCGATAAAACAAGTCGTTCCGAGTAACAAAGGGTTAGTTTCGAAAGTCGTACGTAAGTACGGAAATTGAGTAAAGTAGTAAAGCTGAACGCGCAGAATAAAGACGTAAAGCTCATAATAAAAAAGTGATGGGTACATGTGACAAGCATAGAGAAAGAGAGAGAAAGAGAAATGTTTTATAACCATGTAATGAACAAATTATTTCGTCGACTAAGTCGCTCGAAGTGATTAAGGAATAGAAAAAAAAACATCTTCGACGAAAGGAAATGCACCCGGGAAACGAGAGCCTTGGACTAGTTACGGGATCGGAAAAAGGCAAAACGAGCGTCGATAACGAAATTAATTAGCTCGAGCAAGTAGACTACATTCAAAGTGCTTAACGGCAGCTCTACAAAACGACAATGCGGAAAATCCTACGAACAACGCATCTTATCGAAAATTGTTCACCACCGATCGATTCGCATATGACGCTGATGACTGGCAATAATTAATTCTTCAGCGAATCGACAATCTTTTTTACTTTATATAGAAGCGTTATATCAGATTTATTTATAATAATATATATATATATATAAATCAAATATTAATCTGATACTTATATAATTCCATAAATTGTACAATATCGTGTGTGTATTCATGAAAATTAACTTAAAAGCTGCGCAAAAATGAAAGGAGTTGAAATTGCCACTCTTACGTTTCTTTAATAGCAAATTCCGTTAATAGTTATTGCGCTTGTAAAACTCTTGACGTCCCGTAATTATAAACCGCAATTAAAGACCACGTCAAGTGCCGGCATTGGAACAAAATACAATCTTTCAAATTCTATTTTATGTTGTATTTTTTTAATTCTTTCAATGACATATTATTTCGTGATTTAAACCGATAATTCCCGGAAAATAATTGTTTGTACAACTATGAAAAATTGACATAAAATCCATGCCAGATTCTTAAGGTTTTTTTGTACTTATTAACGTAAAACGCGATTTTTTATCTCATCAATCACGCGTCATTATTGTTTGTTTTCTCACCAAATTATTTCGTACACAGCAGCGAAACATCGACGTTCATTACAATGATTCGTAAATTCTGCATTAACCATCACATTAACCGGCCCGACGTTGCAACGCATGTAATAACTAATTAATTTGCTGGAATAATTTAAATTACGATCTATCTGTCAGTTGGAAATTCGACGACGTCAGCTATTTCATCGGATATAATTAAATTGGAGCATATGACAGCTGAAATAAAGCATACATGAAGCTGAAGTCGGATTATATTTTACAAAGATTTTTCGAACCTGCCCACAATCGAAGCGAACAACTGGATGGATCTGTTAATAAAGCCAAAAACGAAATACTTTTCGCATAACTTTTGTCCGCTATCTCATATTTGCCTACGTACGAAATAAATATTTAAAATAAATGTCGCTAGCTATGACGTTGCACCGACAGTTTTCGTCGAAATATAATTTATAAGTCTCTCTTCATGCTGCGTTAATGTGAAAACGGCTATGTCATGTAGAATACAGGAGAATGCATTATTCGATCTAATGTCCGTGAAAAACAAATTTGTTGATGAAAACAAAGAACGTTTTCCATCAATAAATATACATAAGCGATTATCAATAAGAGATAGAGACAGAGAGATTCTCCCAATTACTGGTCAAATTTGATGAAACTAGGACGCAAAAGATATCCTGAACCTTCGTACTGAAAATTCCAGATAATGATTTAGCCTGGCTTTAAATTTAATGAAGATAACATATCACTGTTAGATACAGATACTTTTTGCCTTTAAGATTATAATTCCCTACATCTCATTCAGCTTCCGTTCTTGAATCAATCAAGCGATTTTGCTTTCATGATAGATCGCATTTCCAGCGAACGATCAATAGAAGGATTAAGTAACTTGAAACGTCATAAATATACTGGCTGGTACGTAATGGCAGGTGAGTCTTAAGGATCCATTAATAAGGGCAAGAGATAGCCGCTTTCGTATACAGCGATTAATCACAGCCTGAAGACGCTCGTGCCGGGCTTTATGGAGCCGTTAAACATAGCCGCTGAGATAACACGAGAAGTTAAAAAGGCAACCCTTTTAGCATTTTACTCTCAAGCCGCCACTTGAAGCTCTCTCGTTCCTTCTTTTTATTTTCGCGCGCGTCTCAATTCATTTGCGATTACCTACTTTTAATGTAGTATTTCAGACGCGCTTGGCTATGGCGATCCAATAATTTAGGGGAAAAGTTGCGGACCCGTAATTAAAGTTACGAGCGAATCTTCGCAGTTGTAGGGGAGGAGGGATAAATATTCAACTGCGCCCGTACACGATTCAGGACGAAGCAAATAAAAATATATCGCTCAAAAATCTTTAATTTGCGAGAAACGCTTCGCGTTCGCGCAATACAACGTATTATTCCGCTCTATGAGCGGTTTAATTATTTGTTTGTACAAAAAAAAATAATCCGTGGGAAGGTGGGATATTAAAATATTTTACAGCGTGGCGCTGAAATATTTTAAATTCCTTATGTTTAAGTTTTTAACGAGACGTTAACGACATTATTTAAATAGATTTTAAGATCGATTTGACGGTACTTAAATGTATAATACATTCGTACCTGATTATTTTCGTAATGGGAGGGAAAAAATAAACTTCTCCTAATAATGACCGATGTATGTATAAGAATAATACAAATGTAAAAATAAGTATGTACTAACTAGCGTCATTCGATGCATATATAATATTACGATTACAATAAAGGAAGCGTCCCCAACACTCCAAAGACGACTCTCTTAAGGAATTCTAATCGTGATATAACACAAGGTAGTCGCGATAATAAAATTCGAGAGAGATAAATTAATCCGATCGTAGTGCGTAGTTTTAACCGCAGCTTAAACGTTCTCACGATATGCATCCCTGTGTACGTCTAAATACAATATTATTAAATTCGATGTGTCGATGACAAACAGTAGAGGGTTACAAAAGGCTTTTGTGCATTTTTGGTAAAATTGCATTTTCGATAGCTGCATGATGATAGTGTAAGTGTTTTTGTATACGTACTCCGTGCGCAAGTAAGTAAGTACTATTCTCAATTTTCTTACTTTCGCTTATCTAACACCAGAAAACTGACGTAAGTTACCTTTTACCTTCTCACTGTTCCGGCGAAATGCTGACTACAGCGTAACTTTATCAGGTGAACTGGCTTACGCATATCCTGTAGAAATTCTGGAAATGTTAACCCCGTTAGATGAGTGAAACTGCTTAAACATAAGTCTCTTACGAGAGCCCAAGAACAAAACTGTGAGAGATATCTGAAGAACGTTTGAAAAAAAAAATTAGAACGTCCTTCGGGTATCCTTGCGACACATCTCTTAGATATTTCTATTGCTTGCACAAACAACATAGAAGTGCGAAAGAGGACATTTGAAGAATACCTCATAGGTGTCTTTATAGATATTTTTGTTGCTATATTATTGGATGTATGCTGTAGTGTATGCTATTTTTTACTAATCTATGTGCTTTTATCTTTAGCTGTGTATCTATCCTGATTATTATATTACCGAATAATAATACGCTTGTGTCGCTTGTTCTATTGTTTCTTTCTCAACTTTCGCCTCGAGTGTGAGCTGCAAGAGTCGATTCCGTGACAGGTCCATTCGGGTGGCACTGAACCGCCGTGTGTTGTGATTGCGAGTGTGTCATCATAGCGTGTGTGTCTTCACTCGCACGGAGAGGCTCGAGTTCTCGCCACCTCTGGAGAATACTTCGTGTATATTACTTACTGTGCTATGTATATATTCACTATAATTAAGAGAAATCGGCGAGGGCGTTCCAGTGAAAACCCTCTCCGACGGGAAATGAGAATAAAAAGGGCTAATGTACGATATGAGAGTTACAGAGAATAGGAAAAGAGAGATAACTGTAAAATGCCAAGTGGCTCAAGCGAATTGAAAACACACTCTAATTCGACAAATGTAATATCAGGAAATCCAAATGAAAATTGCATTAAAAAAAAAATTGACATTATCCTTTGGAATGCACGTTAAAATGCGCTTCGCGTTAAAACAGTTCAAGCATGAATATTCTCCCGATGTCTGAATTGTTGAGCCTCTCCGCGCGCACCGGAAACGCGCGAGCACTCGTATAAGCGAATGAAAGATTATTGAATATGTATGTCGAGCAAAAATAGAGGATATCGAGGAAAAAGGTTCGTAAACGGAGACGAGACGATTACGATCTGAGCTAAGAGAATCCAGAAGAGTAATCTTTCATTCTCAACGAGAAAGCTGCTAACAGCGTCGATCAACACCATTTCCGTGACTAATCGCCTTTTTTTTGTATTCTTTCTTCGGGGGATTTTCGGGAATCCCCGAATCAGGATCATACTTCAATTGCATCATGTTCATGGTGGCGAGCAGCGTCGTGCTGACCGTTCTGGTGCTCAACTATCATCACAGATCGCCCGATAGATACGTGATGCCGAATTGGGTAAGATATATATACAGTTGATCATATCACAAACAGTTATCTTTAATTAATGATAAATAACAGAAATAACAGGATAAAATAATATAAATGTGATAAATGTAGCGTGTATTATTAATGATGCAATGTAAAATAATACAATGGTAATTTGTCACCAAAGTAATTTCGAATGACACTAATGACTGAATTAACGTTAATAAGCGCTAATAAACGTTGATAAATGTAATCATTAAAATCGCACAGCTATTTATGCCTTCCTTTGTGCGTTTTCTATCCGCTGAAATGTTTACGTTCGCGCCTAGTCTTTGTAGAACGGATCACGTATCGTACAACCAGTTCAAAAGAAAAATTGATTAAATCTGTACAGTCGGATCTTTTTAATTTGAATCTGAAAGCATAATTTGGTCGATCGTAAAGTAAAATATTTTATTTTAATCGAATAAAGGTTAATCATTTTAGATACATAACAGAATAAGCTGCTTAACTAAACGGATTAGCCAAGATTGCATTTGCTTTCGTCATTGTTGTAGTGACGTTATACCGAAATTGTTTAATTGTCACAAATTTAATTGTCTTCTATTACTCTCTATAATTGAATAAGCAACAATTTTAAAATTATACACTATACACTAATTTAAATTTAATTAGTAATTTAAAATACAATAAAATATGGTAGTATAAGCATATTAGATTCGTTTTTGGAAAACGTTAATATTTTCAACATAGTATTCATGATTAACGAAATAATTACAATGAAATAGTATCAAATCATACCTCGATACTTCTATTGTATTATTTAAAGAAAGAAATTGTAATTGAACTTGAAAGGGAAATGTGAGATAATTTAAATAATTTGTACAAAAGTACACTTCGTAATAATTAATTATATACGTTTTTGCACGAGCTTCGCGTGACCATGTAACTACCATTCAAAACAGTGTTTTCTTGGAAGTTTAAAATACCTTCCGGATGTCAATACTCACTACTGACCAATGTCAGTTGGTTGGTGCAAGTTTCTTTATGCAAGTCAACACACAGTGTGGATATTTAAATACTCCAGATTTAGTGCGTACAGTACACAAAGCATCCGTATATATTTACACAGTCAATATAATATGCACTGCGTAGAATTTTTAATTTTATTTGTTATTTTGCTGAAGAAACATGCTCGGCTATTGAGTATATATAAAAAAGCTGAATTACTGAGTAAATATTTTTTTTATAAACAAATAATATAACAGCAGTGCCCATTACGAACAAGAGATTAAAATAAAACATGTAATGAGTGTCAATAAACAAAACATATATATATTAGACGCGTTTCGACTTACAAAGTCATCTTCAGTAATGTAAAAAACGACACAAATCCGTGTCGTTTTTTACGTTACTGAAGATGACTTTGTAAGTCGAAACGCGTCTAATATATATGTTTTGTTTATTGATTATATGTTTTATTTTAATCTCTTGCTCGTAAATGGCACTGCTGTTATATTATTTATTTTACATCTAAACGAGCATTATTATTATATATATTTTTTTAATGAATTTGTATTTTTTTAAATGTTGTTGTTAAAGGGGATAAAAATGTATTAGATATTCCACGTATGATTATCGAAGAGAGACTATTATATCATAAATTATTCTGAACGGAAGTAGTACAACTGAAAGATACCGTGGTCTTTTGCGAATTCGTTGCAACTTTCATTTTAGCAATTTTCAAAATACTCTCTATGCTACTCTTGGAGTGGCGCTTATCGCAAAGTGTTCGTAGCTTAAATATATATTGCAAATCTCTTGAAAGTATCAAACTTTGAATATGGCGCAGATACCATTTTAAAATTCTATACTCTCCAATTTGTAAACTAAAATTCTTTTGTTCTCGTTGTTGTGAGATTCGGGGAAATAAAGTTGAGAGAGATTTTTGCTAGAACGCGGTAATACAATATGCGTGATGTAGTTACAAAGTTTAACGAGACAATAATTCAATGCTCACGCAGGTGAAAACGGTGTTTCTACAATGGCTGCCGTATGTGTTGTGCATGAGTCGGCCGGGCAAGAAGATTACAAAGAAGACCATTCTCATGAGTAATCGGATGAAGGAGCTGGAGCTGCAGGAGAGGAGCAGTAAGAGTTTACTAGCGAACGTTTTAGACATCGATGACGATTTTCGCCATGGGAACAGCGCCGCCAATCCTGCCTCGGGTTATATAAGGTACCACGAGTTCTCCAGCCATTCGATCATTTCAGGTCGTTGCGTTTGGCAAAAATCCCGCAGTGACTTGACATCCATTTTTCCGGTTAGCTGCGCTCTTTTTTTCCATTAACGGCAGAGCTGTTGTATGACGGGTGAACGTTGTTCGCAGAAAAAAAAACAGCGTCATTTTAATTCCATTGCGTGAAAAAAACAAAAGAAGAGAGAGAGAGAGAGAGAAAGAGAGAGAGAGAGAGCCGGGCGTAAACATATAATAATTCATTGTGTGCGATCGAACGGGTAGAACGAGCGCATCGGGGATGAACGAGACGCGCGCGGACACGTGTTACCGAGTAAATACACCTTGCCGCACGTAATTCAGCTCGCGTGTTCGACCAATGCTCAACGCTATTTTACGGTTCTACCGGGGAAAATCGAAGAAACGGGCTGCGCACACAGAATGATTACAGGATGGTACACATCACGTTTGCTCGGCGATAACTGTGAGCGGGCGAGAGAATTCACTCGCCCGAAATTCGTCGGACGTCGTTTAAATGGCTGCCGACGGTTGTATCATCCTGGAATCGAATATCGAAATTTTCGCGAACTTTGATGAACGCCGATTCAATCCCGAACCCGAATTTCCGTATTTTCCCACGAAATCTTCGCGGCCTTTTCTTTTTCCCTTCCCTTCCCGAACCGTTAACAAAATATTCCATCCTAACACTTTTTCCACGCGACTCTTCAATAATCATTTCCTCTGGTTTGCCGGGTGATTTTCACTGAGCGATGAATTTCACTCATTTTCTCCTTCGTTCTTCTCTGTCACGGGAAACCGATAATCGAGTTTGAATGACATGATGGTCCAATTCATATGCAGAGCGCGATAATTTTAATATCTTCAAATTCTTTATTTATATTGTTAGAAAACATTGGGATGTTGGATTTTCGAAACGATATCTTGCAAGTGTATTACTCACACGAGGAAAAGATCATTTATTTAGTCTTATTTTAATCTTCAATGAGAACTGAATCAATTAATATAACAATTAATATAAAATAATTAATAATTATTATAAAGCTGTTGAAATCCACAATATCAGTAACTAATAAAAACATGCATAATTAACTTATAAAACTCACATATTTTGTGTGTCATAAAGAAAGAATCTGTCAGTAATAAATTAAGTAGATAGTGGCTCCTCAATGTAAATATACAAATATACAAATAAGCCTTTTAAGAGCCTGACTTTATTTTTAACACATGAAAATCTAATTGTGATAATAAGAACTGTTGAACAATGATTAAATAATATAATTCAATTTTATTAAAAATTTCTTTATGGAATAAGATAAAATCTTTGTCTATATATTAAAAGTTTACATGAATATTGAAAAGTCGTCATACGCGTTTCGAACTCACAGAGTCCTCTTCAGTGACGTAATAATGTGGTCTGTGTAATAGATATGTTGAACAGCATCCTCTTCGCCACAAGGATACCATAGTCATATTATGTCAAAAATCATTAGATGTAACAAAGTCCTCCGTATTGGTAGATTCGGTGGAGCGATGACTGTCAAATGTATTCTCTGTGTTGTAAAGCAAAGTTCTTGTATATCTTTTAGTTAGCACTCTAATCTATTTAATGTCAAATTAATGTACTTTTATTTTTTAAGTTTTTTGGAACAAATTTTTTACAAAAATGAAACTTGGATCCATACCTCTATTGGTCTTGTCAATTAGTGTAGTCTTGAGTTAAAATCAGTTAATTTTTAAAAAGGAACGTCTTGTTTAGTCTATGTGGTGACAACGAATGTGAGAATACAGAATAACGCAAGTCATCGCTACACTTACATTTTTGAATCATGACACTAGAGGGCTAACACAAATCTGTTATTGCTATTGGTCTGTTAACTGAGATGAACTTGTAACAATAATAAAAATATAAAATTATCTCATTCCTCATCTCTAGATGTTTTTTTGGGCAAGCTCAGATATTATATCCAAGTAGATTTCGTTCAATTGTTCTGTGTCTCTCTGCAAATTGATACTTTTCTTTTGAGATCTAATGTGTATCATTTCAGATATTAGCCTTTTATGATAGTTAGATTCCACATCTAAGATTTTAACTTCATCCCAATCAAAGGAATGATTGCATTGTAACATATGTTCCGTGACCACTGAATGTCTGGAAGGGTCTTGCCTTACATTATATCTATGTTCTTTTAATCTAGTGGCTAATTGTCTTTTTGTTTGTCCTACATAAGAGGCCTCGCAATTCTTACATTGGATTCTGTATACAACATGTCTCATTTCCGATTTTTTTGTGTTATCTTTTGGGACTCCGATGAAGCTGTTCAGTTTATTAATACTCCTGAAACCTAAGATCAATTCATTTTTATTAATCCGAGCTGAAATTCGGTTTGTAATTTTTTTAATGAACGGTAATGCCATACACAATTTTTGAGAGTCATTGGATGTATCCCTCGAATTCAAAGTAACTGCACTATTATTAAAGGAAGACATTAATTTATTAAGTTTGGAATGGATGTGGTAAAAAATCATGTGTAAAGGGTAACCATTGTTAAGTAGTAATTCTATGCACAATTTTATGTTTTTTTCGTGAAATTTTGGGTGGGAAAGAAATATGGCTCGGTCTATCAGGTTATTTATAATACTACTTTTTTGGCTGTATGGATGTTCAGAATAATAAGATAAGAATCTTCCTGAGAAGGTCTCTTTTTGAAACCAATCCAGATAAATCGTATTTTCCAATAAAATAATTTTGGTATCTAGAAAGCTAATTTCATTGTTCGTGCTGTGTTCAATGGTGAATTTTAGTCTCTCGTGATATTTATTAAATTCTTCATAAATAAGTTTAACTTTATTAGAGGGTGCCGATATGATAATGTCGTCAACGTATCTAAAATAAAAATTTATCTGAAATTCAAAGGTGTTTAAAATTGTCTGTTCTAAGTCCTCCATCACCATATCAGCTAATATCGGTGACAGTGGTGATCCCATCGGAGTGCCAAAACTTTGTTTGTATATGTTATTATTGTAAGAAAAATATGTGGATTCTATAATAAACTTAACCATTTCCATGAATTCGGGTTTTGGAATTATAGTATGTTTTTCAATATGACACCATTTTTGACAGGCTTTCTAATGCAAGATCTAATGGTATATTCGTAAACAGTGACACAACGTCTAGTGAGAATATAGTATCTGAGCTCCCCAATATTGTTCCTGATAGTTTTTTGTATAATTCTTTGCCATTTTTTATTCCACTAATGGTCCTAGGGATTCCTTCTGAAATAATATTCTGTAGATACATTCCTATACCATGAAGTGCTGTGTCTACTGATGAAACAATGATTCTGTAACTGAGGATTTTTTTGTGGATTTTTGGAAGGCCGTATGCTTTTGGGAGAAGAGAATCGCTTGATCTTAATTTAAAATGATCAATCTTGTTAATATAATTTTTGTCTGTCCACCTTTTTAATATGGAATTCAACTTTTTTTCAATGTTGGTAATCGGGTTCTTTCTAACTGTCAGTAATACTAAGTAAAAACAGTAATGTTACTTCGTGTAGAACACGTTACATTATAAAGACATTCCGCACGTTAAATATACACTGAAAAAGACTAAAGTAACAGAAATAACATAATAAATAATAAATGTAAATATATGTCATTTGTCCAAAATAAAAGCTTATAAACATTACAGAAGTGTTGGAACAGTTAAAACGGTAAGATATTACAAATATTAAAATTGATGGAAACTAAATAATTCTACACTTGATAAGGACCCAAATCAGAGATCAAAACGTTGTGATTTGTTAATAAAATTGGCCAGACAGGTCGAATAAATTGAAATTTGTTAATTATTATTTACTGGCGAAGAAAAATTTTGAAGTTATAAATATATATATATATATATATAAATATATAGTTTAATTAATATCTCGTTGAAGAGAAAAATGTATAATGAAATATGTAATAATGCAAAGTAAATTAATACAATTTAGTTGGCTCACATCGGACATAAAAAAAAGTTCAGCGTTTATCGCATTCGACTTTGAACTCTGCATTATTTTATGTATCAAGATGGACCATTTCAATAATTACAACACAATTGTTACAATGAACACTTTGAAAAGTCTGGAATTTCAGTTCTCCGATGATTCGTGCAAAATATCTGTCGACGACTTGCTGGTCTTGATAGAGAATGTGAGAACACTTTCGAGAGTAATAATTTACATAATCTTTTACAGCAGGTCGGCGTACGGTACACCGCTGTCGACCAGACCGGCGACGGTCGAGGAGACTTCGGCATCGTTACCTCTCAGTGGCATGCAGAAGGAACTCCATACAATCCTTAAGGAATTGCAGTTCATCACGAGCCGTATGAAAAAGGCGGATGAGGATGACGAAATCATTAGTGACTGGAAGTTCGCCGCCATGGTGGTCGACAGGTTGGATGTTTTAAATCTTTTATATGGTTTCAGTCGTGCGCATGGCGGCCGGCATTTCACTCGCGAAAAATCACGGACAAAGAGATAGCTTTTGTAACGGAGCTCGAAGTTCAAATTCTCGTCTCTCGCACGAGAAAAACTCGTCCGTCATTTACGCGCCAGTCCGCCAATTCACAACGGGCGAGAATCCATTACGTGATTGTTTTGTAACTTACTCGTTTCAGCTATTCAAAATTCTTTTACTCAACAATCATTTTTTTCACTTATCACACGGATTCAATCGATAAAAAACTTGCTTTTTAAATAATCCGAATATTATAGGAAATTTATTTAATCAATAATATTGACTGGAATAACTCGTTCAATTTTGATGTATATACATTTAAAATGAGAAATAAAAGATATTAAAGCGCACACACACACACACGCGCGCGCGCGCGCGCACGCTTTAATATCTTTTATTTCCAATTTTGAATTCTTTGTTCATACACAATAGAATTGATTTTACTATTTTACTATTCATTTGATTTATTGCTGAAACATTCGAAACCTGCGAAACTAATGTTTACATTTCTCTGTTATGAAATCAAGGCTTTGTCTGATCATCTTCACGTTATTTACGCTTTTGGCTACGGTGGTGATACTGTGTCGCGCGCCACACATAATCGTCCAGTAATAGACTGCCCCGGTCAAACCGAAAAAATACACAAAACATGCCAGGGATAGCACCTCCTGGAATATTCGGTAAGGATATGAATTATATACTTTATCATATAATTAAGCTTTTTTTTACACAGCTTAGCTTCTCCCTGTGCTAAAATAAAAACCGTGTCGACAGCACTTGTCAAGAATTGCGTTTAATCACCGTACACCGTTAGTTATTCGCTCGAGAAATCGGCATGTAAATTTCGCACCACACGGACCGAATAGGCTGCGATCATTACGTGCGAATGACGCGGGCCAGATGACCATAACACAGTTAATACTGCGTGGAAATGTTAACAAGCAGCATGTAACAAGCTCGGCTCATTGGTTGTCGCGCGCGCTGAAAATATCCAATCGCGCCAACGCGAATGTCTCTATCTCGCAATTTCGTCGCTAATTGCTGGTCTGTACCTTCGGAGCGCAATTATTTATGCATTAACCCGAATATACAGCTACGTTCGATTACATGACTTCAAGTGTTCAGACACTCGTTGCTTAATTACCGAAAATTGGCTTTGAATAACGCGATAGTTTCGAACTAAACGCGATTAGTATACAAAGAATATATTTATTACTCGCTTAACTATCTATTAAATTATGATTTTAATATTCATGAAATAACAACCCACGTACAGAAATATTCATTGTTTTAATTACATAATTACAATCGAAGAAGGAGAGAGAGAGAAAGTTAAAATGTTAACGAGTTCTTGCTTGTCGGTTCTCATGTCTATTTTTTACAAACGAAAATAATAAAATTCTATATATAAGTTAAATTAATTTTTATATTTCTCTTATTTTTTTCTTGATCCAGAAAAATTTCCGGCCTGATTATTCTTCAATATTTCTCTTAATCTTCTCGAGCTTAACTGCACGCTGTTCGCCACTTGAAGATTTTAAAGTTATCGGAATATATTAGAGAGATCTCTCAATGAAACTTCATATCTCGAGCTTTAGAATTGCTGGAACTAAAAGCCCGACTGGGCTTAATAGCCTCGTAAGCTCTCGAAAATCGATCAGTCGGCATATCTCAGAATCTCCCACCCTAAATGACAATCCCTCAGAAGTCAATAGTCAGACATGTCGCGTTATACTCGCGCTTTTTCCCCTTCGCAGGAAACGACGTCCGGCACGATTCGAGGAGGTGGCTACGGAGCACGTCGAAATGAGAGAGCGGGGAAAGCGCGGAAAAAAAAGAGACGGATTCGTTAGCCCCTTTCGCGTCTTTCTGCACGACTCGCTCCTCCCAAGGGAACAAGGAAACGCATTCTCACATTTTTGGATTCCTCACAGCTGGGAATCATCGCCGGTTTTGTGCGCCGTTCCTTATCGCGATGTGCTCTCGCTCAGACGCGAAGGGTGGCGAGCAAAAGTGAGACCACCGACGACGTTGACAGGAAAAGCCAGCCACGGGGAGGAAAGTCAACTTCTCCGGCAGCGGCGGACGCAGTCTTTCAGCGGAGGACACGCCTAGGAAAACGTTTCTGGATTTAAGAAGAGAGAAACACGAAAGGAATGGGAACAAGGATCCGATCGCCGACGTCACGCTCCGTTACGGCTGCGTTATTTCGTATAAGTGACTTAATTAACGTTTCTAGTGCGGAATCGGTAGGTAGTCGACGCGCGACGCGAGTTGGACGGAGATTTAGAGGATCCTCTAGATCGTAAATGAAGGTAGGTGGTGCAGGCGGAAAAGGAGAGAGAGATAGCACGCGCTGTCGAGTGGAATCTAATTGCGTTAATTCGCGAGCTCTTATCAATCGTGATATCGACCGCGACTGTCGTTCGACGACATCGGAGTCGATTTCACTCGGCAACCGATGGGATTTCGCGAAGAAGGGACGCGCGATGAGTCGACGGCGTCACGAGACAAAGGAGATCGCGCAGTCCTCGGAAGAGCGTTGTTGCGGCCTTTCGATAATAGTAACAATAACGATAATATTTCTTATAATAATGAGAATAATAATTAATGATAATTACTGTTAGTCGCTTTGCGCGCGCGCGCGCGCGCATGCACGCACGCACGCACGTACGCACGCGCGTTACGACCGAGTCGTAATTAATTAACTCTGCGATCTGTTGAGGGTCTCTCGTAGGGAGCCGAGACGGACTTAAAAAAAAAAATAAACTGCCAAATAGAAACTCGAGTCAGGGGTGTTCAACCTTATCAAACGGTAGGAAAGTAAAGTGCGGCCTGGACGATTGACAGGGTGAACGCGCAAGCGGTACCGCGATCAACGGTGAGAGCCCGTGACAAAGGTGACCCGGCCGGTCACCGTTTGTTTCGTTTCGACGAATTTTTTCCCCTTTTTCCTCGTGCACGATTTTGCGGGTAACGGGTAACGCAATTTCGCGGCGCGTCTCTCTGTAGGGCGAGCCCGAACGAGGCGCGAACGAAACTTGCGCGCCATAAACGATCGCCCGATCGACCCTCAGCACGCCCGATATATTTTTCCACGTTCCCCACGTTCTCTACGTTACAAAACCCTTCTATTATCACGTGCTCGAAAGCTGACGTACGCGAATACCACAAGCGATTTCCCCCCGCCCCCTCCGCACTTTCGCAAAACCCGCCGGATATTTTCACATCGCGTACCACAGTGTGCACGTGTGTTGTGTGTATGCGTGCGTGTGTGAACGTATGTGTGTGCATGTGCGTGTGCGTGCGTGCGCGCGCGCGTGTGTGTGTGTGTGTGTGTGTGTGTGGTGTGTGTCACGCGAGAGATATACAAACGCACAAGAGAGCGGTCGACGCGTCGCCTATTCAGCCGATCGGCGGAAGAGGGTCGATCGATCGATCGGCCGCTCATTCGTCCGAATCGTACGAGCCGCACGCAACGTAAACCGGCGGAGCGAACACGCACACGCGGAGATGCGAGCGCGACGAGGGCGAGCAAACCGCGGAGAGAGGAAATAAAGAAATAAAAATATAAAAAAAAAACAAGAAAAACTGCCAAGTTGGACCACCCCTGCTTTCCGTACAGAGTCACGCGTACTCGAGTCCTCGAGGACCTCGATGAATCCGTCGTGGATCGTGATCGAGCGCTGCGAGAGCGATCGACGTACATATATGGGGGCCATGCCTACCACGACGACGACTTATATCTCGGTGGATCGCACAGTCTCGTTGTTCGGCTTCGCGCTGTCAAAACCTCTCGACGACTGTGACATAAAGTGGCCGAGCCTTCCCAAACTGTGTCACGCTTTTCTAGCAGTCGTTACTTCCATTCCGCTTTTTTTTTGCCAAAACGAACTTTGTACGGTTCGTCGAACCAGGAGAAGAAATAAAATCGAGGGTCTGAATCTGACTTCGCTTAAAGATCCTGTAATCATGTAATTTTCATACTAAATAAAAATTTTCACAAACCAATTATGTCCTACATATAAAAAAATGTTATATTTGTACAGCGTTTCTTCTTTTTTATCGAGAAAGCGTTTTATTCGAGAAGAAAGATAACGAACGGAAGAAGAAATAATAAGTTGTAATTCGTTATTCATTACTTATCAGAGCGTGTGATATTTGTATAATAATAGTAGTCGATTATCCGCGATCATTACTATCGCTGGCGGTATAAAAGGAGATCTCGTAACCTCGGGCTGATCAAACAATTAAGCCTTGAGGCAGGTGCCGGGAATTCTCTGAAGATTTCATTAACGTAAACTCATCGTCGGACTAGTCGGTACTTTTTAATCGAACGTGACTAATTACCGAATCGATTTGCGGATCCGTTATTGCGTATCACACGTGGGTTGTACGGATCGATGTTTCATTTGTGCAAACGAGTTTCTCTGCCAAATTATTGCAGTATTGATTTTGTTTATTCCATCGCATCATGCATGCGCACTTTTTAATGACCTCGTCTTCTTTGGAGAAACTTTAAACTGCATTCGTATTTTATCATTATAGTAGTTACAATCTGCAGAAGGCTTATGTCCTATTGTACACTTTAAGATTAATGGCACTAATCTCAGATGAAAATCAGTTCCGTGAGAGATATGTAGGCGTAAAATAAATAAATATTACAAGACGCTTTAACTGCCGTAATGAGCAAATGAATGGTTAGTATTAATTCAGAAGAGTCTTGTAATAATAAACAACTAATTAAACAATTATTAAATTTTTATTTTCCCAAAGAATATCTTTTTAACAGCATCATACACAAATATTCGCGTATTTAGCGAGATAATTTCAGCAAAGTGTAACATTAAATTACAGTCGTCGAAGGTCTTGACAAGCATCCCCAATCCCGCTCTCCCTGCCTCATAACGAAGCTGTACGGAATGACAGAGTGATATATATAATCGTTCAAACGACGCAAAAAAAGATGATACGCAAAAGTGATTAATAACGTCGAAGTGTTCCGACTAAATACTCAGATAAATATGTAAACATAAACGAGTAAACGCGTAGCGCAGGACTTAAGTACGTCCTACAGCGATCTGTTTGATACACAGAATGAACAGTGTCATCGACTAAACAGTGTCATAGCACGCACGTACATATGCACACACAAACACGCACACATACGCATACAACACACACGTACACACACCGGTGAATGAATTGCTTAGATGTGAGGCAGCGGTAGTGTGTTTATCAAGCGCCACACGCAAATCGGATCGTCGACGATAGTCGATCGGGATCGTCGATCGTTCCAGAACCTCACGGATGGTGATCCTAATCGATCATCGGCGATCCACCGGCGCGGGAAAAGTCCCTTGAGTAAATCAAATCAAATCGAAAATCGTTTCCCGAGGACAGTTTCGGGTGATTATCGATCGATCATTGCCGACAATCATTTCGCGAGAACGTGGGTTTGCGACGCCCAGCGGAGAAGAACTTGGGATACAATTGTGTGATCCTCGGGACGTATGCGACGGGGAACAGGATGAGAAACAATCGCGTGACGCGAGGAGCAATTTCGAGCACAACGAATCGCGAGTAGTACTTCGTGAGGACATAGGGAGGAGATATTGAAGGGCCGTTTACACCACGCCAGTTCTCAACTCGATGCTGCTAGGAACGTTGTTAGAGTAATCTCATTACGAACGTTATTCTAAAATCATAACTGCTATGGACATTTTTTCTACAGACATAATAAATAAGGGTCAGTTAGAATATACATCATATATCGCGATGCTTAATATTCGCGACATGCGTAGCACCAATTATAAAATATTGCCGAAGATGTAACACGATGTAGGCAGCGCTTGGGCTCAATGTAACGGGAAACTATCGCGAACATTTATAATAATTCGAGCTCGTAATCACTGAATCGTAATAGTTGAATCAACTAATTCGTAATCAGTGATTCAATAAAATAATTATAGTAATTTGCTCAGTCGACTTGGTATCCGTTTAAACGAGCTTTGTTAAACCAAGCGTGTCATTTTTTCGAGCAATTTCTTCCTCAGATTTTCTGCAAATTTGTCGTAATCTACCTTATCAATTCGATGCGGACTGACGTGAAATCCCTAAAAAAAAAAAAATTGCGGTGTAAACGGGTCTTGCGGAATCGCTGGAACGATCGACGTCGGAGGTCATCGACGATTTCGAGGTGGCGCGGTCGATCGACGGAAGATTCACCCAGAGCGTCCTCCGATCTAGCAGTTTTCCCAATACACGCGCGCCATGTAATCGATAAGTATACAAGTATAACGGCCAGTTTAGTGGCCGGTCTGCCCAATAAAAGACACGAGAAGACGGGAAGACGGGAGGGCGCGTCGCGACGCCGTCGGCTGCCCGAGCGAAACCGTCGCGTAGAGATCGGAGTTTGGGGTTGAGGCGCAATCTGCGATCGAGACAAAGAGAGAGTGAGTGAGTGAGTGAGTGAGTGAGTGTGTGTGTGCATGCGCGTGTGCGTGCACGTGTGCGTGTGTGTGCGTGTGTGGCACACTCGCGAGAAACGACATTTGCTACAATAGTGACACCAGGAAAGGAAGGTACACACAGGTCCGTATCGTGTCTCCTCACTGTTGGGCGCCATTTGTTCGATTCCTAAGACACGCCGATCTCATCGTGTCGATCTTACGATCATTCACATTAAAACAAATCAAATTTCAGAGTCGGACGTGCGCGTTTAACGATGCTAAATACCGCGACTCGATTGCCCCAGTGAAAAATAATTGGTCGAAAGAACGTCGATCGGCATGAAATCGACGTCTATTCGATTTCATCATTTCTCACTGGGACAGGCCGTGTTCTCACGTGGATGTGTACCTTCCGTTGCCGTCTCACTGGAGATTTTTTTATATACACGATAACGAGGTCAGAGGCGGCGAGAGAGTAGTGCGTTGTTAATTCCAAAAATGCTCATTAAAACGAATCTAGTGAGTATACAGCGTAAGAAAATTTTACATGGTGTTTGTACGTTTAAGGGACTAAAAAAACACTCTCGCAGAAAATCGCTCTGCGATCGAACCATCGTACGTAATTTAACGGGAGCATTGAAGATGTAAAACTACGAGCACGGGCAAACGGGAAATGTTCTATATTGTAAGAAAAAAAAACGGGGAGGAAAAAATGAAGAGGAGGAGTCAGAAGGAAACGAATCTGTGTGTAAACGTTAAACGAATTAAGCTCTAAGAACTCGATGTACGGTAATCGTTTGGTTAGTGAAAAGTCACGTGGTTATTATTACATATTGTTTATACGCCGTACATACGCCGAAGGAAGCGACGCGATCATCGTTAGTGCTATTATCACACCGCAGGACTATTACTATTAATATGATTACCGTTACTATTTATCACTACAACTACTAGCGCTACTGAATATTATTATTATGATTATCATTACTACTACTATTATTAATTACTAATGTCGTTACTAACTATACTACTACTATTACTATTACCGCTAGAGAAGCTACACTTACTATTACCTACCTACCGCTGCTACTATTGTTACTATTATTGCTAACTTCTAACTCTCCACCGGGTGCGTGGAGCGCGCGAGGGATCGCGCACGATTTTAGCCGTAAGCTAAGCGATCTCGATTTGCGTTTTTAATATTCGAATTGTGGTATAATGCGCGATAAACAGACGAAGCTCAAGCGAGAGAGAAAGAGAGAGATATCACGACATATCCCGAATTCGTCGGTCGACTTAAGGATAACCAAGTGGGGAAATTGTTACAATAACGCGTTTAATCGTGTAACGCGAACGATGTATCGATTCCGTAGGCTATCCGAATTAATAGTGGGCCGAAGGTAAAAGCTGACAGTTTTACGGTGACGGGGCCGCAGCATTCTTTCGTTGTTCCGTTCGGATAATTCGACTCACGGGAAACGTTCTTTCTTTATCGGCCTTCTTCGATCGGGGATAAACGAGTAGAATTCGGTCAAGTCGTTACATTGCTGTTACATTCTTAATCTAAACAACAATCGCACGAGGCGACGCGCGCGTAGCGCTACGCGCGTAGTCGGTTACTCGGTATTGCGTAATAAGTTGAAACACTCGTGAGACCGACCAGGGAGAGACACGGTTATCTTTGCGCGCAAATTCTCTTCAGCCTGTCGTGATTCATTTGGAAAACTTTACTTACGTCTGCACGATTAATCTTCTCAGTCTCGAATATAATTTCCCGATTCAGCAAAAACTAGGTTACACGACGCCCATTGTAACACTATTTAAAGATGATAGCATAAAACATCCACTAGACGAGAGAACTGTAGGGTAGAAGCTTGCGAATGTAACTATTATTTTTTATAAATATAAATACACATATATATATATATATATATATATATTTATATTTATAAATATAAGAATTAATAAAAAATAGGAAAAATGGATAAAATTAGTTTGTTGGCTACAAAAGACATTTTGCATTTTTATTCGATGGAACTTCCGTTTCGCTGAAAGAATAGATACATTCTCACAATATTGTTCGAGTAGTATTCTTAATTCTGACCGGGACTGAAAGGATTAAACGTTACATCGATTTTTCGCGCGCGCGGTTCTCTTTCCGATAGAACGTCTAGATTTCTCGATTACCTTCGCCGCGATTAAAAAACACAGACGATAAGAAGGGTACGTGTGTTGGGTAAGTGTACGCACCTTCGCCGGTACGAAGCTCGTTTCGCCCGCCGCTGCGTAAACGCGAGCGGGCGCATTGAAACATGAAAATCGTGTAAATAACTTCTGTGATAAGAACCGATTATTAGTAATTGCCGAATGCGAAACCCCTTAAGAACGTCAGCGGAAGCGGCGACGCGAGCCCAAGCCAACGACCAATTGCTTCGCCAAAAGTGATACGAAACAGCGACGAGGATAATTTACTTAATGTTATATATCTCTATTATATAAGAGATATATAGATATATATCTCTTTATATTACTTAGATATTTCCTCGCTATGGGCATGTGGTAAGCAAGAATTTTGAAAACATACAAGTACTTGCCCTTGTCTTCGATTTCTATTTTACATCAAACTGTTCTTTTTTTTTCTCAAAAAGTGATGAAGTATCTTTTCACTTAGAATACAAAATATTATGATATATATGATAATATGATAATATATCGCGGATATATGATAATATGTTTGTTACACGTTATAATTCCGACTTCCAAAATAATTTTCAAGCTTTAACTGTGACAGACACAGGTGATGCAATATTAGCGTAATAGACGATCGATTTGAATAGATATCAGAATAATATACGAACCGGATAATTGACTTTATTTTATGGCCGAGATAATCCAATTATCTGAATTATTCGAGTCGGTTCTCTCCCCTTAATCTATCCCGTGCCAAATTATCCGTTCGCGTCAGAAACGAGATTGGTGTCAGATTTTCTTTTTCTTACACGAACATCTTCCTTCTTTTACACGTAATTTTTCTGCAACTTTACGTGACTCGCATCTCGAGCAAGTCGATACTAAATAAAAGATCCGTACATGATCCGCTATCGGTTTCGTGTTGCGTGGCGGAGCTCAACGTGTCTTCATTCGCGGCTAATTGAGGCTGATTAGTAGCAGTGGCCCTCGCGCCCCGACAAACGAAGACGAGCCGGAAATGATAGGGCTTAGTCTGGAAATTGCCAATCGACGTCTAAACCGGCCGCTCGCGGCCAATTTCGACTCGACGGCGAAGATGAAGCGGCGACGCGCGTGCTTGAAATACGATCGCCCCGATCGAGAGATCAGAGGAGCGGAACCGGCGGAATGGCCCCGCGATTTTCCTCGACCACGCGCGAGCAGCAATCAATTGTGATCGGTTCGCTAATTGCAGCGCGCCCGCTAATTACAGGCGAAATCACGCAGGGCGGGAGACGCGCCCGCGCGATCTCTGTTTTTACTTTTTTATATGACACGCGCTTCGTCACGACCATATTCGACGTAGCGTCGCTTATCGAAGGTAAAGTACGTCTCATTGGTCGCAAGCCACCGAATAACGACGATGGCAACCCTAAAAAAAAATAACGAGGAAGAGAAAAGACGGTCTGGGCCTCGCGACGTCACTTCCGACGTTTAAATGACGCGGAGCGGTCGCGGGGAACACTCGTTGTGCACTTAAGCGACTTCGTTTCGAGCGGTGCATTATTATCGATAGTGTGTATAGCCGTGCGCCGTATGTGTGTGTGTGTAATGTATACACACACACATGTACTTTGAACATACGAATATAAATATATACATATAAATATAGGCGTATACATAATAGATAATTGCATTATACATATATACATATTATACATATTACATACATATATATATGTATATATATATATATATCATATACACCATATATATATACACATATATATACATATATATAAATAGCGGAAACAATATTGTAACATACGAACGCAGGAGAATCTGCTGAAAGATGAGAGGAAAAAAAAGCTATATAAATTGACATTGAACGTTAAACTAATGGATAGTGTTGTGCGAACTGTTAATAAATTGTAATATTAACTAATTCATTAATGAACTAAATACAAAGGAATTGAACTAGGTTACACGGGCAACTGGTAGTCTGTCCCCAGAACATTCATCTCTGTTCCTACTTTCTGCGAATGTGGACTCATGCGTTGTTTGTTTCTTTGGCATGCATATATGTATATACATACGTGTATGGTTTATCGCCAAAAGTGTCGCACATTGGATTCCTCCTTGATTTCCGTCGGATGTAGTATGTATAATCTTTAATGATTTGTCGCGCGAGAATTGTTTGTTAAGCTGCTGGACACGCGACACACGCCCCGCGATGCTCTCGTTTATATAATTATTATACTCACATGTACATAGGACACCATTGTATACACACGTGTGCCAAGGGTGATTTATAAACGCAATACATGGCGTGCGAATCAAAAGAAACACACGAAAGAAAGAAAAGAAAATGAAGAAGAAGAAAAGGAAAAGAAAAGGTAACGGTAAGTGTGAGAGAGGCGCTATGAGAAATGTCGATTGTCGTCGTTCCTCTCCCGAATTCTGCACTGATTCTCAAATAAAAGGTACGGCTTGACCTCACGCAACCGACTGCTCGTATTTTATTCCTCAGGAATAAAAGCCGAGGGTGGTCCCTTCCCTTCCCATAATCCGCGCTCCCCGTTCGCTTTCGCTCTAACGATACGTAAGAAGCAGACGTGTGAAACCGAAAGAGAAAAGAATAAGAAAACGAGGAAAGACCAACAGAAAGTGCCGGGAACTTTTTTCGAAAGCAATGTGATCGGAAACGCGAAAAATGACGCAAAGCGTGGCCAGATCGTCATCGACCACGTGTCAACGTCGACGTTACGCACACACGTTAATAGAAAGAGGAAAAAAGAAAACACGCGCTCGCATACATTGCCACACGGATTGACCATCGATGGATCGATCCGCAAACCGTTTTACATGAGATATAGATACGTAATGTTACCGCTGTTGCGTAAGAGACGAGGGGTGTCATGTAAGTAAATTAATAATAATAATAATGATAATCGGCGGAGGAAACAAGCCAGCCGCGCGCGGTATGCTCAAAATGTAGAATAAAGATTACGACACTGTACAATGCGTTTAAGGATACCCTTATGTATAGATAATACGTTAATACGGAGTGTAAATGTGCGACTGTCGCGACGAACGCGGAACGGGACTGTTGAAACTTGTAGGATTAAGCGAGAGTGAGAACTGCTGCGATGCGTCGCTATGTATAGCATGAAAGAACAATGCAAATGCTAATGCAAAACTCTGATGAATAATTTTGCGTTCCTAACGATGAGAACATTGTCCGATGAATAAATGACGGATTGACGCTAATTGACTTTAATTTCCATTTCATAACATTAAACAATATAATCCGCGCAATTTGAATTTTATATGAATCGAAAAAACTTAGCTAACAATTTTACATAAAGCACACATTGGCTTTTATTTTGTTATTTTTGCTATTTTTTCTTTACTACTTATGGAAATATTAAGAATTGGAAAAATTCTACAGCCATCATCTTAAAGTTTTATATAACATGTTTCTGATTTCATTTTAATAAAAATATATGAATACGTTTTGAAATTGTATACAAATACATTACATAAATTTTCGAGTAAATTGGAAAACGAAAAGGAAAAATGCAATCGATAAGAAGCAGCCTGAAAATTATTTCGAAGAACTATATAACAAGAATAATTTAAATGCATTGTTAATAATTAAATGATATTTAAGCGGAGACTCTCACGAGTTCATTATTTAATTATTATTCTTATTATAATTTCTTATTATATTTATAGGAATATATAATCTTTCGTTCAAGTCGATGTAACATGATAGTTTCGACAGTTTTGTACGAGCAAGATGGAAATAAATGTCACGCACTCCTTGTCTTCTATAGAAATCCACTTTCATTCCTCCGAATTCTAGCCAAATCTTGAAATGAAAGCAAAAATTTATTTGTAATTATCAAAAATTAAGAATGACAATTGTTCCCATTCTAATAATTTAAAATTATGAAACCAAAATATGTTTATCATTTTATGACGGCAAAAATAAAGTCATTTTATTGCTTTTCCGATTTTTGAAAATTAACTGGTGCATTCGTTAAATTATCTGCAAACGGTTTTATCTCCTATATTATTATACTCCTACGCTTCATTTCGCTTCACTGAACTGATAGTTCGACCTACTGATTACAGTTAGTTTATAAACAATTACACACACATTCAATTGATTAATTATTATTAATGTAGTCGATTGATGATTTCACTGACAATATGAAAAATAAAAATTCAAACCATTGTACGATTTGAGAGATAAAATAATAAATAAATATATTGTAAAAATTAATTGTATAGTAAACTTATTAATTTTATATATGTACATAAATCAGGAGGAAAGAATCATTATATTTTTATGATTTATTTCGATTTTGTAATTCATTCAAATATACATATCATTCGAGATTAAATAAAATGAGATTCAATAAATATTTCATCATGAAACTAAAAAAGATCTTTTATGTAAATTATCTCACTATTTTACCTATATATACATATATTCTAATACATTACAAAATATATTTTAATATAAAAATATTAAAAATAATATTGTTAACATATTAACAGTAAGGTGTACAGATATTTATTTAAACATAAATTTGTTTATGTAATTTATTTATAACAAAAGTCCTCGTGTAGAATGATATAAATACAAATGTCACATGATTATTTATAAGAAATTAATTAATAAATAATTGTTAGATCATAATTTATAATCCTCTGTTTATTAATGTATTTAAAAAAATAGAACTTTATAAAAACTTATTAGAAACAAAACCTCTTATTTTCCACTTTTTCAATTTTCAGTTAAAAATAAATCTTTCTAATTTATAATAAAAATCTAATTAGATTTTTAATCTATATAGATTTTCTATAAATTATATTAACAGAGTCCTCTTTCAGTCACGTATTGAATTTCTTTGAAATGGGTTCTACTTACTGGAAGAGAAACACGATCGATAGACATTTCAACTGATGGTATGTCTTATCATCGATGTTAAAGCTCTTTCAAAATTCTTTTACAAATTAGTGACAACGTATATCGTTGAGATACAATTAAAATCTCTGTTATCTTTATACACCATTAAAAGTAAAAATCAAAAATTTTGTGCGCGTAATGCTTTTAAAAGCATTCGACAAAATGAAATTTGAATAAGAAACTAAGATTTTGTCGAAATATATGAAGTTTCATAACACAGCTACTTTTTGTCAGTGCTGAAAAGTATTCCCAGGATGAAAAAAAAGACAAATCATGAACACAATGACAATATATGGCATTATGCATCAAGAAATCTTAGTTTCTTCTTCTCCCGTTGGATGACAGCAATGATAACGTTCTCTAAATAAAGATTTACATCCAGTTACCATCCGACTCAAATCAACATGCTTCACGTACTCGTCCGTAGATATCAACCATGTCTATCATCTTGATAAAAATTAAAAAATTAATTTTAATATTAACTAATTCGCTTGTAACATATTAAAAACAAGTTTAACTTAATTGTTTGATTTAATATCTTTCATCACAAGAATCATAAGACTTGTGAATTTGAAATATGAATGAACATAGACTTGCATATTTTCAAATGTTTTTATTGTACGTATTAATATTTTTATTATGTAATTTTACTTAACATTTAATTTTATCATATTATAAATAAATCATCCATAAATCTAATGTACTGAACTACATTTATTGTGGATAAAAACAAAGATATTTAATTTTATTTTCCGAAAGACGAGACGATGTGTCTCAACTGCGTCTCAATCAGTATGAGCCGTAAATGTGGGTGTTACAATACAATTAACATGAAACGTTAAGCTCCTATCAGCTTAAGTAACAGGGCGATTCCTGCGTTAAGATTAATTCGGGCTTATCTTTCGAGAGAGTGTTAAATTTCGCTGCGTAAGTCGTGACATTAAGGAATCACTTGAAAACATCGTTTATTTTCCCGTATCTACTTTCACTTGAATATATATGTGTACATATTTATACACACACATATACACACATATGTATACATATATATATAAGAAGATACGTGTGTGTGCGCGCACGCTCCACACACACACACACACTCTCACACACGCGCGCGCGTACATTCACACGTGCTCTTGAGATACTCTTTGCGACATTCTCGCAAAGCCCGAAGGGAATTCCAAGTTATGAACGAAAGAGGGAAAAACAGGCAAGGAATAAAGGAAATTTTTCAACGAATCGATTTCTGAATAAAATATTCTACCTCATTCCTGTTCTTTATTCTTATTTCTTTCTTTTACATATTCTAGGTAAAAGTCTAGAAAAAATCTCACTTTGTGTTATAGCAAAATGGAAATGTTGAAAGAATAATCGTAAATCGAAAATTATAATAATAATTTCATACTTATAATAATAAGAAAAGTAAAATGAGACAAGCTTTGTACAAACCTAATATCCATAAAAAAATCAATTAGCAGTTAAAATAACATTGAAAAAACAATAAAATTTCAAAAGAAGATTCGGACGCTTAAAAATTTTTTTTTTAACTCGAGTAGTATTGCAAAACAGGCTGAACCGGAAATGAAACAATAAAAAGAAATCTTCAAATAACAGATTTCATCAATGTTACAATAGAACCATTAGTTCTCAACTGAAATAAAAATTAAAATTAAAAAAGCAATGATCTTTTCATGATCTTTTTATGAAGTTAAAATAATGAATTTCTGGAGAACCAATTGGTTTACCGGCAAAATACCTCATCAGGTTCTCATTTATCGTCTCTAGGAGTCTCGTTTTATAGAAGAACTCATGTATATAAACTAGAAGAACTCATGTATATATACAGCAGCCACAAGATATATTAATTTTTAAATAAATAATACATATCTAACAGTTTGTCGACATAAATTACATATGTAGTAAATATAATTATTTCTTGATACTAGAAAAGGATTTCTCTTCCTTTCATTTTTCTCAATATATATTGAGATTATTTTCTTCAGCTTCTTCTTTTATCCTCTTCTTTTCTTTTTCTTCTTTGTTATAATATTAATATAACCTAAGGGTTTTTGCGAAACCCAACATTTGCGGGCATCATCTTGCGTGGATAACCCCATCTAATCCTGCACGTGTAACCCTGAAAATAATAATAATAATAATCCCCAATCACCGCTGCGATCTGTCTGCCCACCGGGCGCATACTACATAATCTATAATACTTAAAGATAACGTGCTACCGATTGTTACAACTCGGTATTTTATCGTCCGCATATGTTACATTGAATCGAACGGCGATATTAAAGAAATCTTCATATAGAGAAATAATACTTTCAATCAAACGCATTTTATATTTCGCGTATATCTGGTCCAAAATACTAACGCAGAATTATATTATGTAAATTTAACATGTGGAATGTAAAAATTAATGTTAAAAATAAAAAAAGTCTTCATTTCTTTTCACTTATATATACACACATGCGTATAACGTTATAATATCGCGGTAAAAAAGTTCCATTAAGCTTTCAATGACGAGTAATCAAAGCGTGTAAAAATTGACGTTCAATAATGCGGGATATCGATTGCGGCGCGTGGCAGCGGCTGTTGGGACAAGAATAAACATACGCAATCATAATTAATGCCTCCAAGTAGGATATATCCGTCTTGATACGTGGGCCTGATGGGTATTGACAGAAAATGAAAGTCGCGCGCGAGGCGAGCGTTCGCCGACACCTCTGCACAGTAGTCGATTGCCGGTTTGGATCAGCCGCGTTATCAGGCTTGATGGACGTAATCAATATCCTACGTTTTCCCTGATATCATTCCTTTATCTTCGCACGTCTGTCATTTGTTTTACGTCTTTGTCACTTTTCAGACTTACTGTCTCGTTTCGCGTCACACTCGATCAATTCAAATACTTTATGTGGCTTCATCAACCGGAGTATCATGAACATTCAAGTCCTGTGAAAGAACATTTGAGTCCTGTGAAAACTTTCAAAAGTCGATCAAAGTTATTTTAACGCGAAAAGCCCTCAAATACACCAAGCAGAAATCTGTATACTTTTTCCCGTTCCGATAAATACCTCACAAAGTACTGCTAAAGTAATGAATTTATGAGAAGCGAATGTAAAGAGGTAATGTAATTAACCACAAAGTCAATGAGAAAGATCGGGCTTTAATCTACGTAGCCCATCTGCAATTAGTCCAGAAATTCACTGAGAATTTTAATCTCTCACTTCTGAATTATTAAGACTTAATCGAAACTCCCTCTCGAGCGCGCGTTAAATAATCGAGCAGCTAGGCATCCATTTTCCTCACAGAAAAGTTCTCCGCAATATCCTTCGTGATCCTCTCACATACTCTGGTAATTAATATTCATACTCTAGTAATTAATATTCATACCGAAATGCTCATGCAATAGTAAAGCATCGGAGAACATCTCAACTAGGAAGCTGGGAGATAGTATTATAGTGGTAACTCGATTAAATTAGCATTGTACATTTAACGGAAAATTTATATAATGAGCGTAAAAAAACTCGAAAATAATTGTTCTAACATTCCATTAAAAATAACAGCAATATTTTTCACCTTTCATTCGTAAAAAAAAAAAATAATCTTTTACTTAATATACCTTTATAAAATGCGTTTAATAATAATAAGTGCAATACTTATAAATCAATCTTAAAAAAAAAAAACATAAACAAAAGAACATAATAAAAAATATAATGTAAACATTTACTTGCCATGAGATTTGAAAGCGGAAGTTTTCCGAGTGTGCATCATCATGTCTCATACATGTCCCGTACATTTTGAAAGTCAAATTGAAAACTAATTAGCGAGATAGAATATTACACAACGTTAGATACGTCCTATCGCGATATCGCAATATCGCAGTTTTCACCCTGTTTCGCACATCATAAGATCTACCACATGAGGGCTCCGTCGAAAGATAAATAAATAGCCAATTAAACATCATTCCCACCGGAAACCAGGGCATTCTTCGTAATTAGCCTCGAAGCTCGCGTTCAATCTTCGTTTTTTGTCATCCTTTATACCCTCCTCTCATCCATCCTCAACCCTCCTTCCCCCCCACCCCCTGTGTTTCTTCCTTTCTCCCTTCCTCTCCTTGCGCTCATCGCTGCCATTGAAAGCCCCGCTGCGCGTTATGTCTAAACGCCAGCGAATAAAAGCTCGAAGCCAGCGAAGTGAGTATACGCTTCGTCACTTCTAATTTTAGCACAAAGGGTGCGGCGCGCGCGTGTATGAGTGCGAAACGGTCATGTTTGTACGTGGTGTACATACGTAAACGCGGCGCGCGTACAGTCGATAAACGCGTCAGTATCTGTTTACATGTCTGTGTGTTCTCATGGAGAACACATCGGAGGGGTAGGATATCCACCTATGGATTTCCACTATGGATGCAATGGCGCTCGCCATCGGGGTGATTTTTATAGAATTTATCCTTTGACTTCGCGCCCTCCCGAGTCGCCGCGGCGAGTTCGATTGAAATGCTATTTCCATCCCGTTGCGCGTCGATGGCGTGAGGAGGCGTGATTTCGTCGTAAAAAGGAAACCTCGTCGAAAATTGAAAAATATCGGGAAATGCGCCGAGACAAATGGACGACGAGGCGCTGGAAATTTCTGAAGGGAAGTGAATCTGCGCAGTGTCGCGAAATTGAGTCGATAAACCTCTCAGAGAACCTTCGGAGCGAAATAAAGTTATTTAGTTGCAATTTTTATGATATGTATCCTTTTTCGAGCGAAATGCCGCTTCCATCTCAATGCAGGTCGACAGCGTGGAGACGCGATTTTGTTGCGCAAGGAAAACTTGGTCAAACATTGGAGACTATCGGAAAGTGCAACGGCGAAAGGATCGAAGGATCGAACTTTTTCAAAGGACGAAAATGGAGCGTCGGGGATTGAGTCGATTTGTCACTGCGGGAGATTTTGAAGGAAATAGATACCATCTTATCGTGATTTCGGTCGAATGAATTCTTCGATCTTGTCGTTCTCAATATCGATGATTTCGATCAAACTGCTATTTCCATTTCGTTGCTCATCGATAACGAGGAGACAAAATCTTGTCTTGAGGTGATTTCATCGAAAATCAAAAGATATGCCAGAAGAACGCTTTAAAAAACGCTGTTACAGAGCGAGGTAAAAGAAACGTCGCGCAATTAATTCTGCAAATTCTTCAAAAGAAAATTTCCGATCAAAGGCGACCACGAATCTTTTGCGACATCGATTTTCTCGGATGTAACAGAGTAGGCCGGGTCACTTAGAAGAGAACCTAGAAGTTCGTGCGGTAATAGCGTACGTGTAGCGCATAACGATCGCACACAGGTATAGGGGCTATTAACTAAATGAAAGTGTCGCATAATGTATTCCTAGAATCTCACCCGGACTTCCTGATGTTTTGATAAAACGGAAAATTAATGGATTGCCGATTATCTCATGCGTAAAAGACACCGCTGATTTTTAACACAGGTTTCAATTTTTCTCTCCACGCGTAAGAAAGAAAACCTAATTAAATAAGCGATAATTTTTTAGAAAGAAAGAAAAACTAATTAAATGTAGCAATAATTTTTTTAACAAGACTGAGAACAAAAAAACGATGTAAAAAAAAGCGTCAGCATTAAAATGCCGCACCTTTTTCAGAAATTTCACGTGAGGTAAAAAAAATGCAGTGAAATTACCGGTAACGAGCTTTAGCATTATTCGAGCATAATTAGCGAAAGTAAACATAATTCTCCGCTTGTTAAAGTAACTCCACGTGCATATTAATAAAAATAATTAATATCCTCTATTCTTAAATAGATTACAATCTCTCGAAAGTATTCTATAATGATTAAACATGGTCATTTCAAACGTTGCAAGTTTGCGTAAATGAATAAATAAAGTTGTTCGTTGCAACGATATGTAACATTCGCGTTTGCACAACAAGAGCAGCACACACCGCTAACATATATAAATTTCCAATTACGTGCTTTTCGCGGTTTTACATTTCCGGCCGCGACAACGAGTTTATAAATTTCCGCATCAGTTTTTCTGACTCGAACAAACGTATTTAATCGATATTCCTGTTTGCACGATAAGAGCAACTACAGCCGCAGCGGCGAGGACTGGTTTGTAACAGACGAAAATTTACATTTCATGCAAATCGAATTTCATCGGTGGCGTGTCGTTCACGATCGTTTTTGGAAGTTGTCGGACGAGAGTGGAAGAAAAATAGCATTACGTGAAAGGAGCGAAACATATTGAAGGACAAGAAAAGAGGGAATAATGACACTCACGATAACTTCGTCTAACTTCGCTAAGTTTGTGTCCCTCGGTGACATTTTCCTCCCTGTTTTTACTGTCAAGTGACTTGTCAAAACGATCCCCGAAATCATTCTACGTGAATAAAGCAATTTACCAGCTAGTGAGAAATTAATCTCAAGCACCTGCGACTGCTTGGACTTTGCGCACACGTTGTGCAGGATGTTTTGTGATCGCACTTCCTTTTATTTACTTTCTGATTACTTTAATCTAGATTTTTCTTCTTAAAAATGTGTCGAATTACCAATCATAGTTTTTAAGTTATAAACGCACAGTTTTTTATTTTCTTTAATTTATCATCTTTCGTTCTTTTAATCTTATTCTTTTAATTAGTGAACTTTACTTTTTAATACAAAATTTTTAAGTAAACATATGTTATAAAAATATATCTCTCAAATTGTATATTTAAAGTTAAAGATAAATGTCAAAGGTATATGAAAATATGTATCAATTAATTATATTGCAATTATTATGAATAATAATGTTATTAATAATAATATATTGTAGCCAACTACTAAATTTTTGCCAGTTACAATCGATCTTAAATTTAAATTATGTAAATTATTCGGCGCATAATTTATAGAAGATTTTGATTCTATTTCGAGTTCAGCTATATTTTTTGCTCCTTTTGCCGAATGTTCCTGGAAAGAATTTCTGTGAATGTCATACTAAATGTTAGAAAGAAATTAACTTTTTATATAATTAAATCACTATTAAAACGTATTTTAATACCGCGATGATGTTACATAATGTGAGAAGTATTTGTAATATTTCAGCTTTTACGTAAACGCTTTACATAAATATAAAAAGAATTATAAAAACTGCATTTAAATTAAAAGAGCCACGATTTGTATTGCAAATTCACACATTTTACCATAAATAATTATATCTCTACTTGAGAGAGGACGCATAACAAAATACGAGAAACGTTTCCCCGGATTTAAAATATATTCCGTATTTTACGAATGTTAAATGTGTGCGATATAAAAATTGCTGGATACGCAAGAGTTTACTAAAAATAGTCGAAACTCGCTGGAAATATCTTCATAACAATGTAACTTATGCATTTCAAGATAAACTTTCTTGTAAGTGACAAAAAACGAGGTAACTTTAACAATCTGGGAAAGAATTTCAATAACATGCTTTGCACAGTCCCCGCGGAACTGAAAAAGTCAAGCAAATTGCTAGCTGCATGAATATCCGGACCGATGCGAAACACGTTCTCGTATACATTGACATACACGCTATAGCAATCGTATTTCGACGAGAATGCAACCATACACAAATGCAACGTTCGAAAGTCTAATAAATCCGATCCATCGATCGGGAGATTCTTGTGAATAACGAAATCTCGGCTGCACATACGACGACATACCGCATATACCTTTCTTCTGTCAACGAGTGACAATCATATGATCATTGGCTTTAGCCTTGAGAACTCGCGGAATTCTATCTTACACATTTAAAGTCAATTGATAGATTCGTTAAATTGAATTTTGACAATGAATGTAATGCTTTCACATTAGCGAAAACATTCGCTCTTTTCCTTACCATGATGAAAAATTAAAAAAATAAAAGTCAAATATCAGTGATTCATCTTAGGCAAATATCGTTCCGAATGAACTAGTGGAAAAAATGGTAACTATATTTTTTCGGGCAGAAAAGCTCGTTATAAAAAAAAAAAACTAACCAATAGGATTTTGATTCAGTACGCTTTTAGTGACGTATTTCCAGACGGAGGTTAAAATTTAATCATCCTCCATCCCTCTTGCGCACCTTTAAAATCCGCCTTTGGACGATGTATAATTAAACGTTTCAAAGCAGTATCGTGACGATAATTATTTTATCACTGTATGCTATAATTTCTGTACGATGATAATAATACGTGTTTCGAGACGATTATGTACTATCGGTTAAATTATACATATACACAATCGGTTTTAAATTATACATAATCGTTGCCAGGACAAAATTATTTCGTTTAATTATTTCATTTTCTTCTTAACAGTTTCTTAATAATTATATTCGTAGTAAAAGCAATATTCTCCCGCAAATTGTTCCCAATCATGTCATCATTAATAAGAAAACAATCACAAAAAGTAGTGCTGACAGTAGCTATCATCGTCTAAATGATTTCAATATTTATTAATTCAATAATGCACAATATTGCATCCAATTTACAATCTAAGCACAAAAATGTTTAATTTTAAATTTAGAAAATTAATATTGTATTATATTATATTAGATATTGAATTATATATAAATATGAAAAAAATTCAAATGTATTTACAAGCATAGTCTAAAAATTAGGTATTTTATTACTTTCTCTTTGCATTCTTTTAATTTTTTTAAAGATGTTATGATAGAACAAAAAAGAAAAATATTATTAATAGTCACACATCAAGACAGAAAACTGTGGTAAAGCTCGACGAGTATTTCTTTCGTAAAAATTTTCAACTTTTTGCTGTATCAAATATTTAATATCCGTAATATTCCTTATCGAGCATGACGCTGTCGTAAAAAAACTACTTTGTCAGTTCTTGAATTTTTATTCGACTTGTATGATAATCAGACACTCGCAAATCAAAATTCACGAATACGTATTGGCTTGATTCCTTCCCTAACACAGAGAACAGGACAAGGGGAGGTTTTGACGGTATTGATTTCCCGGGACTTCGCACCATCTGCAACTCAAACTCAAGCCCTGCTCGCCTGAGAGATCCTCACATGCTTGGCACGACGTGTAAAGTCTTGTTACAAAGTGTTCCTGATTAGCGTTTATAGTTGAAGTACGTTATAAAGATTTACGCGAGAAGAGCACCGAAGCCGCACCTCATATCCTCACTCGACGTTCCGTAACACACACTGATTTAAAAAAAAAGAGAGAGAGAGAGAGAAAGAAAAAACATCGCTGCGCATCGATGCTGAGATAAGAAGAAAAAAATACCGTCACAAGGAGAAGAGAAGAGTTCTGTGCCTTTGGAGGAAGGTGTGATCTGGAAGTAATGGTTTCTATCGGTACAATAGATAACGTTATAAAAGCCAGACATGCATGTTGCATTTAAAAACATATAAAACGTGTAATAAAGAGGATTTACGAGACGTTGGATGTTGCAATCTTAAGAAAAGCATTGGTCTTTATGATGCGGCAGTTAAATCGCGAAAGATGTAGAGTGCAACAGAATTTAAAGCTCTTTCGTTTCGCGCACTTGCTCTGGGACGGAAGAGCATTAAATAATAAATGGCACAGCTTTATGCTTTACCGTAATTAACTTCAAACAAATTTTACTGTAAATTTATATGTTGAAGTATTTAAAAGTTTGTAAAGTTAAAGATTGAGGGCTGGAAAAAAGCGAAGTTAATTCAAAATTTGTCGAGGGATCGCGATCAACGGCAGACGCACCGTTTCTGGGACGCTCTGTTTGCGTTTTAAAAAGGTAGCATTTTAAAAAGGTAAAAAACGCATAGAAAACTATTTTTACGGACACACTGCATACGTCGACGCGACATTTTTTTTATCTCAATGCCTTCGACTATGTAGCCCTTCGGCCGCGCATAAATAATGGGAACAACACAGGCGTTAAGAAAAATCGTTGTGTGCTGAGAATGAAAATAGCCGCGGTTAAAAATAAATTCTTATAATACAACTCTCTCGTTGTTTTCTACTTGACCCCGCGCGGAATTATTTCGGTGCCCGTCCGATTTTCTCTCATCGCGGCGCGACAAACAAACGACATAGACCGCTCTGTCGAGAGCGTCTCTTCAAACCAGAATAGGACGGTCAGGCATTACGTAAGTCGCGCGTGCACACAATAAAGCCACACACGCCGCATGGACGAACCGCGGAGGAAAACGAAATGCGGAGGGAAACGTCTCGCGCGGTGTCTCGATGAGAAAGCTACGAGAGCTGACCTCAGGGAAGTTTCGCTCCTTTTTCGCTTTTATTTCCGTACGTAATCAATAGCCATTCGATCGAGTCGGTATATTTCCGCGACACGATTTCACGAACATTCGAGAAAGCTAGAGAGAGAGAGAATATGCCGATACGACCGCGTGGCGAGGAGTGCGCGGAGCAAGTAGGTAGGTCCTCGTCGAGGATCGCAGGTGCCGCTTATAAATAACCGATTTATTTATCACGCTCGGCAGAGGCACGATTATGGTTCGCAGAGGCGAGCCGCGACAATATCGATCTTATTGACGTGCTCGATCGAGGGTGAATTCGAGGCGCGAAACACCGAGTGAGATTGAAAAGAGGTTTTTTGGTGTTACACCGGATATTTATAGGGAAGGTGGATAAGCGATGTAGAGAGATAGTAGCTGTGCAGCGCTCCCCGCCGCGAAAGGTCGACGCTGATAAAGCGCTGATAAACAAGCTCGTGCATCTTTTACAACGCGTGTAAATGTTGCGTTAAAAATTTGACATGCAGAATAATGGAGCAGTTTTATTCACAGGTTGATAACGTTCGGGAATCGGACGTGGGTGTCCCCATCAATTTTTTACCATGACGCTTTTTACTATCCATCAAAACGCCTGATGTTTAATCAGTGCATAGTTAAAAATAAATTCGCGATTTCCGAACGTTGCAATTTCCCAGACGATTTTATCGTGGGCTTACAACGATATACATTCTTAAAGGTCACACGACGTTTTGTTACCGAGAAAGGAAGTTGAGAAAGAAAAAACACAGGCACCAAGAGCGTGATAAAAAAACAATAATAATAATAATAATAATAATAATAATAATAATAATAATAATAATACGCTAAATAAAATAGAAAATTAAGGCTTAATGGAGCGGGGTCGAGATGGAGGCCGAATGCGGCGTGTGTTTAAAGCTGATCGTCAAGTATCGCCATTAGAAACCGAGGCGCCGTAATGCACACTCGCATGCGTTCTATCGTCATCGTTAAATTCGGACGGCAGATCCGATCGTTACAGGATGCGTCGGCGGAAAATGCGGAGGCGATACCTGTCGTACGCCAATTAGATCAATGGCGTCCAATGCCAAGAATACGCGATGCACGTAACGTGACGTGACGGCGCCCAGTAAAATTCGTGCACGCGCGCCGTTTAAGGGCACAGATAAATAAATTACGAGCAATCACGGGCACGCAGGGTGCGGCGATAATACGCGTGCGCGCGCGCGCGCGAGCGGGTCAAAGGAGAGTGAATGGAACCTAGGGGTGGGTACCATGAAACTGTGTATCGGGAACGAGGACGTGGGAGAACCGAGAAGGAGGACGAGATCTTCCGAAGTGCGAGGAAATTGCAGGTCACGGCTCGCTCGTCTTCCTCGACCGCGTACACGCCCGCGCGAATCGGCACGGGTCGATCGGCGGAATCGAGGCGATGAAGACCGAGAATGAATGCTCGTGCATGCGGCAGCAACGTAGGCGAAACGACGCGGAGGGCAAGATCGCGAAGGGCGAAATAATCCGGCTGAGCAACCTACGTGCTTCCGCCGGTTCTCCGCTGACTGCTTCCACTTGCTCGATGCTGCATTTACATCCGTTCATTACCGTCTGTCTTCGTCATAATAAATAAAGATAGAATCGACGGTAGAGAATCTGTATGAAATCTTGATGAAAATAAGCCCGTTAGACACGGAGATCCCTCGACATCGATCGCGATAATTGTGACAGATACATCGTTGCAAAAAATGTTGAGAGATTAATATCAATAATCGAATAAAAGCGAAATAGAAATTAGTATTACATAGTATAGAAGTATTTACAAAATATTTATAAAAATAGTTATTAGTTTACTGTTATAAGTATTTCGTTCAACCCAAAACAGTCATGGAACTTTTTAAGATCTAATTTATTTCTAATTTATTATTTATAATAAGATTTTTAAGTTGGCGATTTTTCTGCATTTCAATATTTGATAAGTCGACGGCACGCAGATAATTTGCCAGACGGTCGATAAATAATTGAAATTTGTTTATTAATATTCACTGGCGAAGGAGAGTTTGAATTTGCTAATTTATTCATGCAAAATTATTTCGTGCAAAATTAAAATTCTTGCCGATGGCACCAATTAGACACAGCCGATTTTTAAACTAGTATTTTTAAACAAATGTCAATTTTTTCTTCGACCCATCTGGCAAATTATCTGCGTGCCACCGACTTGATTCGTCAGGCATTGAAAATGCAGTAAATCGCTAACTTTTAAAATTGATATCGATTTTAATTTTTTGGCCCTAAATTAGATAAAGAATTTAGATTAAAAGTTGAGGATTTGCTGCATTTTCAATGTCCGACAAATCAAGTCGGCGGCACGCAGATAGTTTGCCAGACGGGTCGATGAAAAAATTGGCATTTGTTTATTAATATTCATTGGCGAAGGAAAGTTTGAATTTGTGATATTTTTAAATTGGAATTATTATGCCTGTTGATTTACTATAATAGAATCGCAATGATGAAAAAGAAAAGTGGCTTCTCGCGCGTCATAAAGCCTTAAGCTGCTAACAAAGACAGAAGCTTCCTTTGAGAGACATTCTTGCGTTGGATACTCTGTCGCTTAGATGAATTTCCGTTGACACGTTCGTGTGAGATTCATGTCTAGATATCGGCTGATTGATATGCCAGCTGACCTTGCAAATGTCTTCTGAAGCTTTAAAGAAGAAATGAGAGAATGCGAAACGAATATAAATCACACCGTAAAACGGAGGTAATTTCGTGAACCTTTTAGAAACTTCGAGTGTGTTTGAATTCATTGGGGCATGGAATAAGGGGAAAAAAATTAGGTCGTTGCTATGCGCGCGCACCCCGCGTCGCGTCGACACGATTATATTCAGATATAACAAAAGTTTCTTCGGTTATAGCACTTCAATTCTGTCATAATTCACGCAATGATTATGAAAATAATAATAATACGTCGCATAAGCTCTAAAATATTATTAAGGTCCCATCACACTCAAAGAATAATAATTGTTCATTTACGGAAATTATTAAAGTAACGCGCTGCAAGCTTCGGTGTAATAAAAAGGATAATTTGAAAAACGAATTGAATGGGGTTCTTCTTTAAGATGCAACAGCGTGACTATTATAGCGGTGGATAGTGACACGTCACACTCTACTGACACACGGTAAATCAATGAACTCGACTGTAACGGTTAGCGAAATGTCGCCGCATGTATGACCGAGTACACATACGCTCATGGTCCACCGGACATTTGCAGCTATTGGAGATATCCGGCTACGTCCTTGACTCGATAAATGAAAGCTCATTTATTCGGACACTTCTAGATGATAATTAAACAAAGACACGCGATTCTCGGCTATAGAGGATCTAACTTCTTTTAATCTTTCTCCTGCGAGTCGAGAATATATATCTCGTTATCTCGTTATAGTCTTCCTCGTTCTCATAAAATTTTGATTATCGTAAACCTTTTCGGTAATTATCGTCACACAGTTTAACGAGACGAACTTGTCTCGTCTGATCAGAAATTAAATATTACATACACGGAAAAAAAGATTAGCTACTATAGAAAATCTATTCGTAAAAATATGAACAGCTAACTATTATTTGCAGCAAGAGCAATAATTTGCAATAAGAGCAAAACTTTGTCAATACTTTGGCAAAACCTTTTGTTAAAGTTGACAAAAGTTTTGCTACTGTTGCAAAATTATAGCTCTCGCTGCAAATAATAGTTAGCTGTCCATATTTTACAAATAAATAGTTTTGCTATAGCAGCTAATCTTCTTTTCCGTGTAAGATATCATATCCGTGATACTATATGCTCTGGGAAAAATAATACAGTTCATAACCCACTTTAGAGCCCACGATTAGTAATAATCAAATTATTTGGATTGTTAACTCCTAATTCTCATCCCGCATAATTCAAAATCACAGTTAGCTATTTTATTTATTTAAAAGATTTTTAAGTTATATAAGTCAATTCTCCAATTAGTTTCTAATATTTAGTTACGCAAAGATAATTTTCACTTAAAAGGTACTAACCGAAATTAAGTTGATTAACTGTAAACCAAACGATCAAAATTTCTCCCACAATGCTGTTATAAATATATTTTGAGAAAATTATAATATTCAATAATCAGATATATTTTCACCCGACACAATATACATATTTCGACAGATCGACATAATGTGTCACTGTTCGTGATGCAATAAAAATCTCGCCGAGAAAAATTGTCATGCCACCAGATGGATAGATACGAGATATCAACAAGAAACAGAGAAAGAAAGGTAAAGGGCAGAAGGGCGGAAAGAAACGAAGAAAATGAAAGAGGAAATCTAAAGGGAACAACGTGGAGAAATCTCGTGTCTTTTCATTCTCGTTTCGACAACAACGACAGAAGCAGTGGAAGTGCTTTTCATTTTCGCTCCGTTGAGAGCTTGCTCATGGTAGCAGCGGTTTGCGCACGACAACAAGATCGCGTTTGTCGTGTCTCCCGAGAGACAATAGAAACAGGATAGATTGTCAAACGATAACTGGACCACAATGTGATTTTCTCGCAACGCTGACACGTAAGTATATGAATATTTAATTAGCGTGTTTGTAATGCTGTAAATAGATGCGGAACTAACCCCAGACAAACAAGTACATCAGGATGCAGCAACATTGAATTGCATAACTCAAATATAAACTGTACAAGAGACATAATCATATGGCATAAAAAGACAAGAAGTGAGAGTAAAAATTAATAACCGTCAGAGATGCACTTTAATGTAGAATTTATAGGGATTCTCTCTCCATCTTATGGACGAAGGGAGAATGGTTGCCTTTACATTATGGAAATGTACAAGGAATTTAGTAAAATGAGGCTTTAGATCTGTTTCTGATATTTTTGAATTTACGAGGAGAAAAATGAAAATTTTAATGTCCTCCCAAGGTACATAGACATCCTTTTGTCAAAAATTTCTCAACTTTTTCTTCGCCGAGAACGATAATTCTACCTAAGTTAACTCAAAATTACATGTTAATTATGTGTTACAAGTCCTGCTGAATTTATTCGAAATCCAAAGTTTAATAAGTATCCAGATCACGAAGAAACAAGAAACTGCCTTCTTACGGAAAATTGTGTCCGTTTTATGCTCCACGTGATTTCACGCCTACATGAAGTGCGCTCCAGCATAAAACTAGTCACCTCAAAGACGAGCACAACGCAAAGTGTCTTCGAGTGCTTGTTGTAATAAAAAAAAAAATTGCGCGACGTAAAGAAAAAAAATCTAGTTAAAGTGTGTCAGACCTCCTCGGTTTACGTTCGAAAGAACTATCAAAAAAAAAAGAAAAAAAAACTCGATATCGTGACTCGACGATCTACATTTGTAATAGGCGAATTATCGCAGAGTAGTTTGCAAGAGTTAACGTTATCTGTTGGAAGCACCACATTGTCGCGCGAGTCCGCTCGCGGACAGGAAAGGAAGCTTCTTCAAGACCACGGTGTATTCGAATGAGATAGTGCGATCCACATCCGGATGTAGATAGCACGTCGAATTTTGATATTATCTCGATGCGGCGGAGTTCGAAGGTAATTCAGCGGCGACACTTCCGTCTTCGTACATCTATAGGGAGTTTATTTGGTGTTGTTAAAATGATATCTCATCCAAACGCTTATCAGTTACATGATTTTAGGACACTTGAACCATAATTATCGCGGCTACATTTTGATATAATTTATGCTAATTAGTCATTTTTAGATCAGCATAGAAGGACAATACATCGAAGAATGACAATGTAATATTTTATCGTGTCGCATGACTAACAATTATATAATATAAAATTATATAATATATAATATAATAATATAAAATTGCTAATTTTCTATATTCAAATGTGAAATGAGAGTATAGTTACCTCGTTAGAATTGTGCGAGATAGAAAGAACGTGATTTCGATATCAGAGACGGACAAAGGGCAGAAGATGGCTGCCAAGCGACGAGAAAATGGACCAAAGCGGCTCGCGGGTAATAATGAGGCACAAAACATTAAGCGCAAGAACGCCTCGGGCATCGCCAAAGGCCCCCTCTTAGCACACTTAATAAATACGTTTATCGCTTCAGTGACTCTCGTCCATCGGCTGAGTGGATCCAATGACGTCACTGGCGCTCCTCTAACGTCATGTCACGATAAAACAAAACGGCCGCAGAACCGCAGCGAAGATATTGACCAGTGTCCACGCGCGGTCGCGGCTCGTTCTTCCGTCCTTCGCTCTGACAACGTATTCCCGGGTGCCACCTGTGCCTCCGCTCTGTTAGCAAGCTTACCTCTCAAACAAAAATTCTCGACGACAAAATGCGCCGCAGCGAGACTTAGGTCAGTCCAACAATACGTCCGACCACATACATTATTGACGTTCGGGAATGCTGCATTGAACTCACATGTACTGGCTTATTTATCTCACTGATGTTTGCCAGCTAATTAGCACTTATCTAAAAACGGAGAGGACTTGTCTAAAAACACAATGGACTCGACAGGTGATAAGATAAAAATAAAATGCTGTTAAGATTATTAATAAGATATTATTATCGTGTGTGATCCAACGTCCTTGCTCAATAAAGATATTCATTTTCAATTAAAAGGTCAACGTGTATCGGTAAACAAATAGAAAACAGTGATCTTTATGCTTATTTATTTTTTTTCTTATGTTTTGCACGCACTGCTCTGCGATCGAGTATTCGTCATCGATTATGCGAAATGCAAAGCTGATAAATTCTTACGACGAAAACATATGCATACATTTCGATCGCTCCCGCGAGATCGTGACATTGGATTTTTGCGGCACGTTCTCACGATTATCTTCATGTTTCGCGCTTCCGCATTGTTCGAGGTCACCACACGGAAAATTTACTTGTGCAAAGTGTGATTACTATTAATTATACGTGTCGCGCATGTTGTGATGATTGACACCTTGGAACAGAATATTAATTATAATGCTCGCAAGTCACGTCGTTCCAAGTCACGACGATAGAGCTAGGAACAGATAATCAATCGAAATTGCAAAACCGATCACGAGACAGATGCATCAATAAAAGGCTGCCGATCGTTGCATTTTCTCTTTGCCAGTTTTCAATTTGCATTCCGTCCGGTTTACGGGATTATCTGTTCATCTTCCGACGACCACTCACACCTATTGTTAACCCGATGCGTCTAGCCGAATACACCGAGCACTCTATCCAGTGACCCACATACGGTTTACGAGCCATCGTCCCATAGAAAATCCTATATTCCGATAAAGTGATGAATGTGGGCCCTGCACACACACACATACGACGATAACGCTCGACCATCCTGTTTTTTCGCGATATAGCGCTTTGTTTTTCAAACACGTAAATTCGGATAGAGGGAGACCCCCTTTACCCAAACCCTAGAACGTCATGTCCGACAGATTGGAGGGTGATCGCCGTTGGCAAAAAAGGAATTGCAGCATTCAAGGTTCGTTCGTTTCGATTGCCGAAAATACACACCTCGAAACGCGAAATAATGGCAGCCGCTGCGAAACTGTGACCTTTGAGAATACGGTTCAATACGATCGAATCATTAACAATAATTAGTTACGTGGTATGATAATTCCGCAGCAAATCCATGAATCATTTAAAATAATGAATTCGATATTCATTCATTCAATTTTATATCCGCAACATGAGAGTATTGAATTTCAGTTTGCACAATTTTATTTATAATTTACAACATTTTACCAAGAAACACTGCAAAAAAGATTTTAACTGGCATTCTTGTTTTGTTTTATTTTACTCGTGCATACATGTGAAACGCTTAAAATTTTGATACTCCTTCAAAACTTTATATTTTACTTGATCTGAAAAATTTGTCAGTTGTTTAAAGATATTCTCAAAAAATAATCCTAGTTAAAATTAAAACATACTCGCGTCATTATTCTCCGTTCTGATCAATACAAAAGAAATTATGATTTATATGTGAATGCTCGTTTACGTTTCTGTTGGCGGAATAAACATTATTGCAGTTGCAATTTCTCGAGGGAAGAGCACGGATACACTAATTATTCGAACGATAGATATTTTATATTTTATCCGATATCTCATATTGTTAGCGCAAATAACACATTCATTAAAATAATTAACTGTTCTTACAATATATTGATTGTAATTGTATATATACTAAATTTAAATTATTGAAACAACGTTCATCAAACTATCTCCAATTATCCTTAAATCGATTATTTTATTTATTAAAATCTATGTGTCTCCTACACATAAATAAAAAGGGCATACGAAAGAAATTACAAAAGGCATGGAAAAAAACAGTAGCAGAAACAATAATGAAATTAATTCAACAAGTACAAAAAATTTGTAACAAACAACAAATTTGTAACAAACAAAATTTGTAATTTGTAAAAAAAAACCGGTAATCAGAGTGCGCATACTGAATATTATTTAAATAAGAATGAATAAATAATTTTGTAATTAAATATTACAGTTTAATCTATAAGCAATAATAGCATAACAAGGCCAACTCAGTAAAGGAACGAGCTATAACATAGATGACTTTCAAAATTAATGTAATATAACGAATTTCATCATGATAAGATACGAATAATCATAAAATTTCTTACAATTAGTACGTTTCGATTACACGGAGTCTTCTTCAGCACGCAATAGAATTAAAAACTAATAAGATATACATATAATAAATTAACATAATGTAAGGTATCAAACGGTTATCGCTATCAATTCGCAAACACGAATTTAATAGAATCCATGCTGTTGTGTCACACATTGTTACAACCGTCAAATTAGATCACCTTGTAAAGCCGTTGTGGTCCGAAATTAAAACGTTAGCGAAAGAATTTATTACTCGTTAGGAGGAGAGAATATGTTGGTTCTATCTATAATGGTTCTATGTGTGTAGTCATTGTAAAAATAATCCAATTGGAAGTCCATTGTTTAAAACGTCGGAAAAAATGTCAGGGAGTTGTCAACCGAGTTCTATATAGGAAACAATATATGTTTTTGTTATATGAAAGTTAACGGAAAAGTTATACTGTGGTGTTTTTCATTATCGATGAATATGTTAAACCATTTTCGTCAATACTCATTATAAGAAGGGTGAAGGTAGTTACAAAATGATATAAATAATAATATTCGATGTTCAGATCATGAGTGTCGCACATACGTATGACAAACGAGACGTTACAACGGTCGATGACCAAAACGCAATAGTTATAATAAAATCCGATTGTGTCGCTTTAATGTAAAATGTTGGTAGAGGGAAGGTTCGCAATTTTTACAATGTTAGTATACGCGTTATCAAGCAATTCGGTATCTTTATGCGAATTGATGCCCTGTTTTTGGCTTTTAATGTAGATCATTTCGCTGATAAGTCTTTTTTGATAATTATGTTCTACATCTATATTGTTTACTTCTATAAACTTATCATGTAAAACAGTTTATATTGATATTTTTTATATTGATTATTTTTTCAAATGTAATATCTATTTTTTTAACTCTTCAATCATTCAAATAATTATGTAGTGTACGTCAAATAGCATCGATACCGTATTATATAAAATGATATATTATTATTTGCACGATAAAATGTACGCGGCGAACTAAATCTCTGAGCAAAGTAAAAAACCTTAGTAATTAATCATTTTCAGTAATTTTATTAATTACTGACATAATTTTTCTTTGATTTGAAAGCGATAATGCGTGTTTGAATATTTAATACTATGATAATACTAAGTAAACAAACTAATTATAATAAAGTATGCAAATAATATTCGAATGTAAATTATGAAATAGATTATGAAAAGTCTGAATATTAAAAGAAAATAATGTGTGTAAAGGAAGAAGAAAACAACAATTAAATATGACAAACAAAATCTAACGATGCGAAAGTAAATTAAACTATAGTAATATTCATCAATTCACGAAAAAGGAAACAAAAAACAAAAGATACATAGTATTCGATAACTCAGCTAAAAGAAAATCGGAAGATTCGTCGAGAAATAGAAGACAAATAGAATTTTTCGAAACGCTAATTCGACCAATTTCTCACGCACAAGTCTCGGGCTTGGATTAGCTTGGATTTGAGCGTTACGCAAGGATGACGATGCGGATCAAGGATGAACGCGTTGAACCGGAATCAACAACATTCATAAGATTTATGTGAGTTGTGATAGAGTTCATAATTCTTAATGAGTTCGGAAACGCCTTTCCAAGTTATAAACATTTTTTATTTACTTCACTTACAGACTTTAACAACATTTGAACTGCAAAAACATTTCATTACATAAATTGCTGGAATTTCCTTCTGCATTGATGCATGCCTCGCATTAACATCGCATGGATTGTCGAAGACGTTCAAAAATTCCCGGAGTATTTCGTATTTTGTCACACCAAGCGATTTTGGAATACTTCCACAGTAGCAACAGGAGTATCATAAACGAGAGTCTTAAGATGTTCCCATAAAAATCCAAAGAGTTCAAATCGGGAGAACGTGCAGGTCAAACGGTCCATGTTGATGAATACTATCTTCACTCTTAAATGTTTAAATAAAGACTGATTCCAATTCCATACAGACCTATCTAATAACTTTTTGTTTACTTTAGAAGGTGAATAGAAGTGCAATTCATGAAACGTCGATGTGAGTCACGTCGTCCGATGTATATACGTGTAAATAAGAAATGTAATACTATGTAAATAAGAAATGTTTATAACTTGAAAAGGAAGCGTTTCTGAACCCATGTTTATATGACTTTTTTTCATCCTTACAATGAGTGGAATATACTCTTAAAGTTTGGTCAATTATTTCTGAAATACCCTGTATAAAATGCAATGAGACAGTATAGTTGGATTTGACTGCTTTGGATGACTGATTGCATATCATAGAACATGTGTAGGAAGCAAGAAAAGAAAGTCACGTTCAGTAAAATATCGAAGCTTTAAAATGAAGACTGCATCTCGTGCTCATTTGTAACCCGAAATATAGAAAATACATCATGAGAGAGAAATCTTAAAAATATATATATTTAAAAACCTATTCTTGATTCTCTTTCACCACATGACATTATATAACGTTTTTTTATTGAACATAATAAGGCAGTACTCCTCTTTTTAACTAATATTCTTTTAATTTAATATCCTTCAACATCTTTTATGTTTTTTACTAAATTAAAATCACCTCATTATATGAAAATGTAACACACGCGAACAGTATTTTTAAGAGTATATAAAGAGTATATAAATAAAGAAGACACGTTACACGAGGAGCTTATATTTTCTGCTTGCTTTTCTAAAAGTGCCTGCATGTAGCGGCGTTACGAAGATCGAGTTGCAACGATACCGCGTTACGTACAACAAGCTTCCTCTGTCTGTCTTGGGTGAGTTATACGATACTAACAAAGTGCCTCATAATGAAAGTGAGACAGAGAAGTCGAAAGACGCAAAAGATTTCAGCAAACGTTCCGCTTCGTGTATCGGGAACGCGAAGTCTTCCGTAAACGCCAAGTTAAAGAAACGGAAAAGAAGCATCCGCTTAGTACTCAAGTCGCGGAAACCAATCGTATCTTCCACGCAAAGACCACCAACCGAGTTTCTTGAGAGAAGAAAAATCATGAGCAAACGTATCGCTTTCTTCGTTCGGCTGCCTGAAGTGCGAGGCAAGCGATCTACTTCAGTAGTAGATACGTTTTGTCAATTGAATCTGTCGTGTTTGATAGTATTTATATCTGATTGCATGTGCGTTTCAAATAGCAACTTTCTTGGGAAATCGACGACGAATCGGTATATAATTCGACGTAGTCTTGGCGAGCGTTGAGTGTCTGGCTTGATGTAGCAATTATTAGTGTCCGCAGCCTCAACGGAGGAACTAGCTTAATTGAAGAACTAGTTTAGGGAGTTCGACTTCTGCTCGCGTTCCCGGGAATGGGAGGAGCTCGAGAAATACATGCAAGATCGTCTCTCTCACGTGACAATCGTTCGAGGAACATTGAGGCGCTGAACGCAGTGATAATGCATCACTCATACAAGCAGATGTTACAATTAATACTGAACAGAAACTGTGAAACGCAAGAATAGGAGAAGAGAGAATAAAATAACGGAATGTACATAATTAAAAAAAAAAGAGAAAGATGAGAGCGATTAATTTGTGTTAAAAGTTACGTACCATCCGCATTAGATTATTATACCATGTACATATATAAGAATTATACAGAAAAAATGAAATACTTTGCAGAATGTTAGTTGCCGTAACCATCTTCGCAGAAATTATTGATCGAAAGGCATGCTTCTTCCGTATATTGACGATACCATACGTTCGATACTTCTACATGCATTAGTAAGTGGGTTACTACAACTGTATCGTATTGATAAACAAAACTTAGAAAACATACTTAAGAATTTTTAAAGTAATAACACTCACGTGCGAAACAAATAAAACTCAAAGCGATTGACAACAAATTTCCGTTGTATCACTTAATTACATGTATATACATGTATTGATCTCATTAAATATATATATATATATATATATATATATATATATATATATATAAATAATCTACATATCCAACATTAAAAAAATCATAATATTTAATATTAATGTTACTAATATAGATAGAATATTTCTTGTGAAAAAACATATATTTATTTATAAATGTCTCTATTAGAGTTATATTATCTAGATGTACGATAAATGTCGTAGATATTAAATTTAAAGAAATGTAACAATATAAATATTATGTACAGGATGTCCCACAAAAAGTTGCTGAAATTAATTACCTTTATTCTGTAACGTACGAATATCGAGAAAAATGAAATTGCGTTTAATAGAAAACGTTTGGTAATTTTATTTGAGTATTACTGTTTTGTACAATGAAAAATTTTTACTTAATTTTGATTTCATAAAAAATAGGAAAAATCAGACATTATAATGATACATGTTTCCAAAGTGTGTACCGTTACCATTTGAACAAAAATCAATTCTTTTGGAAACTGTGTAAAACTTTGTGTAAAACTTTGTGTAAACTACTTCACAAGTTTTGTACAGTTTTTAGAGAAAAAGAATTGATTTATTCATAGTAACGGTGCACATACTTTACCGAAAACATGTTAGAATACTTGATTTTTGCTACTTTTTATCAAATAATTTCGATTTTTTTGTAAAATCGAATAAAATTAAGTAAAAATTTTCCATTGTACAGAATGGTATAACGGAGTACTTAAAAAAATGTCAAACGCCTTCCATATTAACACACAATTCTATTCTTTCTGATATACATTACAGAATAAGAGTTAATTTATAATTTCAGCAACTTTCCGCGGGACACCCTGTACGATATGAGAGAGAGAGATAAATATGTATTATATTAATAATATTTAAAGTTCATTTATCTTGCAAAGTAATACTCACCTGCGTAGTCTATAATGAGCAGAGGGAGAAGGAAGCAGGAAGGACGAGTAAAGCAGGAAAGGATGCGTCTCACACAGCTCTGTAAACAGACAAGCCTTCGATAACTATTTAATTAATTTATTTGCATTTATATAATCACTCATAAGTACCAGGGATACGTAAACAATTAGTTCGAATCAGCTTAAATACAAATAGCCTAAAACACATCGTCGCTGTTACTTCTTTTTTTTTAATTAACACTATTATTCACAGACAAGACCATTCACAATCGCGAATGTTCCTTTCCGCATTTTTCTTTCATAGCATTCTATATATTATTTATACATATACAATCGACCCGTATATTAATTTCGGCTCGCCGAAAGATCCGCAGATTTTTCGCAGGTCCTTTATTCAAGGACGTCTATGGTTGCGAATAATAATTTTTGTGTGAACAACTACCGTGATGAGTGTTCGCGAACACGTAATATACATATGTAACGTCCCGTTCGAGTCGATTCGACTCTTGGGAAGCGAATGAGTGAAATCAAGACGCGCGCACGAAGATTCATGGACAACTCGAAATATTTTAATCTTTCTCGCAAGAACAAAATAGAGACGGTCAATTATAAATAGGAAATACCGCGTGTCCACAGCATTATGTAAAAGTCTCTTCTTCATCGATACGAATGCCTGCTTGTGTTTACTATTATACCAGCCTTGATCAACTAGATTTTATGTATGTCTCATTACGGCTACAGTTCTGATCTAAAAAAGGTTACATTAATCGGAAACAATTGATCAAAGCTGATCCCAGATCGCCACGGATAAAACGAGCAATAACGCACCACGCAGATAATCGTCCGTCGTAATTATTGCTTCGAAAGTGGTTGCGTATTCCACTGCAAATGCATCCTGTAACAGTTGTAACTATCCATTGGGCCGCTGATTACAGTAATGCATTATACGGACACGGCGTTTGCACAGCTTAGAAGAACCTGTCTCGGGGTGGGAAACGTTGAAAAATCGCATACGTGAAAAAAGACTACTTAACTTACGCATATAAGTCGCAAGGCGAGACGATTACACCCGGAAACACGTAGATTGCGCACTTGGAGAACCCGCGGAGAATCCTACTGACTAATTTGTTCGTGCATGTTACGACTACTTACACGTATGTATTATTACAGCAGACTCGTATCGACCTCGTCAACGATCGGGAGATCCGACCTGGCATTCTCAATCACTCGCTTCCACTCACGGGAACGGTAAACGGCAATCGCGATCCGTAAAAGGGTACCGCTTTTACTCAATGTTTTTTTGCAATACTGTATGTCCGAGTACAGACACACTTGACTTGAAAATTCACCCTCGAATTGTCCTAACAGTTTTTATTTTTCGTTTGCATTATCTTGCGTCAACTTATAATCTAAATATCAACATATGTAAATATACATAACTTTACCGCATCTGAAATATAATACAATTAAAAATCTCTCAATTAAGAGTCTGATTTTACGATAACGGTATTGAGAGAGGGGAAGGAAGTGGGTACGGCGTGTATTTCTCGAAACCTGCTTGAAAGATCGCGTGAGATGTCATTTCGCCTGACATCGGTCAGGAATGGCCATCCATACAAATTGGTTGATCAACTCGGAGGTACGCGTAGAACCATAATTGTGATACTCTCGCTATCTCGCGGAACAGAACTTTGGATTTCCCACGCAAAGCAACGATATCGAAACATGAGAGTCGTATGTGTACAACTAGCTGTTGCTGCGATTTGCAAGTTTCGCCGACGAGTTCTACTCGATGGAAGTTGATAAATAAATAAATCAGCGATAACGAGAGCTAATCGATCTCGAGACCGCACTGCGCAAATTTCATCGAGGATGCACTCAATGAAATGTTACAGCGATACCGCTGCAATTCATCGATCTATTAAATGTATTTGCGATTCAAGTTGCTGCAAATGACTTTTCGAGATTCAAGGTCGGTAGATTCTTTTCAGATAATATACAAATACAATTGGTGGCTCGTGATTTAATTTCCTACGCGAAATTACTAATTGCTTGAAAAGACGCGTCGCGTCTACCCGTAAAATATAATATATATGTTATATAACATATAATTCTTCTTGGTATTACACCAATGATCTTTTAATTAATTTGGCCTCGTACCTTACAACTTCATTCTCGTATCATTTCCGAGGTAAGATGTGTATTATTACGAAAAAAAGGAACTGATTCAAGCGTGACGACGCTTAATAAGCATGCGCGTTTACGGATTAATGAAATTTCGTGCCTCGCGCTTTCGAATAGGAAGAGTCGTTCGCAACAATTGGCAGGTCACGCATACTCATTTCGTCGAGTTGAATGCCGAAGGCATTCGAATTGCCTTCCTGTCATTACGCGCAGTGCCTGACAAGGTCTGACAAATCACATCGTCTGACACGTCGCGCAAATGTGAACGAGAACTCAGATACAGACGACATACGCGCGACGACACACTCCCCATTTCTGAATCGAAAGTTTTAATGCAAAAATAAATAAAGCAGGAATCCACAATTCGTAAGATCCATTCCAGATAGACAATTACATTCGCAATATATATTAATATATACTGAATTTCTAAAAATTTCTTCTCTCTGCATATAATTTAGGTAGGTGCACAGATCATTTCGACAATCTTTTTACAACGATAAAATAAATTACGTCAGAAAATTAGAAATACAAATTAAGTGAAAATTATTAATAAAAAAATATTCTCTATTTTTTTGTTGATCCGAGAGTAAGAGTTTAATTCACATGACATAAGTATTACAAAAGGAGAGCTTCATAAATTATAGATTTACATTTTCTCGCACTAAATCTTCATATCGTCCTCACCATTCTCTTACATTTCCACAAGATTTACTCTGTTCCTTAACGTTATATTGGCTTCATTAGATGAGAATAGCCGGATAGCACTGTTAATCGCGATGAAAATCCTTCACCTGTACTATCCCAATAAAACTATTAAAAATAGACATCTTTTACAGATTATATTTATACATAATATACATACATACACACATAGTACAATACATGGATCGTTTACGACAGAATGAAGCGGGAGGGGCCATTTCATATATGTATATAAATATATTCTATAAAATATTTTACATAAATATAATCCTTGTTTCCCCTGGGAATGGCCGAGATACTTTACCGTTGTGACGAGAATAACGAAAACTTCATGGCGTGACAATACAACATCCGCGCGCGTGTGCTCTGTGCTTGGATCGGTCACATTTAATCGTCCCATCCGTGCATTATGTAGGAGTTAAAAGCAAAAGTGATGTAAGTCAAGATTTTCGTAGTCGCGTCAAAGAGAAAATGTCGATCAATTTGAACAGTCATTTACGCGTGTCACTTCCGCGATAAAGAGATGATCACTCTAAAAACTTAATTTTTTCGAAATCTTCCGACAGCTCTGCGATTTCATTGATCGTGATCTTTCGGTATGCATATCCATCCAATCACGTCAATTGCGAAAAGTTGATGAAAATGTATGTAATGTACATATTAACTATATATATATATTTATTTATTTATATATATATATATATATATATATATATATGTGTACATATATATTTGAAACGAGGATACGTCGACGAAACGACGGTTATTGATTAAGCTGTTCCAGGTGAGTCTTATCAATTATCATGCTCGGAGTCTCACGCTTAGCCTCATTCGTTAACGGCTTTAACAGCGTGTAACGAGTTGTGCTCCGCGAATTAATGCCGCGTAACTAACAATAGAAAACGCGCATCTCTCCCGCGACTCTCTGCGGTTGCATTCTATTACATAATGAAGAACGAATGGCATTCCGCCATGTGATCACGACATATTTGCGATTACAACGGTGCTTTGTCAGAAGCTTACCGAGTGCGAATTATTTATAAAGGAAGTCGAAAAAGAAGAGAATTCGATCCCAGGAAGAAGTGGAAAATTTTTCGCCTATGTGTGTGTGTGTGTGTGTGTGGACGCGAGAACGAATCCACGTTTAAACTGTGATAACGCGCAATTTCGCGATAAGGTGCCGCGGTGATAGTCATATTTGCAAGTGAGATGAAGTGTGTACGGTTTGATACTTTATTACTGATAAGGCTCGAATAAATTTTTCCATCGCGAGAATCGGCGGTCCTCGGACCATTCGGGAGAAACGACGTTTCCAGTGCGGTCACGAACAACGCCGCAATCAAAATTAACGAACGTATGCATTTAAATGAAATGTCGTTGACCATGAGTTATAGGTCGGATCGATAATTTATGAGTTTTAACTCACCTGCCTGTTCGTTAAGTTAACGTAACAAAACGCATGCCACCTAGATGAGCTGCCTCGCACGACGAATGAGAATCTCTTGAGATTGATTATCGGTTACATCAATAATTACATTAATGATAAAAATCAAATAATGACCATAATCGTCTAACAATAAGTGTGCAAACTCTAATCCGTTTCAAGACACAAGAAAATAACAAATAGAGGATCGAGTTATTGAAAAACAAAAAATCTTACGACTCCTGTATTCAAAAAGGAAAACTTTTTTCAATATGCTACAATTATTACATGCCGATATGTACTCTTGAAAGAGTAAAAAAATCAAAAGTTCGGAGCATTGCAATCAGGCTCGAAGGCAAGGCGCACGTCGACGAATAGCGTCATTGCACGAAACGAATAGCGTTATCAAATATCCGCGGCTTCTTTATGTTGTTCAAACATCGCTCGTAACACATGCAACGTAGTAATATTGTGATTGTTCGACGCTTCCCACGAGAGCGCGTCAATTTTAGCCGCGCCGCGCTGACAGGCTATAGTAGTGCCAAGGTCGAGCCGTTGGCTTTTCTCTCGACTCGCCATCGCCATCGCTATTTCGAGGATTTTCTTAAATTCGTCGCGCGCGATACACTAACTATCGCCACCGCAAAATACCGAAATATTGGCGCCCGAAATTTCTGTCGACTCCAAATGACTTTGGAAGAGCTCATCGCAAAGATTAATGTCATTTCCCAATTTGTTTTCTACGTTGTTCTCGAATTTATTCGATGAGAACAGCGGCAATATTTTCGCTAATAAATAGCAAAGCGTAATTATTATTAATTAGGACAGGTTTAATGTTATTTACGATTTAACATTAATATTAAATATCGCACACGTTAATAAAGTTGAATATTATGTTAACTGAATTTGGAGCAGCGTGATAAATTACCGTGGAAAATACACAGAGTGTTGAACATATATTCTTTGTACAATTTTTTATGTTAATTTCTTCTTGGCTGACGACCAAATCCCTTTATTTTTTCAGAGAATTCAAAATTTAATTAAAACACTTAGTGTCCGGTGTCAAAAAATGCCAATCCTCTTAAAAATTTTTATTTAGGAAAAAAATTAATTTTAGCTCGTTGGAAAATGTATCACTGAAATTATGGTCAAGAGTTTTTACGACACTCTGTATTATGCCGGAGAGAGTTAAATATAATTTATCAAGAACGGCAAAAATACTCTTCCGTTGCACAACGCAACTTGCGATAAAGTTTCGCAGAAGCGCCCCGTACATCCCGTCCGTGTGTGTCGACGATGTGTGTACACTAACACACAGATACGAAATCTCGTATCCGTCATGCCAAACAGCATCGTTACATCGTGTCACACGTCTGTAACATCAATGTTTAGGGTCACCTTTTAATCGATCCGAGAACCAATTTGTTTTAATATGCCTTTATTTTTCACTCAACCAAATACCACGTTACTTAAACGTGGTCTCTATCATTCGCAACGAATTGACGAAACGTTTTCTAGATCAATTCTGTGAAACTCAACTTCTGTGATTTTTGCATAATTTTGCTATAATTGTCAATAATTTAGATGATTGTTATCGATAAATCGCTCACATTTGCGACCCACAACTTGGCCCCCTCCGAGACTTTGTACCATCGCAGGATTTCATACGATCGATAGAATCTCCTTTCGAGCGATCTGAACTTACATCGGGAAGTAACGATTTCCGGCAGTGTGCTCGACCCACTTGTTCCCCCTCTTGTTCGGTAACTCTATCCGCATTGATCATGCCGTGCATCGTCATCATTATCGATTCCCGCGCTCGTCTTTGTCCGATAAAAAATAATCGCGATCATCCAACGCAACGAGGAAGCAACGTGTAATATCGCGTGAACGCAGATCCGGGTCCCGGTCATTTCCGAGACAATGGCGCGAACACGAATACGTTTTTCCGGCTTCACCCACTCTTGTTTCCAAGCTTATCACGAGCAGCAACCACTTCCTCGATTGCGCATGACAAGATTCAGACGAACATGCGGCTGAACGTGAAAAAAAGGAAAACTATTGAGTGAAAATCAGCAGATGAACACTTGCAAAAAAACGTAATTCTATGGTGAATTAATCATGATTTTATGCATTTATACAAGTGAAAGAATATAAGCTCTTTAATGCTCTTGACGTGTCACAAGCTTCAGATTTTAACAAATGGAAATGAATGTTGGCGTAATTTTTCGCGATAGCAGGACACAATAAATATTACTTGACGCCTCTGAAATGCACGTGCATTTTAATGCAGGATGCGATACGTGCACATCCTGAGCACGAGCCGGAATATTGTCGTACGGAAGAGCCACGTTACATGATGCTCCCCATGATCGCGAAACGGATTTCGGGTCGACGATCGCACGAAGCGACGAACGATGAAGAGGATCGGATAGGATTGCGGATGGGAGTGCACGTGTGTCACACATCGCGGTGTGGCAGACCACACGTGGCGCGCGAATTAAGGATTTGTATGTAGCGAAAAATAAGATAAAAAAGGAGGGAGAGAGAGATCAAGCACGATATGCGCCATGTAAATTATACAATCTTTACAATAGGATTTATTTAAATTAATATTTACAAAAAATGAGATTTTTTTTATATATCCATTAATTAACTCGATTAACTCATCGGCTGCACTAGATCTGGGGGAATACAGGTCCGATCCTCGGGAGGACGGGGGTGGGACTTTGCCTACGTGTACAATCGCATTTATAGCGGCTAACAATCGGCTACGATTTACAAACATAATAATCACAAGGCGAGAAAAATCCTCACTTTACAATATAACTCCTCGATGCAAAATAGCGATAATGGTTTTGTATTTTTCTCTCTCTCTCTTGTTAATTCTTCTCTTTTATGTGTATGTATACTTTTTTTTTTACTTTTACTTTTATACTCACAGGTATCCCTATCGTGTCCCTATACACGTACAGACAAGTTTAAATACTTCACTCGTACGAACTTTGGCGTAACATCGTTAGCGGACAATTACTATTATTATCATTATCTTTTATTATTATTATTATTATTATTAACGTTATTCGCCGTGCACACATTCTCATCTCCGGCGCGTAAAGATCTGCGTATGTTCTTTCTCTCTCTCTCTCTCTCTCTCTCTCTCTCTTTCTCTCTCACATGTTCACAATTTTCGCAAACGTGACGAAACGAACTGACCCCGCGAATCATGTCGCTTTGTCTCACTCTCGCGCTCGCGAATCTGCTCGCAAATACACTCCTCCTTCGCTCTCTTTATATCTTCGCTTATCTATTACATTATTATAAAACTGACGGAAATCAGAAAATTGTCGATGAACCAGCTAAAGTCCCGTGTTTGCTGCAAGTTGAAGCGGCAAATTCCATTTCAAACGCGCGTTATTATTATTCAACGCACACGTGACTTTAGTCTACCGTATATACGTATCTCTGAAAGACGAGAACTCGCATGTCAGAGACGACGTCTCTCCCTCGTAACTTCTTCGTGATTATAACGAATGATTGGGTACACTCCATGCACGCACATACACATAATAATAAAGTATACAGTACCTATCGACGATTTTCCCCTATTATGAATTCACAATTCACTAGATATGTGAAAGAGGAGCGTAATCGGAGTGTTCGGATCGGTACGCGAGTACGAGAGCAACGTTCATCCGGAATGTCGTAGCGGACCGCCCCGAGCTGAAGAGATCGACGCGCATGAGCGAGTGATGTTGCTTTCGCGCCGCTCTTTCCATCTCGATTTCTCGCAATTTGGGTTTGCTCCGACATACAATCTGCACGGTTTCTCGCGCTGAGACGATTCATTTAAATCAATTATTATCGAGAAATCTCGCGAAAGATTGGATAATCGCGCGGCTAGAAAATCTCTGGCATTCCATAAATCCCTCGCGAATCGCTCCGCGACGTCGTACATGCGTCTCGGGGACATCTCGTTTCGCCCTTGCGAAAGCAAGGTACCGAAAAAACCGTCCGGAATCTCGCGAGATATGCGAAATTCACCGGAATTTGTGATTTACGCTCGCAAATCGAGCGAAAGACGAACGATCGGATGGACGCGCTTCGCGATCGCAGTGCTTGGACATATCGTCCCTCTTGGCAGGAACGGATACGCGTCGATTCCGCGTGATCCTTCCAAGAGTGCACGGGTTGAAGACACACGCGCACACACACAGGTCACTTATCTTTTCCCTTTCTCTCTCTCTCTTTCTTTCTCTCTTTCATGATTACGTATTGATGTCTATTTAAAAATATTTCGGCAATTTTTATGGAGATGTTATTTGGCCAAGAATAATCCCCCCCATTTATCCTTCTGTCTTACAATTAGCTGAAGAACGTGCATTGCGTCAATTTGCGTCCACCCTTCACTTAAACCTTAATTGGTCTGATGGAGTCACGGCCAACACATTGCCAATCGCATTACAATTATGATATTTGTACTATGCAACATCGTCATAAAATTTTTTTCTAATATAATATAATATACAGATAAATATATAATTGTAAATACAATTTAAATATTTAAACATATTAATTATAATTTTTCAAATCGTTATCTCTTTTTTCTTATAATAAAATATTGTCACTTATTAATGACACGTCTCTTACGCCAGTTTCGTTTCAACGTTTACACTTCTTTTTTGTATCGTAACGAGATCCACAAACATTGTTATTCTTCCTTTATCAAGAATCCCGTTTTAAAAATAGGCAATATTTGGGTCGTGATTCACGACAAATGTGCGCAACGTTATTATTTCGACGGACCAATTAACGCTTAGGTTGACTGTTTTCGCAAATGCGATTAATTCTCAAAGCAAACAAGTCATCGCGAGCATTGCGCGCTCCGGGTGAAAATATCAGTATCGGGGGCAATAAAGGGCTGAAAATAAAATTTCAACTGGTGTGAGAGTTTATCTGCCCTATTTCGTTCTCTCGGCGCTGATTGACTGCATAAAAAAACGCCAAAATTTTCGACTCGTCGTGTATTTTTCGCTCGCGCGTATTTTTCGTTATGCGTCGTGAAACGTTCGTTCTCTCGTCATCAAATCGATTTCGTGCACGATTTTGTTGATGTTTATCGCCTATCATCGTATGCGATTATTCGTCATATCGAAATTCCGCGGATGACGGAACACGGGTGATAAAAAGGATCACGAATGCGCGTTATGCATGCATATATCTACTCGTGCGTACGCATCCGCGTGCCACGCGCGCAAGAGCGTTATCAGATGGCATTTAAGGTGGGTCATGCGTTCGATTAAATATTTGCCGATCCTGTAACCGAATCATTGACACACGTCAAAATACATGGACAAATTTGGCTAGCGAAGGAAAATTTCGTTCGTTCTCTCGAATATAACGATATATACTAATTCTCTACAGAAAATATTTACGGATATTCGATATTAATCTTAGCAGGACTAAAAGGATGGAGCTCAATATTAGTCACTTCCAATGCTTCATTACAATTTTACACTCAAATTCATTACTTACTTCTTTACGTCTCTTCCTGTTACTTTATGATGCACGCATTTCCGAAATCGTTATATGTATGTTTCTTACATATTTTTTAACAATTTTTTAAATCTCGTTATTATGCCCCTAGTCTATTATGTCATCATTATATCTCAGAGCTCCTTCTGCTAGGATTAATCTCGAACAAAGATGTCTTCCCTGCATGCATATTTTCAGTTTTGATTGTCATCTCGTGCCGAGATCGAAGATAAATCTGTTAAACAAATGAAAATCTAAACATATCCAGCAATGCGACGCAAAATGAAGATATAATAATATAATATATGCTGAGTTATCATGAGTGTAGCCTACAGATCGTTGGATTTGACCTATTATATCATACGATTATGCACACGCGTGAATGCGATTTAACGCTTTCAAAGTCTGAACAGATTTTCACAAACATCGTTGTCGCACTTCGCCCACGATTAACGTAGAAATTATTTCCTCGTGTGTCGACATAATCCTATATACCAAATGTTCAAAGAAAACTTTTCAATAGCAGATTCTTTATGCCAATGAACATAAATCTTCTTTTAACAGATTTTCCCAGGAAAAGAAAAGTCAAGCTTATTTTTATTTAATTGCAAAAGTATTTTATAAAATAATTTGAAAGACATTTTTAAAAAATAGTCTTTAAATAAATAAAATAAGTGGCAAATAACAGATCTTCGTTTCAGATCTTATTTACATAACGGAAAATGTTATCCCTTTGAAATTCAGTACAAAACTTCGCTTTGAACATCGATCTTTTCACTAAAAACACAATCACCTGCATCAGATCATCTTACAAACTGTCATCAAATAAATTCTTGTTTATTTTGGGATATCTTTTATATTCAACCAAAATTTTAAATTTATTCGTCCGAGAGCGGTCGTTCCTTAATGACTCTTTAATCTTTCGCCAGAAGTGAAGAACAAAAAAGAAACGCCTCCTTTTCTCTTTCAAAAATTATAGCAAAGTCGATAGAGAGAAAGATTAAGTTAAAGAATCAAGCTTCTTATATGAAATTCTTCAGGAAGATAAATCAAATGAAGACGACAAGACGAAACGAAAAATTGGTCATAATAATTCAAGTCGATCCTTTCACTCGTAGTGACGATTTAAGAAGTGTCACAAAGAATCATCAATCGAAGTAGATCCTAAGGAGACTTTTAGAGCTTGACGGTAAACGAAATCGAGATAAGAGATCGAGAAGAAGTGCAAAGTGTCTCACAAGATTCGTGTTGCATTTTCGAGGCTAGATTGAAGAGTTCCAGAACGCTCTAAAGAGTAATGTAGTAAATAAATCTTGCTTTTAATCAAGCTTGGCTTAATAAAGATGTCCTTTTTAGATTCATTTAGCAAGTGGCACAGTTGTAAGGTTCAAAATCTCACGTAATGTCGTACGAAAGGACCTCCCGAAGATTCGAGCGTTTCGCGTGTGTGAGGAAAATCTATTCACCGAAAGTGATGTCGCACAGCGCGTGAATTGGGGGAAAGGTCAATGAAAGGCAAGTCTGAGATTACCAAACTGCCACACCTCGGATTTTCACAGCGAGATTAGTCCGAGGGGAATTCGTTTAATCCGTAGATTATCGTTAATTCAAATCTAAGCGCCGCAAGATAAAAAACTCTCGTTTTCAGATCCGATTCATCCCACATAGAGGTACGATCTTCCTTCGGACGAAACCCTCGAACCTTCTCGAAATTCGAGAAGGATCATTACAAGACATCCAAGTTCTAAACTCCGTAAAAAAGAACACAGCTAAATAATCGTGAATTGGAAAGATACAGGCTAAGAACGATTTAAATGCTGTCTCTTAAACACAACTTTCTAGAATTTCTCATAATCTCTTATATACATATCAAATTTCATACTCTTTTCATTCTTTATAACTGTTTCATTATTTTATAATCCCACCATCCTTTTTATTGAAGCTTTTCATTATTTAAAATTATCATTTATGATATTTAGTCTCCAAGAGAGAAAAAAAGTGTAAATAGAATAAAAACCATTTTATTCTATTTTAACAAATGAAGATTTAAAAGTTATATTATTTGTGGCAAAAAAAATCTGCTAGTTCATCGAATTGCACTCCGCGAGGAGTTAATTTGAAAAAGACGTACACAGATTAACGACAAATATACCGCACTGCGCGCGAATTGCAACATGCCGAGGCGGAGCTCAATGAAGTGCTTCGTCATTGAGCGATTGTCCTCGAAAAGTCAAAGCATTTAAGTACATATAAACCACTCAAACTAATGGCCATTCAGCTATACCTGCCTATCGAGCTTATACAGACTTTATTCGTTGCACGATCGCGTTAGGATTTGCGGCACAAGGGTTCTTCAAAGGCATACCACACGAAGCAATTACATTAACGTAACAAAATACCTTTCCACGAGTCGTCCAATTTGTCAATTTCTACTTTTATCCTCATTTCGCGACCCGGATGGTTTCTAATCATCGTGTTCCGTTTCGCGCGAGAAAGAATATGAAAGAAACGTCCAACTTAATGGAATGATGACATTGAAATTTATGAACGTCTGCTTTGAAGCATGTATAACGATCGCTCTAACGACGGATGAATCGATCGCGAAGTGCCGCTACATAATTGCGATAGTCTCGATATCCATTACTGCATCTGGTATCCAGACGTGACAAGTCGTTTGAATAAGATCACATCGAGTCCTCGATACCCTCTGTTGAAGTATTAAAATGCTTATTTAACTCTAATATTGAGAGCAAAGAAAGGGAGAAGAATGTCAAACTGTTTTTAATATAAACTTTCCATGATTTCTACTACAAGGCAAATATAATATAATCAATTAATGACGTAACATCTTACAAATTGTATCAGTAATTAAAAGAACATTTTCTGTGAACAAAATGCCTTATCCGCGCGTCGATATTTCCAGTTATAGAAACAACTCTTTGGTATTATACTACGAGTTCAGGCTCTCACTTATCGATAGAATCAATCGAACGATACGCGACTTGAACGCGAAGAAGAGATAATGAAAGTTAGATGAAAAGAGTTCGGAACTCTGCATCAATGTTATTGCATTGATCCTTGAGAATACACGTCCGTTTGTGTGCACTTTATTCTTGGAGATACGACGATTCATTTTCCAAACTCGTTCTCAATAATCATAGATATTTCCAAAGGAATTGAGAATAAGCCCTCGCGAGACAGAAAGTTACTAGTGATTTCCTGTTGTTGTATTCAAAGCAGCGACGAATGAAAACATGAGATCAAAAATATTTTTCCAGCCTACAACGTTCTACATTTGCACGTGGATAAATATTAAACTGAGATCGCAATGAATCATTAGTTTAATATAGGAGCGTTTTCTGTAAATAATTGATGCAATTGATTGCGGACGGATTTACGATATAAATGTTACTGATATTAAAAAATTTAATAAACGCCATAAAACATTCGTATTTCGGCAAATATTTGATCAATTTTTATCCTTCCCACAATTTAATTTTATGTAAAAATCAAACATTACCTCGCTCATTCATGCTATCGATATTAGACTGAAAACGCTTAGAAACAAATCTACACCGCTAGTCAAGAATAATTACAAATTGTTATAGATAATCTTTTTAAAAAAGGCTACAGTATAATCTTACAAATTAAATTTTTCTGAGATTTTCAAGGCGGAGAACAAATTAAATTTTTATTTTAATTAAACTCTCTACTTTTTCCCTCACGTTCGCATGATGTAAACAGAAAATTTTATTTCTGTCTTAATAATCGTGTGCGTTAAAACATTATAACCAACATGAAATACTTTCCAGTAACTTATCGCGAAAAATTATGCGGGCGATCTGTGACATTTAATGAATTCCGTGGCCTTCGGAGGTCGAGCATTGTGCACGCAAAGCAACGAACTTCATCAAGGTTAGTTGGTCTGCAAACAAGGGAGCGTACGTGAAAAAAATTATATTCCTGAGGCTTAGCTAAAATCGCAAATAATCACCAATAACAAAGAACTTTATGTAAAAACCAAAATGACACGATGCAGCAGGACGAAGAAGAGCACAAAATACTAATTACTCGAATAAATGCAATAAAAATAACAAAGGCAAAATATGGATGCAATGGTAATGGAAACAAGTAATATGCAAAATGAGACAGTAGATTTATAAAAATCCTGTATGACTTGAAAATAAGAAGTCGTAAAATATCGAGTCTTGTGATGTGATAATCCAAAATTTCAATATGTACCTGATCAATTATCGTCATTTGTGTAGACGCTGTGAATTTATCCCGAACATGTGTAAAATAAATACTTCACATTCCACCATAAGCAATAAAATGCACCTATCAGAACTTTTACAAACGGAAAAATTTCAAGATGCAAAGAATTATCCTATCTACGTTAAACAGTGTCATAATAGCAGTATGATAATAGCAGCTTTCCGACAGATTTCTATCATCGCCCTTGAGAAAACGGTCCTGACTTCTCGCCGCGTTGAGAGACATCGCGACCCACGTTTCGGATTACGTCATTACAGTAAAAGCGAGCGATGCGTCAACGAAGTGTTTGACACATGCAAAGAGTACCGCTGTCGGGATAGCATCAAATGTTTACGAACAGCTTCCACTTGGGGTGATATGTCGTATCACGCGCATCGCTCCGCAAGACAAACGGCACGAAACCTCTCAAGACAGGATTATATCACGACTTGTTTCACGAAAACGCTTCAGTCACGTTTCGCAGACACAATGAGTGCGAACGAAACAATGCGTGTCTTTCAAAACACTGACATGAGACGAGAACAATCCGCGCGAGTGATTCCAAGAGAACAAGATTTATTTCGAGAATGCTTTCCGAGGACACTTCAAAAATAATTCTTAACACAACGATGTTTTCTAAAAGCGCTTTCTGAGGACCAGGAATATTCCGATAATATTTCTCTCATGTTTTGTCGTTTCGACCGACAGGCGCAAATGTTTTCCCGAAATACATCCGAAAATACATTTGTTTTTGGACAAGTACTCCCGAATATTTCCAAATTGCAAGATTGATTTCTGGGAAAACGAGAATGTTCCAACAGTGTTCTTTTAGGTTGCATTGCGAATTTGCAGCGTGCGTGTGATATTCATACGGCAAGCGGATTGTTGACGCAAGGCGGAACAAACTCGCTCGCTGTGAGTTAATTACGAATGCAATCCTAATTCTTTCGGTCCACACACAGTTTCCACGTGTGGATGCACGTACTACGTTCTCACAAAAAAATTGATGCTACCAGCCGGCAGGCGATGCTCGCGATTTGCGCACTGTCGGTGCAACGATGTGATCTCGAAGCGAATTGATCATTTAATACGCCGGTCGTAACTTTTATGAGCACAGTTAAGTACGAGCACGCTGTGCCACTCGTACCGTTAAGATTGTTATCTTGCCACCGAGAACGATTCTGCCCGCGTAATATCGCCGTCAATCGCGTGTTTCTTTGCTCTAATTGACAACAAATGCTTCCATCTGCTCTCTTCTTAACTCCGAAGCGCCCGAAGATTCCTATTCGAAGTATCTAATAAAAAGGAGGCTCTCGTAATCAAATATCAAAAATATATAAGTTCCCGATTATTTATCGAGGATGATAAAAAAAAAAGAAAGAAACATCCGCTGAGCTTAAACTTGATTTTGTTTTTTTTTTAACTTGAAAAATTTGAGCAAGAATTTAAAATAAAATTTTTAAGCAGATTGGTACATATTTAACGCTCCTGATTCTGCCGAACAGGTCAATCGACCAGGAACGGTCCGGATTTAATCAGTATTGTAAAACAATTGGAGCAATTATCGTGTGCTTCGAGTAAGAGAGGCGGAGCAATGAGTTATCGATGCGAATTCAAAAGTAATTGGCCGTGCCTTTGTTGCAAACGGCGACTTAATCAAGGTAGAAACGATCAAAGGTGGATCCGAGCGATTCGCGAGAGCAAGAGGAACGTGGGCGACAGACAAATTTTATACAGCACAAAAATGTCACGCCACTTCTTTATTATTGCGCGAACGCTTCGGACTGTTTGGTAAAGTTAACGGCGCGCGCCCATCGATTATCGATGGAAGTTTCTGTGAGAAGAAAAGGACAAAGGTAATTCAAATTGCGGCTACGCTCGACAACGAAAGATGTGACAGACGGGTAAATTTCCATGCTATCTACGATTGTATCCGGGCTTATTATAGAATAGGTCGAAATCACATATCGAGAATTCTCTTAGAATCTTCTACTTTCCAATTCTGTGTGACAAGATTGAATTTTTGCATTTCTTCTTCTCAGAAAAAAAGCGTTGCAGAAGTGAGATTTCGCGTATGGGAAGTTATTTAAAAAATAATGAAAGTGCTAATGAGCTATCGTTTGCGAATTGATTATTTTCGGTGTAAAATGTTCTTAGATTAAATTCCGTGTTCGAGCTCACGATTAAAATAAATTGCGTGACAAGGTTCCATTACCTATTTAGAACCTTGAAGCTTGAGTCATTGAAACTCTCTCATTTTCACGCCAAACAACGCTAATTTTCTTAGAGTTCAACATTTATAATAAAAGACACAAAGTGTGAAACACCCTGTATAATCGCGCACGCGCTGCTTGTTCTCTCTTACGCCTTCCTTTACGCCAAATCGTTAGAAAGTCGTAGACGTTCGTTGACGAAGTCAAGGTCAGTTGAACGACAAGAATAATGAGTATTTTATGCGGCCGATTATCATAAATTTTCGACGAATTATCGAAAAAGGTATTGGGGAAACAAAATTCCACGCACTATGATTCAAAAAAGCCTAGAAAAATTACATTTTTTCTATAAACCAAAATTCTGAATCAGCGAAGCGATCCATTTCCCTGGAGGCTCGAGTAATTACTGAAAAATTGCATTACATGAATGAACTAGCACAATTTAGTTTATCTCAAACTTAATTTTCAATTCTAGCAAAAAAGAAAGTATAAGATAAGATAAGAAAACCGATTGATTAAGCAATGATTCCGGTTGCTATTTCTTTGGAAAATCCTTCTAAGAAGAAAGAATTTCTAAGAAGAAAAATTTTCTTCATCGAGATTCGCCAAGAAAATGTTTCAAGTTCTGAACATGGAAGAGATATTCTGAAAAATGTAGAAACAAAACGAAGTAGCAAAGCGCTTCTTCGAAATGATATGAATATTTAACAAGCTAGACATTAAAGCATTCTATTATCATATTGAGTACATGTTCGATGAAGAATTTTTATCATTACATTGAAAGAATTTTCTTCTTGTAAATGACGAATAAGAACAGCGAACTATTGTTGACAGAGCAAGTAATCAAATTTATATCAAAAGGGACGTTTCGTCGTACTGATTACATCTATTTGTTATGATTACATTTATGTGTAAGAGTAGCTTCAATATACACAGACAAGAAAGAGAAATTTATTAAATTATCTTACAAGAGAAAGAACTTGTCTCTTTCTCTCGTATTATTCATCCATCAATTCATTCCTATCTCAGATCATTCAGAAATATAATTAATGAAACGCAAACAAAAATTATTATTCCCAGACATTCCTTTAGCTTAACGATTTATTATTTTGATAAGCTTACTCAAGGTTGATCACACAGAATGTTCAATACATTGAATAAATAAATGCTGAATAATTTTTTTATTTTTCGATTAATTTTAAAAAGCAAGCCTCTTTTAAAATTCAAAGTTGTCAGTTCTCGAAATGATGTGTAGCATCACTCGTAGCATATTCAATTCTTTTTTTCAAACCTCAAAATAAAGGCTTGGAATGGTTATTTTATTTACTCGATTTAAACGTATGTGATTTCTTCTTATAGGGTTTTATTAAAATTTATAAAGATTCGTTAAAAAGATGCGTTAACAGAAAACAATCTTAAAAATGTTATTTAAAAAGCGCATTTAGTTTACATCTAAGATCATGAAAAGATCTATTTTGAACTTTAAAAAAAGAATCGAATATTGTGCCATGAATGCTGGCGAGTCTCATTTCAAAAATATATAATATCATTAAAAATGACAACTCTAAGCTTTAAAATAATCTGTTTCATAAAATTAATCGAGAAATAAAAAAATTATTCAAAATTTACTTATACAATATTATTAAACTTCCTGTAATACTATTAAACATTACGCAAAAGTTCCCTTTTGTATCAGCTTCAACATGATTTAACGTGATATTCCTAATCAAGTAAAAATGTAAAATTGAGTTTTGAAAAATTGAGTTGAGGGATTTACCAGAGAATCTGAAATTTAATCACCTAAAGTGGATAATAAGGAAATATTATTTAGAAAATCCAATAGCCAATCTTTTAAGATAGCAACTGAAAATTAAAAATTCCTAAACTGAATAGTACTGTTAAATACTAATGCTAATATAATGTAAAAATACCAAAAGTGTTCATGCTCAACAACGCGATATTATGCGTGCCGCGCTATCGGTGGGAGATTTACGTGTGAAAGTCTCGTTATAAAATCATTTCCCTTTCGCGTCTACATTTCTCGCGTAACTGCACGTAACATGAGCGGCGTGTAAATCTTCGGTAGGAACGTGGGGAACGTAACACAGTTGCCGGCACATTTTTACGCTATAAAATGTTAATGAAATTGAAGAATGTGGCGCGGAAAGTAGATCTAGTTTATTAATTAGAGGTAAATGATATTAATAATAGTCATAGTATAATCAATAATAACATGTAATATATTTATAATAAATCTATAAAAATAATATATATTAATAACATAAATAATATAACACAAATAATATAATAATTATATGTGAAAGAGATTCGTCTGAAACCTAATTACCTAATCTAATCTTAAAATTACAATCAGATTCGTAACATACATTTCCACATATTTATTCACAGTGATTCTTATATGACTCTTTCGGACTTTAAGAATTATTAGGAAAAGTTTCTAACTCCGATTAGAAAATCGCAACAAAATTAATATTTACCGAGCCTTCTTGATTTATTTATCTGTCGCAGACGAGTATTTTGACAACGTTCTTTCTTGTGTGACGAGAAGAAAGTCGAGCATGGAGGACGAGGAGGAACGACAGAGAGTTACGTGACGCAAATCATAATATAGGGAAGAACGTGCTGACCCATTAAATTTCCCAAAAAAGTAGTTAACTTTTTCCTTTAATGTGCGACGTGTATCTAGGAATCGCGTTAATACAAATCTGAAAAAGAAGCAGTGATTTCTCTGTGGGAAAAGAAAGGAGAATCCGACTCCCCCCTCCCCCCCGGATAATTGCAGACGTCGATTTGAAAATCAAACTTGCTCGTCTGTGCTTCCCTACGAATTAGATTAAACAGATCAATTTTACTTTTTAATCGACCCTCTCGGACGAATAATTGACGAAGCTTCGATGAAAAAGAAATGTTATTTTAATTTCAATAGGTGAAAAAACCCGTCGACATTGTCTCATAAATCCAACACAACAAATTTAATCCCTCTCCCATCTTTTTTTTTAAAAGATACCATCGATCATCACGAGACAAATTATTAAAAGAATAAATAATTCGAGGTCAGAATACGTAAATCGAGGTAATTTATTTTAAAAAAATAAAAAATATAAATATTTTCACAAACATTTGAAATTTCGAATAATCATCCTATAAATTACTTCAATCCATCGTAAATTACATCAATCCTCTCTTTAAAATGCTACAGATTATTTGTGAGTTTTAATTCCGCGCCGATAATTGCCGAGACGAAAATACAGTATTTAACATTGATCTTTTCGAATTGTCTCGGACAACTGTTTATACCAAACATTGTAGATGCAAGACGTATCTGATGATTGCCTCGTTAAATGCGCGAAGGCAGATGCACGAATTTTCGAAGCGACGTATTTATATGCGCCTTCGGCGTCAGGGTCCGGGATTGGATCGCGACGGAGAAGAGACTTATTATGAGACGAGGTGATTACGCAAGCGAGCGCAACTTGGTCGCGACGACGAGAGGAACAAGGAGAGAGATCCGGATGGAGACGAAGCGAGGTCTAGCGCGCGCGTTCCATTGCGTTATTAATTACGTATCGAGTTACATCAGTTTCCCGAGGCGTTGTCGACCGTTCCGCGTTAATGACGAATTTGGAGTAATGACCGGCGTGATGAATTTCTTAGGAAATTCATAACTGATGAGATAAACATAGACTACGAGAAGATTGAGCACAAGGACTCGCAAATACACGTTCTTCAACTTGGAAAGACTTTCTTTTCGCCCTTGGAAAGACTCAAAAATCTTAACTGAATTTAAGTAAATGTGCAGCTATATGAACTTATGTGTATTATTCGCATAGTGTTTTTCCTCACGTGGCCTCGCTTATTGTTGCTTTGCCAGAATTTTATCAAAATACGTAGGAAGGTCACTTGCACTCTATCATGTAACGATGTCCCTCTTGTATGTATCGATCTCAATTAATACATTAATATAAGAAATCCGTCGCATTAATGTATTAATCCGATGAATAATTTACGCCTTCATGGCTAAGTTTTTCCACGAGCGCAGGAGCAACACAACTTTTTAGCAAACAATTAATACGCAGCTTCGAGGACGCCAAGAATGACGGAGTGCATACAGTGAGACGTGGGTCGATCGTGTTTACGAAAAGGTTCTTTCATAAGAGCGAAAAGAAATTACGAAGAACTCGCGAAATGGGGGAGGGGGGAGGAAGGGAAAACACTTTTCCACTCGCGCAATTTAATCCGGGCGCGGCGAGAGGAGAGGGGGCGAGCGAGATTGAACGGATCAATGCGGAAGAGAGGCGTTTTCGAAGTGGGACGACGGCGACATAGTGTAAAGCGGTGACGCGCAATCCGCGTTCACCAAGTCGCATTCTGGTGAACGTCGTGGCGCTCTATAATAACCGATCAGCATCGTGGAGTCGCGTGACAACACGCATGCGAGACCTTCGCTGCATTTTTCTTTCATTTTTTTTTTCTGTTCAGAATAAACATGGATCTGCGGACGATATGGATTCACGAGTCACGGCGAGGAAAAATTCTCGACGAACGCAAACATTCGACCCTCCGATGGTCGCGCGAGTAATTGTAACGGTAATTGTAAACGCTCGCGCGGACGATGGGGAATCACTCGAAAATTTTGCATTTTCGATGTTTGAAAATTTTAATTATCGTAAAACGTTCGATGCCACAACAATGGAGAGATTTTTTAAAATAATTTGCATATTGTAATTTGAGGGAATCACTTAAATTAATTCATCCGTCGCGAAACTGCATGTCGGATGGTCGCTCCATGCTAGAGTTAAATAACGCGAAATTGAAAGAAATTTGGAAAGCGATAATCTGCATGGAAATGTTTCTCGTGGACTCGGAGAAAGCTAAGGACATTAAGATGAAACTCCCGTATTAACTCTTAAATCGAAACATGCAAAAAATATCTGATCAGCCTGCGACTTTTCAGTGTATTTTCTTATTACTCTTCAAATACGATGTAAAAATAATTTTGTTAGCTAAGTTAATATCCGCTAATAATTTACAAATGTAAAAAGTACACTAATTATCACGTATGATATACATGAATTTTTAGCGAAGGCTAATGTTTCGATTTAAGGATCGTGAAACTCGATCTCGTCATATACATATAAATGTGTTTCGCTATCATTCTCAGTGCCACAATTTAAGAAACGTTCAATGTCTCCACGAGCTACGACCAGAGATACAGAGATACGCAATAAAGCAACAAAGAGACGAAGTATAATACTGGCGCCACATGCCGACGCACGTGCCGGATGCAATTTAGAACAGCGGGCGAACTTCAACGAGACGTTTCGATAACTGGTGAATATCTGCATGGACACATACGCGCCTTGTGCGTACGCAAGTGTACGCGCGCGCGCGAGTGTGTGTGTGTGTGTGTTTGTGTGTGTGTATGCGTGCGTGCGGCGATTGCGTAACGACCGATCGTTGGGATCGAGGAATAAACTACAGAGTATATAAATAGGACGACACTTGTACATCTGTGTGTGATACGAGAAGAACACTGAATTAAAAATTAATATAATTGCGGGGATAATATACAACGGGCCGGGGAAATTCGTAGGTACACGTGTGCTGTCCCTGTGTGCCTACCTTCGTGTTCCCCGGTGCGTGCCGACGTACACGCGTACATTCTTTGGGCGATTATAAGACGATTAAGCACCGAGTTGTGCCGACGGGCAGCCAGTTTCTCTCACGTGACAATTAACTGAATATTCAATTAACCGCCCCTTTCCGAATTAAAGTCACAGATACAATATAGACAGAGAGAAAGAGAGAGAAAGGGGAGACAGAGAAGATGTTCAGCGGTTTCAACAACCTCAGTTAACTCTAATCACAAATTCTATGTTACGGCTCGGTCACGTGTTTAACGTTAAGAAGCCATCCTCATCTCAACATTAAAAAACTTGTCCATATATTAGACACAATGCTTCTCCACATATCAGATATAATTTTTAATGATGTTAACGCGACAAGGATACGAATTTCTAGAAAAAGAGCACAAAGAATTTGTCGTGTCAAAATTAACGTAAGGTTCGTCGAAACCGAGTTCTGAGATAAATAGGAATCGCCGTCGGTGCAACATCAGGCTCAAGCTATAGAAACGAAGATATTCAGGGGAGAATCGCTGTAAAGGAATCATACCGCAGTGAACACGACGACATATGAGCTATTCTGTTATCTATCGCTAATATTTACACGAAACGCTTCCGCTCGCGCAAGCTTGCGCGAGCTACGTACGTCGATTAAAGCTTCCCGCAGGTGCAACAAACCTCCTGCTGTCGGGGGCCAATTGGGAAACAGGAGACAGGCGCTTTAGCCGATTAAAATTCGACACACACATCTTACGAAACTGCGATCGCGAAACGCGACAGGTGGATTGTTTAATATAGTACGAGAAATTTTACGCGCGTCATAAGCATGAAGAACGATGTGAAAATTATTTCGCAGCTGTGTCCCGCTGCATTTTATTATGAGGAATTAAAGTGGTTTAACTTTTCGAGGATTGTTTACCTCACGGACACGGAGTACGCACAGTGATATGTTATTGATGAATATACCTTCGTTCCTTACACGACGGGAAATAAACGTGTTCTTAGATGACGCATAAACACGTGTACTGGAAGATACGAGAACTTGTATAAAACTTGCCTGTACCGTCTATTAAATTAAATATAGGATTATAGTTGCAGATCTCTCATAAGTGAATAACATCACCCTTCAATTTTCAAAACACCGACGGTCATGTATGTATGTGTGTGCGCGATCAACGGGAGGCCAAGTTCGCGAGCGCAATAAATTATTTTTATACATGAGAAATGGACACCTTTTTATCGCGTTGTAAAGTACGCGCCTGACATATCTACGCTGTTATTGGCATAGCCCTTAATATCACAAGCCGCCGATCGATGTCGCATTATCTATCCAGAAACAAATGGTCGAGTTATCTTGCCAAGAAAGAACGACGAATATCTCTTTATGAAATGTATAAAATTCGCTCTGTCATATTCTTCATGTCATAATGTCGACAATAAAACATTAACATGATCGTAATCATCCGACAAAAATTATTGCTCGCTTCGCGACTAAAACACGAATAACCGTAAGTCTTCCGAAGTTACTTTCGCCCACATGGCGATTCTCTCGTTAATCAAAATTCTACGCGTCGCGGCGGTAAATATCGGCTAATCTTGACGATAAAAAATTTCCGGGAAATATCATTATTCGGATTATTAAAAAAAGATAACGACACATTGATAATGAAATTCTTCCGAGAACATTTGTTGTAAAAAACCAATGGATGTAGAACATATGATATTCGATTATTTTTCATCGCGTGTTCACAAAACAACGCGAATTTCTGAACATCAATCGATATCAATATTCTAATCGATACCCTTGGTAGTTATTTTCTCCGTATCTCCGGCAATAGTGAATTCATCTATTATGAAATTCGACAGCAAATGATGATTGATAAGGGTTATAACGCAATACCCGCGCGAAGTAATAACTGGGATCTTCGAAAATCGCAAAAATCGCAAAGATTTACGGTGATGTGTGTGTAACTCAAACAATATTCGCTCGTATACGTTCCTTGTCCTAAAATCCATATTTACATAATTACGGATTTTTTGCGGCAAAATTAAGTCTACCTTCCACATATGACGTCTAATTTTCGACAGTTACTCGCGGCAGAGTTTCGCTTGGCGTTATTAATGGATATATCTCCTGTTTTTACACGTTTTTATCAAATTTTAAAGATAGAAATTTGCGCACAGTGATCGTATGTGCTGAGAAAGAGATGGATAGCCACTCTAATTTGGAATATCAATATTGAACTTGGATTAATCGTCGGAAAGAGATCAAAAACCATGTTAGCAAAAATACATTGCGACCTATCCAATTACCTAAATTGAATAAAGAAAGGGAACGGGAAATTTAACGCCGATGACCAAAGCGAAAGTGCAACAGCGCAATTGAACTTGAAGCATATTAATCTCTATTTCGTGTTATGTGAAAAAAATCTAAATTCTCACTAGATTCCGATAAGCGAGACAAGTAATGATTGCATGAGAGAGCACAGGAATGCGAATTAACAGCACCATGAATTAACAATATGTTATGCGATGGAAAAGGCAAGTCGATGCCTGTCGAAGAAAACACAATAGTGGATTATCTGAAGATTCTTGAGATTGTTATTGACGGAGCGATATGAAAATACAAGCTCTCACTCTCGATGGCTGTCGAAGGATCACGATATTGAAAAAATAGAGTGCTCGATTTGATGAATCGAATTTGCAAAAACACAGCTCTCTCTCTCTCTCTCTCAGGAAATATGTTTGGATATAGATCACTTGTGATCCTTCTGAATCGAAAAATAAATATAAAGTGTTTTTAATTTGGAGGCGTTAAATCTGAATGTCATACAAATCCGTTCGATATAACCAAAATACTGTCAAGAAACATTGAGAATACTTTTATATGTTATATTACGTATATATTCATAATCTCTTGCGAAATAAATAGGTTCAAATTGTCAATAATCATCGATAACATAATGTAATCCATTTAGCTCAACTGAAATTCGAATATTAAAAGATGTGTCAAGAATTTCATAATGCGATCGCAAATTTAATCGTAATTAGGACAAACGAATTTCCATGTTATTACTCGGTATTAAGAACTGAAAATAATATGGAGTTTCTGAGTTAAAAAAACGAAAATGAGGAAAGAGCACGAAAGAGTTGAAAAGCTATTAAAGCAAATAATTTATATCCATTTATCTCAGCCGTTAAACTGCGCCGCTCGAATAATAATTGCAAAAGTAGCCAGCAATACTATTTCGTAAAACTGTTATTACATCAATGCAATCTTGTCTCAAGTGGCTTAACTCTATTATGCCTAATGCTTTAATTATTTCTTCGACATACGCACGCCTGTATTATGTATATATGTATTATGTACAATATAATACATACATAATACATACGTACATGCAATTGTATACCGCGTCGGCCAAGATCTCGTTATCCCAAAATCTCATCATGAAGCCGCGCAAAGTGCTTTGCTGCTTATTTTGCTGCGAATCGCACTACTACTGTCGTTTCCTCCCTCCAATTTCCTCATTCCAATTTCTCTGTAATATCACGGTGTGTGCATTTGTGTGTAAAGGTAGGAAGGAAGATATATACGTCCCGTGCGTAATATAAGCAGATGACGGATCCCCCTCTTTGATCTATCGTCACTCACGAAATTACACTCGTACGTCTGTCTTTCTATATTTTCCGCTGTTAACTGGAGACCGCAAAGATTCATGATGTGATCCAATCGTGTCGATCAGCTGATCGCTCTCATGACCTAATAATAACCCAGCAAAATTCCGATCTTGTTTAACGCGCGAAGGAATCGAGCCGGCAACATCGATATTCATTGAATTGAATGCAACGCAAGTCTTCAAAGTCATACTTGGATCGGATAACATGTTCCAACGCAAAAATTGATATTATTAACGTCTCTTTCAGTCATAACGCAAAAATTTTTGGTACACGTCGTGTCGTTTGCCGAGAGTTCGGTTCGACTAAACGGGCAGCTTTGGAAACTTGCATTGGCATAGACGCGATGTAAAGTTCATACTCGACTCATCACGAATGCTAAAAGGATATAAAAGTTTCGTAACGTCAACTTACGTGCCGCATTTCCTCCGCATTGTCCGCGCGCGTGTTAGCCCATCGTCGCTGAATCGATATCCAGCCAGCCACGTCGCGCTTCTGGCGTGTGCCCAATCCAATTCTGAACGACCGTTTTACTCATTAACGAAACTTCATCTACCGACAATGTTGACGTCAAAGATCTTTTACGTAGTCTCGAAAGCCGACCGCTCTCGGCTCGATCTTGCCGAAAGAGAGAGAGAGAGAGATGATGGTTCGCGCGATGGCCAACGCGATCTCCGATCTTTTACGTCAATATGCTTCGTTATCGCGATGCTCGTTAATTCATTCTCGACTTGATACATTTTATGTCCTGCTATATAGTCCTGCTGCGCTCTTCCATCTCGTTTTACCACATTCACGCCGTTGAGATCATTAGTCACACGGTTCTGCCTATTTCTTTTCATTTTTACACGTTGCGACGAGTCTTTAAGAATTGTCAAAGATACAAAGACATCTACATTACGATGTCGACGATACTGTCGTTAACACTTGCGTACACGTTGAAGCTCGGTTTTACGAGAAAAACTGTTAGCAACCTAAGCTATTATTCGCAGCTTAATCGTCTCGTTCCTTCTAATATTGGTGTTATGACAAAGATATCTTTATGCTCACGGTAAAATTGGAATATGATAGATGCCATCGCGCTCCGCGAGTCCCCTTTCTTTGTATACAACGATTTGAGATGGCGAGTATCCCTCTGTACGTTTCGTACTCGGTCTATATACGTTGGAGAATTAGACGCTTAATCTTCCGGTATATAACGCAGATAACAAGAAATACATCAGGACGATGCAAGGGATTGTGAAACCGTTCTGCGCAGCGTGCGGATGCAACGAGATTTTCGACGATGACGAGCATACACGTGCAAGATACCTGGCCTGGCTTGGCGTCTGTAGAAATATTTTTTTATGCAAATTTTACCACGGATATAAAGAAGCCACGTGTCTCCTCCAATTGGCCCGTCATCGGCGATTGATAGAAAACGTGTTTCATATATAAACATTTCAGATTATCGTATTTGCGTATGTTTATTTTGTGTTCGTGTCTATGTATTGTGTCTATGGATGTGTACGTGTGTTTGTTTGTGTGTACATGACGACTAGTTGTACAAATATGGATCATACTCACGATGAGAGTACGCGCGTCGTACTTTCTCTCTTTCGCTTTCGCTCTCTCCTCTTTCACACACAATCTCTCACGACGAAAGAAGGTCGAAGAGACAAATAGATAATGAACGATGCACGATATGACTCGCTTTGCAGCGTGGTGTACCTCCTTTTCGATTCGAGTGTCGCGTATGCGATGCCAGAGAAAACCGAGGGGGTGAAACGAGTGAACGGGAGGAGGGAGGGTGCTTACCGAAGAGTTGAAGAAGACACCAGAGAGACGCGACGCTGCACGTATGGCACGGAGAGGAGGGTGGAAGAGGGAACGGGTAAGGGAATGGAGGAGATAGGGAACGTCGTTCGTCAAAGACAACGAGAGACTATATGTACAAGGTAACTTCGGTACGGTGACATTTCCGACGCTGATAACAGTTAATCATTGAGAACAAACTTTACACACGGCCTCCTCCGTAAACCGGATCATAAAGCTATCGTCGTGGGGGAGGGAGAAAAGAGGGATAAAGGAATACGAGAATGGCGAACGGATGTATACACACACACACACATGTATATATATATGCATATATATATATATATATATGCATGTGTATATAATGTGTGTGTTCGACTGTATATAATATACAGTTCTTATTACATTATTGAATATCGATTACCGGCTAAAAAAAGATTTCTTCATGTAAAAAGTGATGCTGGCGCGTGACGTCTACTACATATGTAAGAACCAAAAATCATGTGTGTATATATATATATAATTTTTGGACGCTTGGACGCCAGCGTATAAACGTCCATATCATACCATTTCGCGTTTCTCTCTTCCTTCTCTCTCATGTCTGGCGAATTCGGTCGCGAAACGCAACGAAACCCGTAAATCGTGCTCACGTGCTCTCTCGTGTACTTCTGTCCGTATCGCTTTCTCTCTCTCTCTCTCCCCCTTTAGAATAACACACCCTTCCTTTCGGTATCGCTCACGAGAAACTTCGATCCAAGAAAAAACCTCAGGCTCAGATTCGCCTAGCTTTTGAGAGCTTTCGTTAACGCGGATACGCGCGCGCTGACACACACAGATGCACCCTTCTCTCTTTCACTCTTCCGCTCTTTCTCTCTCTCTCTCTTTTTTCGCAAAAAAAGCGAATCACCAACGTGACAACGGCGATGACGAAGAAGCGCCGTGCCGCGTCAGCTCGACGATGAGACGCGATCACGACGTCGCGTACACGACGTGCGTATCCACCTCCTGTTGCGAGCAATTTGCCGAGCCGGCGCAGCGTTCAAAACTCGGCGAACTCCTTGGCGCACTTCTCTGTCAGCGAGATCCTCAGGGTTTCCTCCTCGTAATCGTCGAAATTGCTGGTGTCGCCTGGTCCCTTGCAGCGCGGTATAAACGGCGCCTCTATTCGCTTCTGGAAGACGGCTATCCAGTCGGTGCTGGCGAACCACTTGTGGCCCTTGATGTCGTTGACGCCTGCCTTGAGGTTGCCGTACCTCTTGGTGAGGTCAACCTGCAGCAGATTCCGCAGTAGATCCTTCAGGTCGGAGCCAAAGTGCGACGGGAAGCGCGGCTTGCCGCTCACGATCTTCTCGTAGATCTGGATCGGCTGGTCGGCAAAGAATGGTGGATAGCCAGCAGCCATCTCGTAGACCAGCACGCCCAATGCCCACCAGTCCACCGCCTTGTTGTAGCCCTTGCTGAGGATGATCTCAGGCGCCAGGTACTCGGGCGTGCCGCACAGAGTCCACGTTCGTCCCTGCACTCTCTTGGCGAAGCCGAAGTCGGTGACCTTGAGATAGCCCTGCGAATCGATGAGCAGGTTCTCCGGCTTCAGATCCCGATAGATGAGGTCGAGGTAGTGCAGGTACTCGAACGCGAGCACGATTTGAGCCGCATAGAAACGCGAGTGCGGCTCCGAGAAACGGCCGACCTTGCGCAGGTGGCTAAACATCTCACCGCCGGGCACGTACTCCAGCACCATGTACAGATAAGAGTTGTCCTTGAAGTGAAAGCGCAACGATACGAGAAACGGAAAACTGATGGCCTGCAGTATTCTTTTCTCATTGAGCGTGTGCTCAACCTGTTTCAGCTTGACGACCTTTTGCTTATCGAGTATCTTCATGGCGTAGTACTCCTTGGTGGGTTTGTGCTGGACGATCATCACGCGGCCGAACGAGCCGGTGCCGAGGGTCTTGATGCGCTCGAAATCGTCCAGCCCGGCGGTGTTGGTCGGATTCTTCTTCCACTTGTCCTCGAACTCCTTCTTGGCCTTGTCGAGGAACTCCTTGACGCTCTCGGCGGCGTCGACCTTCTTGTTGGCGGTCGCGGCATTGTTGCCCATTTTAGCTGCCGCACTGGTGCCCGAGTCTGCCAGGGCAGCTCCACGGGACTTGAGGTAATCCAGAGGACTGCTACGTCTTCGTCGGCGTACGTCCGCGTCCGCAGCCGCCGACGAGCCTGCCAGGGCTCCGCCGAGCTCCGATCTTCTCAGAATTTTTGCCACCTTCTAACACGCGCTGCCGATGGCCCAGACGTCTCTCTTCGTAGCGTACCTGCGGTTTGTTTCTCACGCGAAACGCTCCGTACCGAACAGTAATGACGACGACAACGAAGATGAGTCTCCCTTGTCCCCCGTTATCGCTCCCTCGTTCTTCCCAAACACCGGGTCAAATTTGGCCTCCGGGGAGGGGGACGGGACGGGAGAAGCGGCACGCGGGGCACACCGTCTCGGAAAAGCGGGCCCGAGATCGCACACGGGTGTGTACGAGAGAGACAGAGATGTGGATTACAACACGTAACACTCGCGCGAGTATTATCACACGGTAGAAAAACAGGCCATACACAACACACACACGCAGGGGGTAGAAGCGCGCGCGCGAGCGCGACGCGAGAGCGACACCCTCCCGGCGCAACTCCGGAGTCCGCTCGCTCTTTCCTCTCTCGCTGTCCCTCTCTCTCTCTCTCTCTCTCTCTCCTACGGCTTCCTTCCCTGCTGTCGCCGAGTATATTCCTCCCGGCGAACGTCACCACACTCCGCGAACGGCGCTCGGCCACATGAAACGAGAGCGAGTGAGAGAGGGGGGAGGGAGGCGAGGGAGAGATTCCTCCTCCTCCTCCGTCGTCGTCCTTCGGCGAGAGGCACCCGACTCCCGGAGATTTGGCGCGTCGGAAAAAAATGGGTCAGCAGCGATCCTCGTCCACGGCTCGCGCCATCTTCTCTGTCAATTGTACCAGTCCGTCGTCGTTGTTCGGCGGCGGCGACGGCGGCGGGATGCCGTTTCTCTCTCCTTCCCTCTCCCTTTCTCTCGCGCAAAACGTCCGTCCGTCGGACGACGCCTCGAGTCTATCTATTCGGCCTGCTCCGTTTCGGGTGCTGCAATTAAATATCACGCCCTCCTGCTCCTCCCCGTGTCCCGTGGCCGACACGAGCAAAGTCACACACAGCACCAAGTTTCACTGATGGTCTCGCGCGCAGAGCCCGGCGGCGGAGCTCGTTTGCACGCAAAACGACACGAAACGAGCGAAATTGCACACGTCGACCTACGCGACGGCGACGGTCCCGAGCGACCGACTCGTTCGTTCGTTCGTTCCTCTACTCACTACCTTTCTAATCCTCTAATCCCCGCGGTTGTGTCCTTCTTCGTGACGTTCGCGAAGTAGAGTAGCGAGAACGCAGACGGAGAGGACAGACAGACGAGGGAGGGAGACGTCTCTCGTCTTGCGAGGAAGCTACTCGCGCCTCGTCTTTCTCGCGCCCCGGCACGTAATGTAAAAATCGAGCGCGACGGCGGGGCGGCACAGTCGATATCGGAGCTTGCTCTCGACGGCGAAATCGCTTCGCGTTCCCGGCGTCGCGTCGCGTCGCGTCCACGGAGGCGCACACGGCGCTCCAAAGTAACGTGTACGATTGTCGTCGACGACCAACGACGGCGACGGCGATGACGTCGACGAAGACGGCGACCGATTAGGTACAACCGTGCCTAAAGATGGCGACGCGACTCCTCGTACGTTCGGGGGGGTTTTTCGCACGAGTGCGAAAGTGACCAAGTGCCGCTCCAGGAGGCGAGAGAGCTACTACTGTGCGCCGTAGGTCAGCTGTTGTTTCCACGCGTCGCCGAGAGATGTAGCATCGTACGGGCCGCGCGCGAAGCCGACACGTGCTGCTGTCGCGGCGGCGCCTGGAACTGAGGCGCGCCCGAACCGACCCGACTTTAGCCGAAGGCTGCCATCTCGGCGACGTCCGCGCAACGTCACGCGATACGCACGTACAGAAGCGGAACGCCGCTGGCTTCTCCTAAGGGGTCATTCAGACGGGACGATTCTTCAACGTGAACGTTATTTTAAAATTGGAAATTTGCGTCACGCCGATATTTTGAATACGAATTTGCGCAGTTTATTGATGCTGAAATCGAAACTCGAGAATCTTAAGAAGATTGGAAAGAAAAATGATGTTGTATAAATATTTAATTAAATGGTAATCGATGAGAGATAGTGTATGTCTAGTAATCATTAATACATACTATTTGTGGTATTTAATATCTCCCTAATACTGTAGCGTTATTAAGATAACAGGTTACGTAAAACCTAGTTAGACTTGTATTAGTCATGCTTAAGTATAAATAAATAATAGATAAATAACATTCTTTGCATAATTATGCGCCGATAATATTTTTGTTATCAAAGAATGTTATTTTTAAAAAAAATTTTTCTTTTAGAGTACCGTTTGTCGAAATACACTCGGAAATAGCCATGACCTTATTTCGACGAGCGATAGTCCCGACATTCTCGAGTCTCTCTTTTTAAAACCCGGGGACCGTTCGGGGCCCCGGACGTGCCTCGAGCCAGCCCTGATCGCGCAACGAGCTCCGAGAAGACGATTGTGTCACGTTCGCCGACAACAAGAACGGCACTTCTCTGAGTCAGCCGACCGAAAAACTTATATCGCTTCGCCGTCAAGGTTACTTTTGAAATTTGGAACCATTGAAATCATACGCGCCCGCGCGTGGACGCACGCCGGTGCGACCGCGCTTTCATCTTCCTCACGGGTAACGTCGGATTCCCGCGTAGCTTGCAACTTATCGCTCGGGAAACACACTCTCGAAAGCGCAGACACACGCGTAACTGCGAGAATTATCGTCGGCAATCTAACACCGCACCCGATATATCGTTACGCCGTTGTGATAAAAATTTTCTCTCCTTTTCCTTTCAGAGATAACACGAGCGTTTAAGCGAAACCTTTCTCCATTGTGTCGTGCTGAATTTCTTGATTGTGTTGCAACATTCGGTTATCTATTCTAGAAATTGACTTACGAATTCGGTTGGATGCGTCCATGTGTTCATAGTTAAACATCAAAACAAATTATTGTGCGTAAAAGTTACTAAAATGAGTAAAAGCATAAAAATTTAATTGTTATAAAACATTATAAATTCTGTTAAACAGCATAGTTCAGACTGAATATTTAATCGACAAATCCCTTTTCGATTTCCTATTCGGTCATCCTTTATCTTTCGGCATCACGTTCCATAATTCTATTTCGCAGCTTTCATCTCTTTCTTCGTCTCATCTCTTTAATTTAATTTCTCGAGAGATATCTTCTTCCAGCCAGCCAGTTTATGTTGAAATCAGGAGGGGGGGCTCGAGAAAACAACCCGCGCTCTATCATAATAGTTTTTCTTATCTCAGAATTATCGAATTGAGAGAGGTCGAGCGAGTCACATCCACGAATACGAGCAATATTAAAACGAACATCGTGCACTGAGGCATGACCGCGTACAATAATTTTGTCGTACTGTCGCTTGAGAGGTTTCATCGTGCGCCGCGGTGCTCGAAGATAAAACAGACCGACTATTGTACGAATGAAATCGACCATTCTAATCCGATACACACGTGAAATTATTAGACGAGTAGCTTCGACAGTGTTTACGTAAGGTCCTCTTTCATTATATACGTCATACGTTCTTCCATGGGAACGCCAATCGTTCGAAACATTTTTTCTCGTTTTTTCGACGAAGATGCACATTAAAAGCGAGCGCGCCGATAAATCGCTCCGCTTTACGCGCGGGCCCTACAAATGTCGTGTCGCCATTGCGGAACATCACGGTCGGAGGATAACAGATGGGACTTGTCAGTCACGTCAACGGGGGAACCGGTTCGAAAACTCGGAAAGACATTTGTTTGGATAGACTCGCGAGGAGGTCGTAGCGTCGAGGGTTTCGACGGCGGCGACGGCGGCGGCGGCGATGATGGCGACGGCAATGGCGACGTCGTTGTTGTTGGCGCGGCAACGGCTATTAATAATGATCGGATACTGAGTATCGCGGTATCGAACCGTGGTAGGTAGGTGTACGGAAGGTTGAACACCCGCTGACCTGTGATAATCCTTTGCCGATTAGTTCCCAACTGTAGGCAGAGGCGGCGTGGTTTTAGAACGGTCGACCGACGGGAAAACGCCAGGCAGGCGGGAGAGAGAAAAAGAGAGGAGTGATATCGAATGTTAGGGAGAGAAAGAAAGAGAGAGAGAGAAGAAAGCCGCGAGTCGGGGGCGAGGATGGGCGAGAGGAAGACGGGACGCTCATGAACCGGTTGCTCGCGAGTCAAAAAGGTGCGACCGGGTCAGACCAGCTCGAAATCATGCAACATTTTCGTATGTAGCACCGCCGCGTTATAAATGTCGCGGTGAAGCTTGGATAAAGAAAAAAGAAGTCGTCAACGATAAGTTTTTATAGCTACACTGAGAAATTTATACCGACGGCTGATTAGTCGCGCCAAATCACGATAGATATCGGATCGAAATGAGCAGGTCGAACTCCAATTGATATGCTAATATCTCGAAAACGAACGACCTGCGATGACTCGGGAAACAGGAGGGAAAAGATATTACGTGAAGATAAGATAGGAATGTAGTTTACAACAATTAAGTAGTTTTCAGTATAAATTTATATTTATATCTAGGGGTCTTATTAGCACCAACATTTGAAATCACGTTGATTCCAAGTTGGTGATTGTGGTGCGTTTTAAAGTTCAACTGTGTCGGCGCGCATCTTTAGTTATGTACTGCTTTTACGCAGATCATTAATTGGCCATCAAAGATCCAGGTCTGACGGTATATAATAGGCGTTTTAATTTATTTCTTACTATTATATAAAATTGTTAATACTTTTTATAATACAATTCCATAGAGTCGTTTAAAGTCTGCGATGCAGACATTTATATTACAACTTCAAATCTTCTTTATTTTTCTATTTCTTTCTTGAATTCTTGGATACATATGCGTGCGTTGTTTGTGCTCTATGCCACGTGCCCCCGTATCGTGACGATAATCCACAATTTGCATGCACAATATACTCTTGTTTGCGTGTTTCCAATACCGTTAGAGATACACAAAGGAGAGTCCGCTTCTACTATTTAGGGTTAAGCTCGGTTTGATTCTACCCTACGGGATGCGCGCGTCCACGTGCTCTCTATTGATTCCATGACCCGAAGCGACGAGCCAATTTGTCGAAGGAAAGCACGCTCTTCTTAGGTGGAACATCAACGTCCAAGAAAAGATAGAATTAAAGGACGATTTCTCGATCCTTCGTCGAATCTACGCGAGTACAATCGAGAAATCCAGTTTCGAAATCTTCGGAGACTGTCATATATTATTCGCTAAAGATGCGAGATCTTACAGCAAAGATTTTTAGTCGGATTCTACGCATTTTTAGTCGCATGACGCTTTCCACCACTTCAATGTCAGCCACACAATCGATAATCCATAATTCTCTCTCGTTATTTTGATATATACATCAACGTATAATCCATGATGACGGAATCTGTGTCTTCTTAAGTTAAGAATATATATCTCTATAATATATACCGCATTCATTATGCAAATTTCTTTAATAGGTTTCTTTACGTTTCGCGCGCGCTTGCACACGGACTTTGCGGATCGTCGCAAAAACGCAATATTCGGCGTGTATCCTTGGGACGGTATTTATTCGGGACGCTATTAATAAGCGTATTCGTATGTAGGCCCCACTGGAAATACATGTCGACCGCCACCAGTGTATTTCCATTTCTAATTCTGATCCTTCCCCTCTCACCCTCCCTCTCTTTGTATGTGTCGCGAGCATAAGTGCGAGTTACCGCGAGTCTCCTCGGGAACCTAGACCCGAAAGTGCATGGTTAAGTGCACCTTAATAAGAGCGACCCCGGTACGAGGCGGAATTCAGTCCAGCGAAATGAAAATTTAGATACGCGCCGCTATCTTTAGCAGTTCCGACACACTGGTGGCAAAAGTGTTGCCACCAGCGAATATAGGTTACTGTCGTCGGAATAGATCGCGGTCGCGGGGCGGGCGCGTCCGCTGATACAGACTCGATCTTTATCGGGCACCTAGTTTCGAGTGAATGCCGACCATCGGAACGGCAGCATTGACAGACTGCTAATCCTCTCACTACGATCAATAAAACAAATATCGTTAATTTATGACCGATGCTTACGTAAAAACCCCAAAAGGAAGAAGAGAGAAGCCACGATCGCCGCGAATTTCAGCCTCGCGTGGGAGACGGAGAAAGAAAGATGGAGCGAAAGCGAGAGCACGCGCGTGAGAGAGAGAGAGAGAGAGAGAGAGCAAGCGAGCGAGCGAGAGCGATAAGAAGGGAAGAACAGAGAGAGGGAGAGAAACAGAGCGTGCACGAAGAAGAGCGAGGAGAATATTCTCTCTCGCTACGAGCGCACGCGTATATGCCGCACGTTGCTTTCCCCTGTGAAAGTTCCGTCGAAAACTTCGTACGAACGCTCTGAACGTAGAGGTACACCCGGACCGGAATCGGTTTTGCCTAAAAGATGCTCGGAAAGAGACATCTGGCTGCCTCGCTTCACCTGCGCACGGTGCAAGGCAGCTGCCGCTCGCTCCGGTTATCTTCGTGCTTACATGAACTGTTGGCACGTGTGTGCCAGAACAAAAAATATATTTACGGAACGGGCGGTACGGTATGTGCTTGCTGCAAGCGTGGCACGGCCAAAAACGCTTGCGCTCGCGCCACGAAGAGAGAGTAATAATAAATTATCTCGAGTATAGGGGTCCTTCGATGTTTCTCGAAAAAAGTACATTATTTTCAGAATACATATTTTCTAATAATTTCATATTACAATTTTCACGAGAGAACTAAAATAGGATTTGTAGAAGGACTTTTTTACTCGGTTTTCGTGTTTACCGCAAAGGCATTCGGCTGTGAAATTAGCGAAACTAATACAGTTATGTCTCACAAAGCTCGATTATTGCAATAAAATAACTACGTCCTAAACTGAATCTCAAGGAAATACTTGTTTTTTCATAACGACCTTTTCCTCTTATCGTGATATAAGATACTTGAAGAAAGCGGAAGCCTAGGGACAACATGAACGGAACCTGTTCCTAAAAAGAGATCGAACGGTTCGCTTGAGGGGGCAGCCGATTTCTCCGGCGAACGGCGTAGCGTCGTGTTGCCACGAGGGAAATCTCATGTTTTATCGAGAGCAACCGAAAAGCAACCTGTAACATGGACGCGAAGGCGGCGAGCAGCGATACGCTCATCGCGCACCTTTCCCGCACACCGGAAGCGCCATACCACGAAACTTCTAGAACTTTCCCAAGCGCGTCGCGCACGTACGCGATCGCCGAGGACGCGCGATCCTCGCCGACGCGACGGTGCGAGCACGAGTCACAACCTAATCGATATCGGCGAGTCATTCTCGATGTGGCCTGAAGTTGGATGTTTTCACGCAAGGCGGAACACGATCCGTTCGTGTAAAATATGCCGGTCGACGTGCGACCGGAAGCGCGCGCGTATTTTTCGACGCAAGGTGGAATCTAATTGGACGAGCCGCGAGGTAGGAAGAGAAGGCTGTTTGGTGGGGGGAGCAGAAGGACGGGAGTGGGGGATCGTCGAGACATCGAGATGATGTCGCTGTCATCGCGGTGCCGAGCGCTTCGTGCCGCGAATAATCGAATGGCCGCGTTTGCGATGTCGATTCCTCTTATTTTCTCAATCGCTTTCGTCGGCGTGGGTAGCAATTGAACGCGATGTCGATGCTTTCGCGAACGCGATCTCCCCCTGATGTATTTAGCGTAGTTGGAAATATTGTTGACTCTACTCATCGTTGCCGATCACGATCGCGCTTGAGACCCAGAAATCGACATTCCCTGTATAATATTCTTACTGATGGATTCACAAAAATGTGTGCGTGAAGTTTGACAGGCTCAGCACACCTGATACGAATGATAATTTCACAGATAATGTGAGAGAATCGTACAATGGTGGCAAAGATCGAGACACACTGAATAAGACATGAGGAACAAGGAATAAATATAACGGTTTATCCAATCCGCAATAAGCGTATTGATGTATAGAAATGAGGAGTGGGATCGATACAACTCAGTTGATTCAATTTGCCATATTACAGATACGGAATAATATCGCGACCGTATAGTATTTTATCAGTAGAAAACATTTTTATAAAGAAAAATCGCCTGTCTACCCATTAAAAATTAATTTGACATTGTATTTTGTAAACTGCAGAGCAGTAAATGAACATTATTATTTATTTTCGATCATCATCCCGCTATACATTAAATATTTAACAAAAATACACTGGTACGACGATATTATACGTGTCGTGAGTATTGAATATTATTATTTTATTTATGTTTCAGACGTTTCTACATATATTTCCTTTTCCATTATTCATTCGAAGGCTCGTTTTCTCCCGTAGCCGAGTGCAACGCGCGCGCGCGCGCGTCGCGACGCGAGCGGCGCGCCATCTGTAAACGAGCGGGAAAGAAAAGCGTTTGAAGGCCGCCGGCCCGCCGGCCGGGCCGGAGTCGCTCGGGTCTCGGGCGAATCAGTGCGCGTTTCCCTCTGCCATTTGCGCGTCGGTACGCGGCAGCGGTGTTACCGGAATCTCCGACGTGTGCTTACCGGTGCGTAGAAGACGCGTAACCGCCGTGTCGATTGAGGTGTGCTTTCACGAGTTCGTGTGCAGTAACGTGCGTGGATTTCTCACGATCAAATCGATCGGTATGGCGGACACGGAGGTCAAGTAAGTATATATATATTTATATATATATACATATATATCTGCCGGTGCGTAAATACGCGGTAAACGGCGGTATCGATTCGGCGACGGAAAAATCGCGCGTACGGCGTCTATTCCTTCCTTTTGGCGCGCGTCAAGCCGTTCTCGCCGATCCGACGATCTCGCGTCCGTTGATTCCTCATTATCGTCGTCGACGTCGCCGTCGTCGTTTCTCCGTCACCCTTGTTCGATCGCTTTCGAATCGTCGTGGAGACGACGAGAAAGGTTGGCGAGCGAAGGATGGGATGCGGTGCGCGCAGGGAGGGGAATGAATAAGCGATGTCCCTCTCTCTCTTTCTCTCGCGCTGCGACAATGCTCTCAGGCCGATTCGCGGTACGCTTAACGATCACTGGAAATTACCTGCCCTTACCGCGCGCGCGACGCGACCCGACCCGACGCGTGCTCTACTTGCGGCAGTTTTATGGCGGCATCGTCTCGTCCCGCGCTGGATCCTCTCTCTCCTTTCGACCCCCCGCTCTCCCCCGTTCCCCCGCGACCGTCCGCCCGCGCACGATCGAAGACGAGCGCATCGTCGCCGATCGGCGGCTATGGCGGCGGCCTCGTGTTCCTTTTGTCTCTCGCGCTCGACCACTTCGCTCGTTTGTTTACGTCGTCTATGTATATGTGTGTGCATGAGCGCGCACGTACACGCATGTATACATATACACGCACGCGTCGTTTTCCACGGCAACCACCCTCTCTCGTCATGCTCGAAGAAGACAAACGAATACACACGAGAACGATCTCCTCGGCTAGAGACTCATTTCTCATGTGACTTTCTCTCTCGCTCGCTCTCGACGAGAGAAATCGTTGTCGTCCCTTTCTTCGTCTCGCGCATCGGCCCGAAAGCGGTCGACGACGTGTATCGATCTGCCGGCTCGCGTCGATTAGACGTAGCCAGCGATGATGATGACGACGACGGAGGCGGCGATTCTACCGGCATGAATTGCTCCTCGCGAGGAATCCTCCATGAAATCGGTATAATCGACAACATGATAGAGGGATTTCTATATTTATCCTTCGATCGTTTTTCAATTATACCGGTTTTAATCCCCGTCGCTCACGAGCGATTAGGAGTAACGGCATCCTTCGCGTTCTCTTGCTCGCGTGAGGTACGATGTCGAAAGCCGTGTAAAACGACGCGTGTATATCGCGCGTTACGTATTATACACCGCGTTTACGACCACGAGCACCCGAACGATTCGCCACGCTGAGACCCTCGTCAGTGTGGAAATCGTGGTGAGCGTGTAGTGGTGGTAGTGATAGCGATGGCAGCGGTCGCGGCGGCCGGCGACGCGAGGGGGTGCGTCCCGTGGCGCGAGCGGGTTGCGGGGAGGTTATAATATTAAACTCGCTAGATGGCGCCACTGTTGGCGGCGTCCTATCTCTATTTCTCTCGGTTCATCGCGCTGTCCTTGTTGCCAGCCAGCAATGTGAAACGGCAGCAAATACCGAAGCTGGAGCGCGCCAGCAACGGCTTTGCCGAATTTAAACACAGGAAATGTATATCGCGCGAATTCGTGGTTTTTATCGCAGTTCTCGCATTAGTATTATAAGAAACGAAATGATCTTTCATTAAGATGGATTTTCATTAAGAACTGATTTTACCATGTTTTTCATACTCGATAATTCGTTTATCAGCGATTCTTGCGCTATACGATCAGTTATAATTTATTTATTCATTGTGAATCATTTCTTGTATCAATATTGTATTAATGATTGCAATTGCATGATTTAAACGGAAAATAATTCCTTTAATTATTAGTAAATTTGTTTTAATTATAGAATGTATACTTTTCTAATCGGTATTCAATTTATGAAATAAAATCAATGCACATAGTTTGCGTTATACATAGAGCATTGCACATATTATTAAATTATTAGCAGTTATAATTTATTTATTTATTGTGAATCATTTCTTGTATCAATATTGTATTAATGATTGCAAGTACATGATTTAAACGGAAAATAATTCCGTTAATTATTAGTAAATTTGTTTTAATTATAGAATGTATACTTTTTTAATAGAATATTATATCTATGTTACGATTTTCAGGGAAACAAAAGTCACTACTCCTCAGAAGAAGGTAGTGGAAGAGGAGAAGGTAGTGCAGGAGGAGATTGACGAGGATTCGAAAGCATCTGAAAACGGGGATACAAAGGAAACCAAAGAGAATGGCTCGAGCGAGGAGAAGGAGGCTGATGAGAAAGAAACAGAATCTACGGAAAATGGAGATTCGACAGGTATGTTGTTATCAAAGGGCATTTTTGTTATAGCTATGTTTAAAAAAGTGAGATCCACAGTACGGTAATATAAATAGTATCTTTCTGCAATGTTAGATGCTCCAGCCGACAGTTGCTGCGTAAAGAGGAAATCAACGGCCGCAGCTGATGCAGCGGAGGATGCGCAGGATGGCGCGAGTCCTGAGAAGAAGTCGAGACTCGAGGAGAAGTGCGCCGAGGCCGAGAATAACGGCGATGCGGAGGAGGCCACGGCCTAATATTCTCTCATGTTTATTATTGACAGACAGACCTAATCTATAGATGCAATTTTAACTACCGAGTGTGAAGCCAGGGCAGATCGTCTGTGCATTTTCAGAAGATGGCGAGCAAAAAAAAGAAGAAAAAAAAACAGAAAAAGGAACATTTTGACGTTTATTGCATTAAGAACTTTCTGTGTTCAGGATGATTGTGTGTGTCTCCCATAATATTTCTTGCAATTGTTAATTGGCAATAGCAACACGAGTCCGATATTTTTGAGCAAATATCACGACTTTTACATTTAATGTAATGTAAAGCATAAACAAAACGTGTTCTCTGTACTGGCATCCACGTGCATACATATTATATATTCACTTAGCGTTAGAATCCTAAGATAAGGAAATATACCGATAACGTTTAGAAATAATATATTTCTAATTCATCAAAACAAAACGACGGTGCGGTGTCTGGAAAATGGGTACATTTGTGCAACATAATATTTCCACCTACTTGCTAGTCCTCATTGTTTCCGACGCACGGACACACATTGTATCTTATATCTATAGACACATACATACACACCTTGGACTATATGTCAGAGATAGAATACGAATATTTTTCTGCGAATCAAAATACATTCCCGAAAATAGATTGACTTGTATAACGTTATGACTGTTTGCCGACGGAAAACTTAAGAGAGCGCCATTTCTACAGCTAACATTGCGTGTTTCACAATATTTTATTTATGTAAACTATAATTTTTGCAGAAAGCAATGAAACCGGAATCGTTTATCTAGACTTTAGATAAAGTATTATGCATTAAACTCTAACACAGCATGTGTTTATGAGTAAATCTTTTTTTCTTTTTTTTTCAAGAGACAGAGAACATTTTTGAACAGAGCAATGTTCAGCACTGAACAAATCCACCGTTCGATTTTGCGTCAAATTGGTCGTAATTTTTAAAAAAATTTAAATATTCTTTTTATTTTAATTGTGACGAGGACACAGTATACATATAATTTATCTTACCTCGGTTTTCACATGTACCTATGTATGTATAGAAACGCTGGATAGAAAGATTTGTTTTGAATTTTGCTAATGTATAAAACAACGTATGACAGTCATTCGAAAAAGAAAAATTGCAGTTGACACAAAGCCAAAAGTTTACTCGAAATTGAATTTCGTTTAATGTAATTAACTCAAATTTATTACTGATTTGCATGTTATTGAGAGTTATTGAGTAATTGTCAGATATAAGTCATCGTTTCTCTTAGTTTGTAACACGTTAGCTTCAAAAAGCGCCAATATCTTATATTTTGGTGACAATGTGACAATAGTTCATATAATTTTCCATGTCATTATTTTGCTTCGTATGTAATAAATATAACTGTCGATCAATGAGGGTAATAACATGTATGTTTAAGATTTAAAATGGTAAAATGTGTTCAACAGCTAATACAAATAAAGATGGTTCTCTATATATCGTCTTCAATGAACTCGTTATATCCTAAGTTGATTCTTGGAAAAGCAGTAATTATGTGAACCATATAACTCTTCATTCTAATTGCCTTTTTAATGGGAAGAGAGAGAGAGAGAGAGATGGGAATCTCTTGCCGAATCTTTATTATGAGAGACTAGAGTTAGAGTTTTATTTGTTTGTGTTCTCCAAGGGACGATGTTGCGAACTGTAGCCTCGATTATCTTAGAATTAAATTTATGTTTCGAAAACTTTCCATCATAAAGAAATATTTGTCCATTAAGGTTGCATTCCAAAACATCTTAGTTGAGGAAAATTTTACTCAATACTCTATAGCTCACGTCACATATACTATAGAAATTGAATAAAATTTTCCTCAAATAAGACGTTTTGGAATACAACCTAAGAAACTTTAGAATGGAATTCTTAAGTGAAATTTTTATTTATATCTACTTTTATCAGTATGGATTAACTTTAATCTCTGTCTACTTTTTATCTTTTCTTCTCTTTTTTTTACAATTGCTTCTTTACTAGCTCTAAGAATTAGAAAATGATGAAAGTAAGTTAAACCGAGATTAACGTAATCTACATTAGTATAGAAATGATAATCGGTTATCTGAGATAATTCCACTTTTTTATGAGAGTAAACTTAGGGAGCGACTACGGAGACACTTCTCGAAATAACTGAATGACAAATGTTTTTTTTTTCTGTTATGATAAAAAATATTCGTAAACAGTCAGTAGACTCAGTATCGTATCAGTAGCAGAATTAATTTTTAATAAAAATTTAATTTAAAAAAAAATTGTCAAAATGACGCTATATATAGCTAGTAGATATATTCATATTTCTATCTATTATAAATTTTTAGGAACCAAAATCCGGTCTTATATGAATGTTCTAGCAATGCAAGAGGAAAACAAAAAAATTTCGTGAAATATTTTTCCCAGATGAAAAAGGAAAAAAACCGAAGCCACTAGGTCTGCACTATATTGCGGTCGAGTGCAGATGACGCAGAACCCGTGCAGTATCTTTCCAAATAGATAAAAGCATCTAAATCGTACGTAATCTATGGCTAAAGCATGAGCATGTTGTGTTTAGGGTGTTGAGAATGTTGAGAGTTCATAACGTCCCGTGCATCCGTTTTTCAAGGCCTGTTTTTTTGGAAAAAAATGAAGTTATGACACGACAATTAAAATATGAGAAAAGTGATACATAAGAATTCATCTCGCTCATAAGATGGCTGCTTGGATCAACATAACTTCAAAGTAAATGCGTTAAATTATTGTAAACATCATTAGCATACGTATTTTACAAGTTAATTGCAATGTGAAAAATAATACTGGTAAAACGAACTTACGAAGTTTCGAAATTATTTTGTTTTCATTATACTTTGTGCATTACATTATATCTTGATGATAACTTCTTAACCCTGCACAGACATTGTATTTTTAGAGCATCTGACACCCTGAGGCTTTTAAGTCCAGAGAGTTTTTGAAATTATTTCTGTATTACAAAAAAATATATAAAAATTTGTATATCATCTTTAAAGTAATATGTATCAAAAGTAATATATTTCAAAAGTAATATGTATACTTACATAGGCTAGAAACTGTATTATAATTTTTTTTTAATGTTGAAATGTCAGGAGAAAACTAAAATATACATTTTTACTATGCCTTTTAAAAGATTCATGGTGTCCACACAGTATTAATGTTCTTGATAAGTTAATCATAAGCAGCAACATGCAATTTTTATCTATATTTTTGTTTTAATAGACTGGAACAAGGTTTGAAGATCGTGGCTCGAGTGGATAATAGCAAATTCCGGCTTCTTGTCAATCGCATATGTCAGACCCTGCAGTCCAGCATTGACACGAAGGTGTTTAATGAAGAGGAAGAGGAAAAGCTGCAAATTTCCTTAGATCTCGCAAAAGATGAATTGACTCTACTACTGGATACCATTACGTCTATCTATACCCAAGCTGCATGTAGCATCATCAAACCGTCTATCATGGAAGCAACCATGAGAGACAATTTTAAATTAGATGAAGAGAAAATATCGATCTTTACAAATGCTTGGATAACTTATGGAAAAGGCATTGTAGAGAATCTTAGGCAACAGTCTATTTTTCCTACTCAGGTATTTAACATAGAGATGAAAAAAAGATATTTAATACCTTATATAAAATTAATAGTTATTAATACAGATCATGGTAATTGAAAAAGGAATGAGCTAAATTCTATATTAATACATTATATATATATTTATTGTTTGTCATGATAAATATCCTTATAAATTTTGATATTTAAATTGACTAGATGTCCGTCTTGAAAAGTTAGAAAGCTCAAGTACAAAACTCCGAAGAGACTTTTCACTTTTAAATAAATAATTATAATTTTTCAACAAAATGCTCACTTATAATTTAATATTAGTAATATTAAATTATAACTCAATTTAATGTGAAGTTAGTGTTAAATTATTCTTTCTTTGACATAAGACTACGTTTGAAGATCATATAATAATCGGCACATTCAAAAACAAAAACAAAATGTTTAAAATTCACAAAAAATTAATATTAGATATAAGATATCGCTCAATGACTAAAAATGTAAATGTTTTTTATTCTATATTACATATTTATACATATATTATATTATCTATATGTTGTTTTATTTATTATTAACTACTTTTTTATTTATTTGACAAGGTAAAGGATATCAATTGGTGCTTAAATGTGCAATCATCGTCTTCTACAATTTCCAAAGATGCACGACCTGTGGCATTACTACAACTAGGTCTAACTGGTGATAAAACATCTACGTTAACAACAGAGTTTGACAAGAAACAATTGACAGAACTTTATCACAATTTAGAAAAAATTCAAACTCAGCTAGATGCTCTTAAATAATAATAAGGTTAAATAATAAGAGTCAATATTTATATATTGTTTGTATACTATTAGTAGTTAACAAATATAATTTATCGTAAAAAATATGTTTTTCAATTCTTTTCTATGTATTTACTAAAATACCACGAGCACTCTTAATTATCTAGTATAAATTATAAAATTTGTGTATAAATTTTAACTAGAAAATGTAATTTTTTATATTTTCTATTACTACGCTTGTTATTATAATTACCTTATTGTTATTATTTTTATCCTAAGTGATTCTATTCTATGCTTTCTTTTCTCATTTTAGTGATTTTCTTTATCCAACTGATTCCTTTTCCCTTCTCCGCCAGTAAATTGCGTTGTTGCTTCTTATCCCTGCAATATAACTCGTTGCAAGGTGTTCAACAGTCTCGACTTCACTTTTACGTATCCCGTAAAGATTTTTCTCCTGACCTCGTCAGAACTTGTTACTAACAATAAGCTCTTTATTCCCATATCTAAATCTCGAGCTTTTAATAATTTTTCTTTTCTTGTTTTTTTAAACAATCTGAAACTTCTATTAAACAAAGTTTCTTATATTTCATATTTCGATTAACCTGTTTGTAATGTCACTTCTTCCTTCTCTTATTCTTTTCACTTCTATCCTGAACATTACTACGGAGATACATTTCTTTTTCTACTTCCCACTTGGTTTTATTTTATTTATTTCGATCAAACCTTCCTTATTTTATTAGTCGTATTCTCTCTAATCTTTTCTCCGAATTTCAATGTTCTTTTCCGATCTCTATTTTCATTGTCAGTGTTTTTATTTCTTCCCTAACTATATGTATATCTCGGTGTGATAAGACTAGTAATTATTTTATACTTATCCTGACACCTTTCTGCTGTTTCATATTCTTTTTATTTCTATATTCCCTTGTACATTAAGATACTTTTTACTGAATGATTGAACGTCCTTTCCTCTTGAGGCATTCCATAAATTTTCTTTAGCCCTATTCCCCAGACCTATTTCATAACTTATGCCCCTCCTAACCATTTTTTATATGTCTAACTGACCTCTATTTTTTCTTTATAAAGTATAGTCTAGATATTTTAATAATAATCTATTTCTTCTATCTCCCATTCCATAGCCACTGTTCCTTTTTTCTCCTTTCCCTCCCTTTCTAAAAGTCATCCTTTGATTTTTCCACGTTTGAAGTTAAATTTCTTTTTTTTTTAAACCCGCACAAAGCTCCTCAGCTAATTAATTTGATAAATAAATATTATAATGATGATAAATAAACATTATAAAAAATATATCAATATATAAATTATAAAAAATGAATCATTGTAATAAATTATAAAAAATATATCATTGCTAATCTACATACAAACACTACATTCTCGTAACATTTTTTTATGACTATCAATAGCTATTGCTTAATGATAACCTGATTTGTCGGCAAACATATGCGTGAAGAAACAAAGAGAATGTCCGTGCACTTCATGTTCTGTCGCAATCTTGCCATTCGCCGGTATTATTTTCTTTATAGAGAGAGGTCGGCAATGTATAATTATGATTGCCATCGATTTTTTGCAAATAACATCAAACTCAAATTGAAAAATTGGTAAAACGAAATAATGTGTATAATTAATAAACCATGCTATTAACAGATTTAATATGGAAAAAATATTGTGATAGTCATTCACGTTAAGTAACATACAATAATAAGATAATTAGTATCACAGAAAAAAGGCAGCAATTAGATAGGAATATTATTTTACATTTACAGTTTTTTAAAAATAGATATACATATATATATATATGTGCATGTACATATATATATATATATATATATATGTATATCTATTTTTAAAAAACTGTAAATGTAAAATAATATTCCTATCTAATTGCTGCCTTTTTTCTGTGATACTCTAATTATCTTATTATTTATATTATTATATATACAGGGTGGCCCACATAACTCTTAACAGCTGAATATTTCGGAAACCAAACCCGTGAGAGAAAAATTTTTTAAACAAAAGTTGTTTGGTTTCAAGGGGGCCATAAGATGGTACCATTGGTTTGACCTTGAAGAATTATTTGAAAGTCACATAAAAATTACCTCAATTTTTTTAAATGGCATTCCCTATTTTTTATTACATATTCTTGTAGCTTATCTCGAGAGCTTTCCAAAACACTATAATAAAGTATTTTTTTATTAAGTATTTTCCGAGTTATAAGGGTTGAAATAATTTCTTAATTTTACATAAACTATAAAATATCTCGTAAAATATTCACCTTTTGATGACCTTACCTCAATACTTTTATGCACAGAATGATGAGAGGAATCAATTGGTGTAAAGAAAACACATAGTTGTTGTTAACAAAAAGTATGTAATTGTTAGTTACAAATTGCATATTTTTTATTAAAAACAACTATGTGTTTTCTTTACACCAATTGATTCCTCTCATCATTCTGTGCATAAAAGTATTGAGGTAAGGTCATCAAAAGGTGAATATTTTACGAGATATTTTATAGTTTATGTAAAATTAAGAAATTATTTCAACCCTTATAACTCGGAAAATACTTAATAAAAAAATACTTTATTATAATGTTTTGGAAAGCTCTCGAGATAAGCTACAAGAATATGTAATAAAAAATAGGGAATGCCATTTAAAAAAATTGTTTTTCTTATGTCCTAATAATTCCTCCAGTTAAGACTGTAGGAATACATAATCCTTGTGCTAATTATATATTTTAAAAAATTTATATACGTATATTGAAAAATTATATTTATTAAAGCTAAAGAAATTCTATACATATATAAAATGTCGAATATTTGATTATAATTTTCAAACGTTCGTAACTTTTACAAAATGTAAAATGTCCTTTTGCTTCTATAAGTCATCTAAATGTTGATAACAAGATATTACAATCCAACACTTTCATATTTCTTGGTTGGTACTCCGTGAATCTTCTCCACACGCGGACTTCTGTTAGGCAGGACGCTTTCGAGGCTCGAAGTATGGCTGCTGTCTTCGACGAATTGAAAATTGATCTTCCCCTGATTCTCGGCATACCTCTCACCATATGACCTCGCGTTCTGTTTTCTCTCGCTGGGAGGTAAGGTTTCCAAGACCTCGGGCGTCTTTCGAATAAATATTCGCGCCTTGCACACCACCAGCACCACGACTATTATCATCAGGAATAGGATCAGAGCCGTTAAAGTCCCCACAATCCATCCTAGCTTCTCATCTGCGTGCAATACATGCGAAAAATTATCTCTCGTGTTGACGAAAAGGCAAGATGTATATTAAAAACTGCAAATATGAGAAATGAGAATAATAGATTTTTAACGAAGCTGCTGAAGCAGAGACCTGCTAAAGTGTTCAGCAGAACGAGCGTCGCATTTCCTATCTCGATGTCGACGTTGTCATTGTTTATGGTAAATCTGCATGTCCATTGTCCTAAATCGGAATGATCCGGTTTGAAGATCAGCTTGCATATACCCGTGGTATAATCCATTTGCACGCTGTGCCTATGACATAAGAGGAGTGAGTTAATTACGTGGATACATGGTAAAAATTATATGGAGAGTGTTACCTCGCTGTCTTTGAGAGCTGCCTGGTGGAGTTCTGATATATGTGAACTTTTGGAGCGTGGATCCAGTGGCATTTGGCCTTCGTCGACACAGATCCGACTCTGCAGGCAAGAGTGACCATTTTGTGAGGCGCGGCCCAAACCGCAATGGTGACGGGTTCTAAAAACAATCGATACCTCCTGAATTGGATTTCCTTTTAATCCTTAGAACCTCAAAAATCCAATTATTTATAAAAAATATTGTTCATTATTAAATTAAAATATCACCTCGAATAATCTTGCTTATCTTGCAAGTTCTGGAATATTTTTAGGTGTCCAAAGTTTATTCATAAAACATTTTTTAACTTTATCATTGAATAAGCAAAATTATTAATTTATTTTTGCTTCTTTTTCAAATTTCCAAGGTTTTTAAAACATTCATTTCTTGTATATGTGCATCATTAACTTTGTGTTTGTTCAAATTCAATTTGTGGATTTTTCTTGAGGAGAAACTCCTTTTGAATTTTTCATCCCACTCACCAAAAGCTGCTAAATCTCCGGTGCAGACTATCCAACGAGTGAATCACCTTGATCACCAAGCATCATTCGTTTGTGCATCGGTGGTTTTCGTGACTTGATAAATGTTTGAATCGTTAGATTGTGCAGCACTGATCTCGCGTGTGTCCACTTGGTGTATTAATAACATTAGATGAATCTCGGAAGAAATATTTCAGGCGCCATACTTGTCAAACATTTTTAAATATCTTATAATGTCAGATAATATCAAATATTTTAATGTAAATACACAACACTGCAAATAAACTATAAAATAAAGATTAGATAATTAAAAGGTCTTAATTTTTGCGTTACATTACGAGGATGGTGATTTATATTATAAATATGCTTTAATACTTGATGTTACCAATTGATTATGCAATTTCTTCATAGTTCGCTAAAAAATTAGCGCCTTCAATATTTTTCCATGGATATTTTTGATTAATTATCGCTATTTGCATTGTGCATCAGTTTGAAATTGTAGCAACTCGTTGCAAACTCGAACTCCTCCGGGTTCAGCTGTAACGTGGTTAGTAACCGGGATAACGGAAATGAAAAGGTCGCTGTAAGATTTTCGTATTACTATTTATTTAGACGAGAAAGAAAAAAAACAGTTTACAGCAACTCAGAGGCTCAAAACGCGCTCGAGGATGCACGAATACCTCGCCGTGTTTATAACGATACTTAATGGCACTTGAAGATTCATACGCTCTGCGAGTTAATCGCTGCTCAAATTTTCTCGCGTGCATATTTCGTCATCGTAATTATTTATAAAGCGCAACGCTAACGCGGAAAATATGATATATACATTCGTTACCAATACTTAAATTGTCTTGATCTAATCACGCGAGTTTTAGGCTTCAAGTAGGATTTGTTTAAAACCCCGCAAAAAAAGTTTAAAATTTACGATTCAAGAAAAAATTTTATTAGCTACGATACTAGAGACTTAAAACGCTCCGTGATGACGCCTTTGTACTGTTGACCAACGAGCTGAGCGAATGAATGAATTTTCTGAACGCTAAAAAACCTTAACACTAAAAATTGTCTACTTAGTATTAAATGCACTAACGGCTAGTCATAAGTGATAACCATGAATTATAATGGATGTCAAAATCGATCACGAGCAAAGTAGTAACCACGATGAAAGATAGAAGTGCAATGTTAATTTAACGATGATGACTTTCCATAATAAATAATGTGAAATGAAGAGCGGGCGACGCAGCCGGTGACATTAAAGATACTCGTGTAGATTTATCTGTCGTCGTTTAATACTCATTTGCATAATTTTTTATTAGTTTGTAAATCTATTTATTGATACTACTGGAATTTTATATGTACAAAATATATGTGCATTTGAAAAAAAGAACGTTGCGTTTATTGTCTTCAAATTGTTGGAAAGTAAAATGAAAAAGTAACATAAATAATCATTATTTTACTACACATTTATTTTGCAATAGCATCGGACAAGAAATTATGTTTTAATGAACATTAATTGCTCAATCTTTTAATTATGATGTAACGTGTAAATTCGTAAAGTGTATAATTTTATAATATTGTTGTTCGAAATGTGTTTTCTCATATGATTATTGAAACAATCGATTTTATGCTTTATTTAGCTAGATTGTTTATTAACTAAATGCAAAATCTCATTTGAGCATAATCTCGATGTTGAGAATATAAATAGAATGTCTAAGACCATCTGAGTAGCATTACTGATAATGACAATTTTTTATGAATATGTCGAATATAATTCCATGTATCACTCGAAAATGAATGTAAAAAATAAGAAACTTAATCATATCTTCATGTTCTTATTTTTTAATAGTTTTTAATAGTTAGTTTAAATTTGCAAAATGATTATGTCAATATTTTTTTTATTACATTATATATTAAATATTGCAATAATATAACTTCTTTAATCTTGTTCATATTTTTATAAACATTTCTTCTTTTATTGAATGTTATTATCTTTTTATTACAAATTGAAAAAAATTGTATTACGATGTGAAAAGAAATTTCAATTTTATCCGAAAGAAAACCTCTATGTGCCTAATTTTTCAGTTAAAATGTTTTTTAACATACAGCCATGTAATTAGGCATGAGAAAAACTAATTTAACGATATGCACTGCGTAATAATGGATGAATGACGTGATGAATTGCCGTGGAAAAAAATGCAATTAATTGCGACTCGTGTGTGAAGCCTCCTTAATCAATAGGGATAACAAGAAAAGCCGACAGGATTGTTAATTTGTGGTTTACCAGACGGCGCACAACGAATCGATAAATCTCACAGTTTATCAGAAAATCGCGAGTGATGAACGGTAATGGATGCTTTAGATAGTGCAAAATAATCTAACACTAGCAAATGCACAACATAATTAAATTAAAAATAGACATTGCGTGCCACAGTAAAGCAAAGAATAATGACCCTGACATAATCGAATAATAATTTCGCAAATTATATGTGTGACATAAAAAAAATATACGTATTTCTCTACAAACGTACTAGAAAATATGTTTTCTTTTTTCACGTTCTATCTAACAGAATTTAGCGCAATTTAATCTTATTTTAGAACTGCACACATTTTTGCATACATGGACACTATTCGATATTCTTAAATGTAACTTCAATAAAGATACTTTTCAACAAATTCCTTTCTCCAAAAGGACACCAGGTGTCAAGTAGGAAATCAAAAAGTCAACAACTTTATTCAGTTACTAGTTATATTTTGGTTTATTTTTTGAAATCTCTTGAAATCTCATAAAAGTAAAATACACCTTTTCTCATCAAATTGCAAGGCATACAAGATGAACTTACAAGGATTTTTGAGAAAAATTCCCGAAAATTTCCCGAAAGTAGCGATTTTTTGTTTTCAAATTTCACAGATTTATGTGTGTAGTTCTAGAGTAAAGAAGTACTCGCAATCAAACAAATAAAATTCTTTTCTTAATTAGACAATACTTGACAATTAATAATTTATTATACACGTCGAAAAACTAGTGGTTCTAAACTTATCACGCTGTCATATTCCGCTTAATAAAATATAATACTGCCTAAGAAAGAAATACAGAACGCGAAAATTGTTTAAACGTCCTAAAGGATTTGGCTATCCTTCCAACGATCGCCGCAACAGTGCTTGATCGACGAAACGGTCGTGTAAGATCGTTCTCGTACAGCATCTCTCACGGATACAATAAAATCGGTCGATTATTTCTCTAGCACACACGTGGGCGATCGCTGATGGGCAGCGAACGGCCCGGCAACATTCACAGACACTCGCTTCCACATCTAATCTAGTGAAATGAAGCTTCATCGACATGCAGATCCGTCACCTTCCACCTACAATAGGATACCTCAGGACATTCGAGGATTCACGATCGATCGGACACTTTCACTAGTGCGGGGTCGCAAACGGTGCGGTCGATCGCTTTCTCGCTATCGAGCGTGAATCCTCGCCATTTGGAGAACGCACACAAATGTGGGACGATGAGTTGTGCACAGTTTAGCTTTCAATTAAACTGGGTGGCGGTAACGAGGACTAAGTTATCGTCGCGAACCAACTTCGTAAATATTAAGACTGTATAATAAGAAAAGTTGTTTAAAAAGCGAATCGAAAGCAGTTCTTGTTCAGTAAAATTAAGTTGTGAAATTTTATCAATTTGTTATCAATATCAAATGCAAATTATAAATAATTCTGCAGGAAAATCGATTTCTCGAGGTCGGAAGATATACTAATTCTTTTACAATTTTCTTCTAATTTTGTTAATAATATTTTTCCGATTGTTAACTTGCTACGAGACCGTCCAAATGATACTCGCACCGAAGAGGCTTTGTCAGGATCCATGGCCTTCACTTATGTACACGCATGTACGCCGCGACGCGTGCAAAGTTCACGTATACCTCGCCTCGATGCACTCACGATCACGATTGGTTGCGATAGTCATCGCGGCAAGGCCACGGATCTTGAAACGTATGTAATACACGTGTCCTACGAATTTGTTTTAAATGAAATCAAATGCAAAAACTCTGGGGCGAAAGTCTTGAGCGCATTGCATGAAACTCGACGTAAAACGACTAAAAATTTGACATAAAAGTGGCAAGGATGATAACTTGGAAGTTAAGGATGAGAAATGAAGAAATTTCGCTTTGAAATTTGAACATTAATAACATCTGTTAAATTATTATACCGTGATTACAGCTCCCATTACGTTGCCTGTCAATTTGAGTTTCATGAAACAGACGTCTGTTCGAAGGAACAAAGTTCTTCCACACGCGAGAGGTCCTTTTACGCGTGACGCCTCGGATATGCATATGCAGGTCCTTACCGTGCGCTTCTTGCACGCAAGATTCTTCTCACGCGAAGCGAGAAGATTTATTGTAGTCTAATGTGCCTTGGACGGAATATATATTCAATGGCAGAGCCGTCTCCGATGATAACAATTAAAACTTTAAATACTCATGTATCATCGATTCAGTCCGTCATTGATTAAATATCCATGATTGAAATGAAAGTAATCGCAAGAATTAAAATTTTATTTTGATTGTTGTCAAGATCCCTGCACTTTGATGTGTGAAAGCTGAGTATATGTATATATAAAACGAATATTCTGTGTAATGTTTGTAAGTTTTCTTAAAAAAACAAACGTTATGATTAAAGGGCAAAAACGAATAAAGCTAGGTGACAGTGCCAACAATATGTAATTATACAAAAAATTATACAATAACAAACGTTTCGACTTGGAATAAAGTCATCTTCAGTGTCAGTTATTAGTTCACTGTTATATGTGTTGTTGAACGAAGTACTAGAATGCGGAGTGAAATACATGTTTAATGTGTCAATTCTAAATTGAGAGTCAGCTTGTTATCCTTTGGATATAGATTCTACTTTCTAGCTATACTTATGGACGTATAATGAGGACAGGAATCACTGCATTTGGCGGAAAGCATGCGCTCTCGGGATAAAGAAATTGCACTGAGATAACTACTTCGCTACTATTAAGATCAGATTTGTAATGGATAGGAACTTTATTGGTGGAAATTTTAATTGATAACCGAAGATGACTGAATTGTTGGCACTGTCGCCTAGCTTTGTTCGTTTTTACCCTTTGATTATAACGTTTGTATATGTATATAATTATCGGATACTGTAAATTGAAAAGGAGAAACCTAAGTACTAAAGATGCGTGGAATGCGAGAACATTTATTACGATGATCGAATACTGTAAATTAAAAACACAAGGGTCTAAATGCTGGATGGAACAGAGAGAGAGAGAGAAAGAGAGACAAGTTCAGTACGCTTCAAAGACTCAGCTAAAAGGGTCCATCCAAGTCTAAAAAGCAAGGTAGACAAACGCTGGATAATAATACTCTCAAGTTCTCTGTCACCCTTCAGGCATTTAGGTTGCTTGCAATTTACGGTATTCAATAGCGATTTACGGCGTATAATTTAGGCCGAGCGCGCCGGAATCGCGCGACAATCGATTAATGGTGCTTCCACCCTTCACCGGTAGCGGCGGAGAAACGGCAGAAACCGACTGTCTTAGGTCTCGATGATACCTGACTCGAGGAGACTCAGCTTCGCGGGCGGCGCGTCCGTGTAGTTTTGCTGGCTGTGTATCCTAGCGCCGCAGGTCCATAGACCCTCCTGCTCGGCGAGAGCGTGGCTCAGGCGGACGCTGCAGTCGCGGACCTCGTTTCCGGCCGCCGGGAACTGCTTCACCACCACGGTGGTGTTGGAGTTCACTGGGGTGAGCGACCACCGACACTGCTCCACTGCCGAGGATGTCACGCAGCGTAGCAGGACGCTGCCGCCGGAGGAGATCTGGATATCCTGCGACAGCTCCGAGAACTTTACGTCATCTGGAAGAAGATATGTAATTAGCGATATGTCAGAATCACTTAGAATGTTAGAAATAAAAATTAAAATCAATTGAAAAACTGTGTGACAAGTAAGGATCTCGAAGCGAGTTTTACCTTGCTCGTAGACCGTAAGTTTTGCGGACGGCGATGTCAGGACGGTATTGAGTGATACGATGGAAACCTGACAGCTCCAGTGACCCTGTTTCTCCGCGTATACGTGCGTGAGGTGGAGCGAGCAGTCGCGACCAAGATCACCGTTGCTCGGGAATTCGTGGAGGACGATCTCCGGATCGCTGCTGTGTAACGGCTTCCAAGTCCACACGCATTTTTCCACGCGGCTGCTGGTGACGCACTTCAGCGTAGCCTCCGTGCCTACCGGCACTGCCGTGTTGGTGGGCATCTCGACGAAGCTCACCTTAGCTGGAATCGACCGTTATGATAAGAAAAACGACTAGACACCGAGAGACGCGGAAAAAGCGTGTTCGGATTTGGGTGAACAATGTAAAAAGTTCCACTTGTTTGAATTCTATTTGTCAAAAGCAAATGTAGAAAATGTCATTGTCCATTTCGAGATATTCTTAACGACTATGCTATAAATTTGATAAAAATCTTAGATCGAAGTTGAAAGTTTGGAGTGAGATAGAAATATAAAAAGCGCCTGCTCTTCCTTTGAAATTAATAATATTGTGGTAACAAGTAAAAAATTTTCATTGGAGATATTAAGCAATATTATTTATATACTTATTGTATTTATATTAGGACCTTGAATAAGTTCTCGCTGTTTTCCAACAGATGATGTTACCAGAACTGCGTGCGTGTAGTTTAAGATGGTAACGTATCTATAGGGAAGTACTATAAGCAAGCTTGAAATTCAGTGTATATCATTACGCCGAAGTGTAAACAATTTTTTTTTTCATATTTTTTTTCATAACAATTTTTTTTTTCAATGTTAAACATGTCGAGTTTCGTGCCAAAAAAAGAGTATTTGCGGGGAATTTTACTACACTACTTTATTCAAAAAAAATCTGCAGCTGAAGCACACAAAATTCCTGTTGAGACTTACGGCGACCATGCTCTGTCGGAAACAATATGCAGAGATTGGTTTAGACGCTTCAAAAATAATGATTTTGATGTTGAAGATAAAGAACGCTCTGACACACCGAAAAAGTTTGAAGACGAAGAATTGGAGGCATTACTTCATGAAGACTAATGTCAGACTAACTGAACTTGCAGAATCATTATGAGTGTTTTTTCCTGTTTTTTTAAAATAAAGCATTAATTTTCACGAAAAAACAGCGAGAACTTATTCAAAGTACTAATACTATGTATTTTTTCGTCAAATTTTTAATTTTGTTACTTAATAGTTTTCCATTTTCACTTTTGAGAAAAAAATGGGATCGAGTCCAATCATTGCATCATACAATTGCAAATTACAATTGTATTCCAATTAGTTCCTGTGTAAAGTGCTCTATAAATTAGGCACGAAATGCGAGAGAAAAGTGAAATGTACGGAGGGAAAGTGCAGTCGAATTATACTGAATTCCAGCGTCGGTGACTGAGCACACTGAATTCTTAATCACTTTTTTCCATTAGTTAGGAATCTGCTTTTAGACAAATCGGCTTTTAATTTCTGCACTGCTGTTTATCTGCGATTAAGCAGGGAGACAATATATAAATGTAAATTCAAATCGACATTACGCAATAATACTTCAAATTTTTTAACGCTAACGTCGTTTCAGTATCCTTTTTTACGTGCGAGCAATCAATTTTCACATCATCTCACGCCAAGACATCAATTCACTCGTAATTGTGCGAGTATCCTTTCGCACGGCGCTCATAATTGCATGGCGGATCGGACGTTCGATAACGACCGCGCGATTGTAGGGTTTGGGGATTTTGCAAATTTATTTCTTAATTAACGTAGCTGCCGCGTACCTGTGGGCAGGAGGCTGACAGTCGCTGCGGGTGCCGTGTGTAGGATACCTTCGGGCGTCAAACGTACCCCGCAGGTCCACAGACCCTCCTCTTCGTACAGTATGTTCTTGAACCGTACGGAACAGTCGTGTTCAGCGTCCTTGTTTGGGCTGAACTTCTTCACGAGCAGCGGTTCCTTGCTCGAGTTCGACGCCCTCCACGACCACTCGCACTGTACCACCGGCTTGTTCGCCAGGCACCGTAGGAAGACCGATTCGCCGGCTGCAACCTGCACGCCGCGCGACAACTGCACGAACTCGACTATAAAAGGGAAACGAAAGCTCTTTGATGGTTTTTTTCGATCGCGAGGCATAGAGATCGATCAGAGTCATTGTGACGCAAAGTAAATGTGACACTGTTGAGTGCTTTTCAATGTGCTCCGTAATTATTGAAATGACCAAAAGTGAATTTTAAGTATACTTAAATTTTAATTATACTTAAATTTTAAATATACTTATAATACTTCATGCAAGAGCCATCATTCGTATCACTGAGAGACTGAAGAAGAGACTGAATTAATTGTATTATGTGAAATGTGTTCAAGTCGAATACATTATTTAACTTAGAAAAATATAACAGAGCACTGGGCTTTAAAATCATTTTCTGCTAAAATATATCCATGACATTTACGTTATTGAACGTGAACCACAATATTAACATCAGATATAATTATGAAATATAAAAGTTTAATTATTCATATTTTCTCAAATTGCATTTTCAATTTACTATGTAATTATTTGCAAAGAATTATTTGCATGCAATCAATCATAAATGTGCCAATATAAATGTACAAAAATTGTAATATAAATTGTAATATAAAAAATGACATACATACGTAAATATCAATTAATTATATTGACATCAGGCATAATTATAAAATATAAAAATATAATTATTCCTATATTTTCTCAAATCGCAAAGAACGCAATCAATTAATTTATATCAATATAAATATACAAAAATATTGTAATATAAAAAACTGACATATCAATGATTAATTAGATACCTTCTGATAAAAGAAAACGAACGGGGGTTGCCTGGGTGAACGAGGAATTCGGGTCTATTCGTGCACCGCAGGTCCAGTAACCCTCCTGCTCCGGCAGGACGTTCTTGAACTTGATACTACATTCTCTGCTGTCATTGCCAAAGGCTGGAAATGATTTCACGTGGAGGTTCCAGGGTTGCGATTGGTTGGTCAGTTGCCGCCAGGACCACTGACATTCGTGCACCGGCACTTTTGTCTGACACATTATCTGCGCTGAGGATCCCGCTGGCACCTCAACGACACTTTCGTGCTTTGCAAACGTGATGACGATCTCTGAAACGTGCGAATGCACAAGTTGCAATTCGTCGATATTTCTTACGTAATACGCCGTTCTTGAAAACGAGGGATTCGAAAGTTGATCAACTCGCGAGAAGAATAAAAACTAAAACTCGTTGCAAACAATTAATTCTCTCTTTATTCTTGTCAACATGGAGCCCTATTATGCTAACACTTTCATTTGCAGATTCTTTAATTAGCTCAAAATCAAGTTTCTCTGAAAGGAAATGTATAGTATAATGTTTTCTCTATATTGCATGATTCATTCGCGATAATTATCAAAGTGAACTAAATTCACATGGAAACAGTATTTCACTTTTTGGATGATTCATTCAGGGAATTGTTACCAAAACTGAATGTAAATTCATCTGAATATATAAGTGAAAAATTATAAACGTTACTGATAATTTAATATTTTTAATCAAATATTGAAGCACAGTACAACATATAATGACAATACTTTGCCCCAATTTCTTAATGACAAATATATATGAACATCGACACAATTGGTGAAGACAAACAGCGATGTCAAACGTGTTTTGTCATCAAGAATTCGAGGTCGTTCGAGAGCAACTGCGTAAATACATCGTGCTTATTCACAATGCTTACGCGATTAAAATTGTAAAAACGGGACTATGGCTGAAGCTTTTCTCCGCGGAAAAACATTTAGGGCAACATTTAGCAAAAAACATTTAGGACGATTTAAACGAAGGAGATGATTTTATCGAATAATTTTGTATTTAGTCCAAAGCTTCATTTATTGGTTTACGGATAATATAAATAAAAAACCAAAAGAATAATTTTATCAACTTTTTGTATAGTACTAAAAAAAAGGTGTTTAATTACTTTTAATAGAAAATAAATTCTTATAAGAATTTACAAAAATATTATGCATTATTATATATAAAACTATTATAATATTATTTAAATAGTAAAAAACATTTAGGACGATTTAAAAGATGGGGATGATTTTATCGAATAATTTTTCATTTAGTCCAAAGCTTCATTCATTAGTTTATGAATAATATAAAAAAGAAATCAAAAAAATAATTTTATCATTGTATTATAATACTAAAAAAAGGGTGTTTCATTACTTTTACTTTTAATAGAAAATACATTCTTAGAAGAATTTACAAAAATATTATAAAAATATTATGCAACATTATATATAAAAATATTATAATATTATTTTAATAGCAAAAAACATTTAGGACGATTTAAACGAAGGAGATGATTTTATCGAATAATTTTGTATTTAGTCCAAAGCTTCATTTATTGGTTTACGGATAATATAAATAAAAAACCAAAAGAATAATTTTATCAACTTTTTGTATAGTACTAAAAAAAAGGTGTTTAATTACTTTTAATAGAAAATAAATTCTTATAAGAATTTACAAAATATTATAAAAATATTATTATATATAAAATATTATAATATTATTTAAAAAATATTATAAAAAATATATAGGTATTCTCTTGTTACAGGCATTGATATTCAACGAAAAAAGTGAAAGCTTAGGCTAAATTTGTTCGAATTCGTCTGACAAGATATTATCTAAAAAATATAGAGTAAATTTTCGAAATCAATAGGAACAAGACTGAACATCTTACCGTTAGCATTGACGATGCTAAGCTTGGCAGGCTCGGTGCTGGTGAAAGGATCGCTCGTTGAGGCTCTCGCCGCGCAAGTCCAGTATCCTATCTGCTCGTGCTTGGTGCTGGAGAATCTCACGGAGCAATCGTTGCTGCTGTTTCCGAACGCGGGAAACTGTCGTACAGGCAATGGGTTGGTCGTGGGAGTTGCCGTAGTCGCGATCGTCGGGATCGTCGTGGCTGAAATCACCAGAGAGGTTCGAGCGAACGGCACCAATGAATATTCAATGCGCGATTATAGAATTATGAGCAATATCTACGATAGTCGGCATAGAAAGATAAGACTTGACCGTCTATAAGAGTAGTTATCACTAAAAAAAGGCAATGACAGAAGAAATTTTTTTTAAGTAACTCGATTAATCCAGCGTTGAATTTATGATTGCATTAAGAATCTTTTAAATTTTTAGGGGGAGATATTTTCCTAACAATTTTAGTGGATTATTACGAAACCTGTGTACAAGTTAAATAATTTACAAATTCATGTAAAAGTAGTAATAGTAGTAGTCCAAATCGTTAGAATTGTTATAAACAGAATTACAGTTACAATTAGAAACATTGTTACAAATTCGCTTGTGATTCTTATACGAATCAAGAATTGGATTCACGAAAGAAATAATTACAGAGATAACAATGCGATATCACGCTTACTCGTAGAAACCGATGGGCTTTCACTGATGTCCGGAAGCGGCAGGTGAACCGGTGGCAATGGTTGCCAGGACCATTGGCATTCAGCCACAGGATTAGCAGTCCGGCATGCCAACAGTACGGAAGAGCCCAATATTGTTTCCGTGTGCTCCGGGATATCGGCGAACACCACGGCGATCGGCGGTGGTTTCGTTCCTGGCATTATGTCGTCCATGGAGTGACCCTCCGCTTCGACGGTCGACCCCGAGACATTTCCTACATCTTCTATCGTAGTCGTCTCAACGGATTTATCGGCTATGGGAATACCTAAATATCAGGCAATAATTTTAAATTCGTTGTTTAAATTTGCTTGGATTTAAATTTGTTTCTGTGTCTATGTGGTGAGAAACAACGTATTGTTTAATGTGTACTATCTAGTTTTCACCTGAAGTCAACGTAGCTGCAAAAGAGAACAAAGATTGAAAAAAAAACTCATTTTAATTCAATTTCAAAAAAATTTGCAGCTATTTCCGATAATGTAACGTAGGCATTTCTACTCTCTCGTGTGAAAGTGACTAATAAAAAAATCATTGACATTAAATAGAGCAAAGGTATCCCTGCGGGTTGAGCCTGCGTGAAAAATCGAAAGCGCGAGCCAGTCGCAAGTCGACGTCACGAGGACGCGAAGACGTTCAGCGCAAAGAAGAACGGATATATGTAGGACACGTCGGACAGGAAGCTACGACGGTCACGTAGATAATCGCCTTGCGTCGCGCGTCTGTCATCATGCGCAGATAGAATCAGGGTCGGATCGATAGATCAACTTGAGAATCGTGTCTCCGAAAGCAATCGGCTTTATTTCCGTATTCGCGTGACTATTTGCGGAACTGATGAAACTTTATGTTGTGCAAGAAATGTCGACGCAGGCGTCTTGTCTATTGCGCAGGCAGCTGCTAACATGCATTTACGTATAATATCACGTGAATTAAATTGATTACGATTGTAATAACAAAGAGAGATTTGGCGTGGCTCTAAACTCTGAAATACGTAAAGATTGACTAATTTAGAATAGTATAAATATTAATAGAAGATATAAATATAAATAACATATAAGATATAATTATTTTGAATATTGAATATTAATATAAGACAAGATAAAAGCTCATAATCTTGCAAATTTTTTAATAAAATACATTTGTAACATCGTGAAGTTTTGAAAATGCAACAATTAGTGATTTAATTAATGACAATTTTATCAGTTAATTAATAATTAATAAATTAATATCGTACTTCTTTGAATCATATTTTCTAAACCTTTGTAAGAGAAGAAGAGGAAAGTGGTGATCTCTCGAACTTTTGTTTTCAAACTCCAAATTAATCCAAACTGTTAAAATCTTTCGAGGGTTTCTTAAAACTAACGTTTTTAATAAAGATTTTTAATAAAGATGAACAATCCTTCGGATTGTTCACCGGCGTTCGGCGAAAGAAGAGCGCCCCTGCGACCGATTGCACGCTTTCTACATACATGGCGGATATGTAGTGCGTGCACAATTACAATGCCCGAAGTTTGTCCTTGGTATCGTCGCGTTCACCAGCTACGTTAAAGTTGACACCGTCCTTAAGACGAACGGAGCTGGTCGCTGACACTGGAAGGTCGTTTCCACCTTACATTGACACACTGATCGTTGGCGAATGGTTTTATAGCTCTACGTGCCGATCGACCTGATTAGACCTGATCGAGTGTCGGAATCCCCGAGCGGATTCCTCGCAACCAGCCGTTGCACCAATTTCGTAACAGCCGTAATTCCGTGCAACGTTACGTCTTGAATGATGGGCAATAGAAATTCGCAAGCACGGGTCAAGATAAAGTATCACACACATTTTAAAGATATTATTATATAATATAAAGTATTATTATACAACCATTTTTTAACTATAAGTTAAAAATTGTAAGCTTTTAACGGATATAATTTCCGCTTAGAGAATATTTGGTTCTTGGTTTGGTCTTCAATTTTGTTATTTTTACGCTCGTCAAAAATATAACCATTCTTCAAGTCAATCCTCCCACATTAATTTCTAATTTTAACTTAAGATGCTAATTTTATTTAAGGTGTTTCCTACCTCGCCTCAACATTCTTTGCTGACATCTAACTTTCACGCTCGCTTTATAGAACACGATTTAGCCACTACGGAGAGTCGACCAGGAATTTTTCGGACCGAGGAAGCGTATAGATTCCACCGAGTTACTGTTAACTTTCTTACGCTTTCTTTGACAAATATGCATATCTCAGCAGGAGGACTTAAATATTACAGAAGATTGATTACTTTTTGATCTTTTTGAAAAGCTCGATATTTCTTTTTCGAGAGTTCAAACTTTTTTTAGAAGAGCAGAATTGATAAAACATGACTAATAAGGATGATGGAATTTCATCCCCAGACCTTTAAACAATAAATCAGAAACATAGCAGATAGGATCGCACAAGATTAATTTGACAAAAAGGAAAATAGATCCGCGAATAATCAATTAATAATTCTACAATTAATAATTATTGTATTATTCTATAATTCTCTCTCTCTCTCTCTCTCTATAATTAATAATTATTATTAATAAATTAATAATTAATAACTTTATAATTCTCGCTCGCGAATAAAGAGTATAGCTTTTTAAAGACCAATTCGATTCGCTGTCCTTTGATCAAATTCATTTTGTATTTTTTTGTGGCGCACAATAGTCACAAATGATATAATTTTGATGAAATATGTCACAAAAAAAAGATGCGTTAAAGAAAAAATAAATCGTATAAACATATAAATAAAGAAGACGTTTAATAGTGAAATTAATTGATGCAAATGTTTGATCTGAAATTCTGTGTTTCTTGAAAATGGTCACTGTTAAAAATGAGTTATCTTAAAAATAATGCGTGTGTGTGTGTGTAAGAATAATTAAAATTTCATTAACTGTTATAATATTTTTTATTTCAAAGAAGGAAATCTTTAAAACACATAACTTTCAATTTCTCATCTCTGGGAGATGCTAATTTTCCTACAGACAATATTCCTTCCAAAATTACCAATTCAAATACTTACGCCATACGGAAGATCGTTAAGGCAAATGCAAATCGTCAGCTCGTATGAATCAGAATTGTGCGTGTTTTAAGTAGTTATGCGTCAATTATCATCTCTGATATTGTCCGATGCTGTTTAACTGCCGATAATTATGAAAATTATTAATCATCACAACAGATGCGCAGTAACATTAACATAGATGTAACACGCGTTATTTCCTATTTATGATAACAAAAAGCGATGTACTACTCAAGATCTATGATCGAATACGAGATACAGGATATAAATTTAAATAAAAATGTGTTACGAAAGTGTGAGATATTGTTGCTTTACGGTTATTTTCTCTGCAGATAATTACGGTAATCAAAATTGTTATAAAAAATCTATTGCCTATCTATTAAAAAATTATTCTCGTGACGATTATTTAGAAAAAATTAAATTTTTTCTAAAGACATAACTGTCCGGACGGAATTCTTTTTTCTGCTTTCTTTCCCAACGAGATTTCAACGTTTATTACAAGCACATTGCATCATATTTATGCACTAAGAAAAATGCACCTTTCTGATGAGGCCTGGTTTCAAGTGAAACTATAAATGAAATCATTCGTGGAAGCATTCTGTTCGTCAAATTTCCCAGAAGCAAAAAGCGTTCTTAGACTTTACGATTTATTTGACCGAACTATATAAAGTGGCTGTTCTCTTTTTGCGGGAAGTGAAAAATCCTTGACGTCATCACTCTTGCTCTGAGTCGAACAGGTTTTAATTGACTACAGATTACAAAAATCCACATTATTATGCCGTGCTGATTATAAGCATAAATTAAAAATAATAATGACTAATAAAGATAGTAAAGAGCAATGCGTTTTAGAATATCTTGTTTATGATATTGAGATAACTTTCTATGTAAAATGATCTTGATTATACATTTTTAAATTTATCAGCATTTGAGAGAGAGAGAGAGAGAGAGACCTTCTTTCTTTCTGGTCTTTTCGATTTTAACATAAATAGCATCGCGATAGACTTTCGATTTGGTTTCTCTACTCAGTAATTAATCCCGGAAATGCGCGCGGCTAATCGCAGCCCTCCGGTTTCCTGCCTATAGATCGACTCATCGCGAATATTAATCGATCGCACCATTACCATTACCGGTCAGACTCGGAGATCCATTGCCATCACATTCGTTTCCGCTCACGAGATCATTTTCGCTAACATTTGCATGCGAAATTTTATAATTTCCTCACTTGCTGTCCAATTGAACATATATGTATAATATATGCCAGCAAAAATTTAAATCGCGGACATTATCGGTCGTAAATCATTCTACGATCGATCACGACCAATTCCGCAGAATTCTTGAAAGCTTTTCTCTCCTTTCTGCTCTCTACATTGTTCTTTTATTTATTTCACCTTTGTCTCATTTCCGTTTCCATTATTTATTAATTTTGTTACCATTATTAATTCTATTTATCGTTTACATGATTTTTATTTTACTTTCTCACTTTTTCACTCCCTGGAAACATGAATTTTTATTATTCCTAGGTTTAATCGGCGTAATCCAATTAACTTTTTCCAACATTAATATTATTTGCTGTTTACGTATAATTCTATTACCGAACTTTGCAACGCTTTGTATTTCTTCGTGTCCCGACGGTGTTCGTTGCAGGATAGTAATTAACCGATCTGTCCTTTTCTCTTTCTCTCTTTCCTCCTTCTCCGTCTTTCTTCTCACGCACGGCTGACTTCGAACCGAGGTATGTGCACGTCCGTTTTTTATATTTACACGACGGTGACGACGTCGACGCCTTGAAACCTGAGAATTCCGTAAACGGCAAGACGCACGTCTGACGAGCGCGGGAGCCGAGCTGATCGTGTCAAGGATATGCAGGAATGTGCATCCTTCGTCCGCAGGAGTCCGCTGTTATCTCATGCTAATCGCGCGGACATTTTCGAGGAGACATCACTATAAAAACTATCGGACTTCTATAATTCCGCGTTCATTACTTTTCATCTCGCCCCTTCTTTACCCATGATTATCTAACACACGCAAGAAGAGGAAGCTATTCGTCTCCGTTCTCATCAATACAACTGCAATCAATTTTATCCTGATGCTTCGAATGCACCTCCGTGATGTGAATTAAAGCGCGAAGAAAGGAAGATAAAAGATAAAATGCATATGTTAAAAACGTCAATGCCGATATCATTTATCTGACTTCACCAGCTCGAACGTGCTCGTGCCGCGTGAACAAGAGATAATTTATGTGTCACCGTATTTCATGTAAATTACACAGCTTACACACGGCAGTGTCGTTAACGGTATCGTTGATAGTAAACCACGAGGAACGATTCAATGAAATTCGATCTATTGACGCGTGACGTCCGACTAATCGGCACTTACTACTTACACAGTCCCGACGAGCATCCAAGTTACACGTTGCTCAAAACTTCTACCTGATTACTGGATAGTATCGGAGGTAAACATTATAAACCAAATAAACTGTACAAATATTCTAAGTCTCTCTGCTCCTAAGTTTTCGTCAGAAACCATATTCTAAACGAAGGGTAAAAACGAAGCCAGATAACAGTTCCACTGATATATAATTATATAAAAAATTATACAGCAAATGTTTCGACTTGAAACGTTTGACTTTATTTCAAGTTAACGTTCGTAAATTTTCTTTAAAAACAATATTCTAAACGAAGGGCAAAAACGAACGAAGCTAGATGACAGTTCCACTGATATATAATTGTATAAAAAAACGAGGGGTTTTGGTCACTGAGGTAATTTTTGTACAAGGGCTAGGTAATTCGGCGTCAATCCAAAAGAAATTTTGAGTAATCCAAGGTAACTTTTGGTATTTCTAAATAATCGTTAGCATTCTCAGATAATCTTGGGTAATTTCAGGAAATCTAAGTAATTTAAAGGTAATATCAAATAATCTGTAGATAATTCTAGGTATTCTTAAGGTGGTCTCAGAAAATTTGAGTAATCTAAGGTAATCTTTAGTAGTTAGAGTGCAGTTATAGTGCAGTCCCCCCCCCCCCCTGGGAATACGAGGTAGTCCCAGGGAATCCGAGGAAGTACCAGACAATCCCAGGGAATCCGAAAAAGTACCAGGCAATCTCAGGAAATCCGAGGTAGTACCAGGGAATTCAAGGAAGTACCGAGTATTCGAGGAAGAATTTTGGAAATGTATTCAAATTATTTAATGAGTTTATCTGATTATTCCTAATTTCTACACTAGTTACATTTAAAAAGGGATGGATTAATGAAAGGATATCTGTATGTTCTTTATTGTTTTGTCAACTCTATCGAATTTTCTCTTATTTTTCCGTTTTCCCTTTTTTCTTGCAAGGATAAAAAATTCCTCGAAATAGGAAATTTTCTCTCAAAGTGGAAACACCGAATAACACTGTCATCTGGATTCGTTCATTTTTACTCTTTGTTTAGAATATCGTTTTCAAATAAACTGTGATTTACCTCATCGTCCGTTTATTTTTTTCCCCACAGAAACGTATACGAATTACTGTCGCAAGCTGCTGGTTCCACTATTCCGCTTGACAAAGCGTCGCAGTTTTCATTGCATCTTCATTTTAAATTTAATTCCATCTTCCTATATCCTATTTCTTTCGGTACATTCAGTTTTTACATACACGGTTCTGACGTTAGTCCAGTTTCGCGTAAAAATTCATTTATTCAAGATAGCGGAAGTGATAAAGCCTATATTTCCTAGTTATCTTTGACACATCCGGGATTACCTGCTATCACGAACGCAATTTTTATTAAATACATAGGATGTCTCTCTCTGTGAAGGAAACGGAAAGAAATCGCGTCGATCTCGTGGAATGATAATCGCAGCCTATTCTTTGCGAGTTTCGGCGTGGCGGGCCTTGTATCGCTCCTTTTTCCTCCTCCTCTTCCTCCTTCCTCTCGTAAAGCACGCAACGCCGCTGCCGGCCCCGAAAGAACTGGTTCTCCCTCAGGGAGGGTGGTTAAACCCGGTGCAATGCATGCATTTAGTGAAACATCGCGCTGGAATGCAAACACATGTGGTGGGCAGAGGAGGGTTGGTAGAAGAAGGTTGCATGGAAGCCGTCCGACAGGACGGAGGGGAAGGGAAGGCAGAGAAGAGAACCCGCGCGAGCCGGAATTTGTACGAATTCCTCACCGCCCCCGGCGTCGAGGATGTATTTTATGTACGGCGTGGCGTGATGCACCGGTCGACCTGTGAGAATCGCCTAGGATATCCCGATTGGAATACCACTGCGTGCTGTGTGTGCGTGCGACGTGTGCATGTGTCTCTAAAGTCCTGTTTTGAACATGAATTCGTTCGCATCTTACGTAATTGCACGGACGCTAATGCCAAAACCACCATTTGGAAACTTTATATTTTATGTACCCTTAGCTGGTACTCTGGGGTACCAAAAGCCTCAAGCAAATTCAACTAATTTTTGTCTAAAATTCACTTCATTTTTCCAAATAAATATCTTTTTTTCAACAGCCACTGACTATTTGACAACCATCAGACTATTTTTTCTGAAAGTGTTGTATCTCAAGAGTATTCAGTTAATTTTTTAGTTTTTAACATACAAAAATGGAAGAGTTTTGAATTTTTAAGTGAAAATAGTCATTTTTTTCTTTTATCTTCAAAAAATTCTTTTTTCACAGTCACTATTAAATTTAATCAAAATAACCTATGGCACATGTTAAAACAAGTATCAAAAAATATCTGAGAATTTTTTCAAGTAAAAAAATCAGTAGCTTCCTCGCAGCAAGCATTTTTTTATGCCTGGGATCTCAAACACACCCAGTGTGCCAGTTATGAAATTCTGAAGAAGTGTACCAGCTAAGAGTTAAGCTTGTTGGTTTGGTCCCGTTAATGAAATCATCGGCGCTGACGGTATCTCGCATTTCCGTCAAATAAATCCTGCCTCGAATTGACAGCGTTCCGTCTTATGCGGATTCTTGCAAATTCGCTGACGAAGAAATCGTGCAGCGTCGAGAACGGCACACGTGATGTATTGCGTTTCGCTCTGATTCCGGTCGCGTGAAAGATCCCGGAGTGATTTCGCCTAGTAGTCCCCTTATAATGTCGTCAGGCGAAAACCGCCGTCATCGATTTGTTATTCTGGCGACATGCGCAGGACGAAAGTGAATCGATCGGGGCTAGTTCGGGATAGTTTTTAAATCACGACAAGTCCGTTCGAACTCTTCTAATTGTAAAATTCGCGAGTGCTCTTATATTTATTGTGAAAATTCTTATATAAAGCTTTTATATTTATCGTAAATTCTTCATCTAATTTAACTTTAAAATCGATATCGATTTTAAAAGTTGGTGATTTTTCTGCATTTTAATGTGCTACAAATCTAGTCGGCAGTACAGATAATTTGCCAGACGTGTCGATAAACAATTGAAATTTGTTTAAATCTATTTATATTTTATCATCCATCGTTTTTTATTTCTTTCCGCATAGATCGGCACCGTGAATTGTTGATTTTCGACTATACTCTACATGCAATAAATATTTGTATCGTTAAATGTGTTTCTAGATTGCAAATAACACAAATGTGATTATGTCACGATTATTGAAAGATGACATTTCGCAACAAAATAATTTTTGTATTGAGCGCAACGCATTCCTTCTAAATCGCCCTTTAAATTTCACGCGGCTATTCGCCTCTACGCACGTGCGTCTTCCGATGACGTGCTGAACTTGTTAATGAAACGCAATCGCCGTGTCGTGGCGTAGAAGGAGAAAAAAGATCCCGAAACACAAATCGCACGCGAGAGAACCGCCTCGAGCTGGTTTCACTGCCAAGGTGAATCTATTTGCGACGCGTAGAAGTAGATTTCAATGCTAGGAAGGCGATGTCGAATCGAAATGCTTTCTCCTTAGAATGGAATTTCCAATAAAAGACCTTTCCCAGCATTTTTTTAAAAGATAAATTGCGAAATGAAAAGTAAAATAAAAAATCTACTCATACTCTTTATTTTATATTTTATATTAATGATATCGAAATAAGATTATTACAAAATAAAATTGTGTATTATTTTAATTGGCAAATTTATTATCTTTTTTGTGAAGATATGTAAATCTTATAAATATACCTATAAAATTATTGCGCATCACAAAATACGACTTGTGGATTTGTAGGCTTATTAGATGTATGAACAATGCCAAACATCAATATATCGAAGTAATATGTGCGATTTTGAATAATGAGTAATAGACTGCAGTAGTAAATTAAAGAAAAAATTGCAATTTTTATAATTATACGATGTTTCTACCAGAAAGAAAATGTGTTGTAGAAACAAATTGATTGCATGAGGAGTAAAAAAAATATGAAAAATATTCGCAAACATATTTTCCGCGACTCACGTCTCGCGTTGCGATCTTTCTCTCAAATAAAATTTCTAAAATTTTGTTAAAAATTAGAAGTTAAAAATTTTAGAAAAATTAAAATTAAAAGAGCAAATAATAAAATATATTTCAATTTTTTTCTGTATTTCAATGAGCGACAAATCTAGTCGGTCCGCAGATGATTTGCTAGACGAGTCGATAAACAATTGAAATTTGTTTATTAATGTTTAATAAAACATATGCCTAAAGGACAAAGAATCTCAGATTTTTGCGCAGTGAAACCTGAATTCCGGATCAGTTTCTAATATTCGAGGCGAATCGAACAATCACGTTGTGTCGATCGTGAGACCAAGTGCCCTCGCAATAGTGATTTCAAATGCAACCTTTGTACCGTGATTTGATATTGCGTGGCCCTGGTCGCGATTAAGATCTTTGGAACAGTAAAAGTGATGATGGTTCGCAGCATATTGATTCCGTATTACACAACGTTACTTTATCGTGCATTATTATTTAGTGTTTATTAGCGCGTGTTAACAATTGCAGATAACAATTGATTAGTGAGCGGCTTAAGCAGGATTGTTCAAGGCGATCCCATGCGTGGACATTACATAATCATATGGGAAGGTTACTTGTGAGAAGCCGAGAAAATGTTATACTATCGTAAAATGCTTTCTGTTTGAATTGCAAAGATAATTATGTTCGGAATATTATTTAAGATTTATATCATTTTGACGTGCTTCGTCTCTTATTATAGACATTATATGCAGGCATTAAATTATGATAATTGTATGACACAGAAAGCGCGGGAGCGCAAACGAGATCAGGCAAATCAATGTTAGCTGGAGTTTAATTCAAACTGTGATTATTTTTAATATAATAAAAGTACCTTTTAATACGATAAAAATTCAGTTTTAACGGCTACTTACATATCTACGCTAAACACAACGATTAAATGAATATCCGCGACTAAACCCACAAGGGCAAAACGTGAGCTCGGAATCCGAGGATAAGATCCTTTAGAGCACGACACGCAGAGTGTGTAACCAACCGATTTCACTGACCACGAAGATGTCTTTGGTCTTTAGTGCAGGAAAGCATGAAACACGGATGCGCATTTATTCGCGATTGTGAAGATGTCTTCGAGCGCGAATCCGACATCTTGACCGAATATTCGAAGATGTCTTCAAATAAAAAGCGAGAGCTCGAAAAGAAACTTACGATGAGTGATAAGTTCAATTGGCGAAATTGCGAGCGATTGAATGATCGATACAAGAGGCTCGAGCCTTTCAAACTGCTGTTTTCTAAAAGATTCCAGGTCCTTCACTTCTGTCGTTGAAAACTTAGCAGTCGAAAAATAGTATCGTCTGACAATTTTTGTTAATATTAATTTAAATAAAATAATTAAAATAATTAAAAAATAATAATAATAAAACAAACAAGAGGAACATAAATATAATATTTGCTTTTAACCTTTATGTTTATGACACATGTATTTCTAACAAAAACCAAAGGATCGAGCAAAAACTGTTGCTAAAGTTCAAAATTTATTAGCGTTACATAAAGAAAGGGATGATTATAAAATTAATGTGATTAATGTGATTTCAAATAATATAAAAAAATTAAGAAAATTTTGTAGTAAGTTATTTCTAGTTTAATTAATTAATAGTGTAACTTAAATTAACGGTAGTTCGATTCAAAGTTTAATAATAAAAACAACAGATGAACAACAAATTCTTCTAGATGACCGTGAAATTTTCCAAAGACAGCTATAAACTGACTCTCCTATATTTTGACATATAATTCATTAAAGTAAACAGGTTGAACTTAAAGATTGTCGCTCCGACTTGGCGAATATTCTAATACAACTATGTCGTTGTCGAGTGGAAAGGAAAAAGATTTTCAGGGACTCCACGCTGGAACGAAGAACAACGCATCCTGCGTTACATAATGCATTAATCTCCATCGCGAGTCCCTGTAATCGCCCAATTACGTAAGTAATTTTCATCGAGGCAATCAATCGACAACGCATCAAATTTCTGTCATTACAAATCTACGACCGATGCATACTCAAGTGCTTTGGTAAATGGCACTGTCAATTTGCAGTCGCGTTTAGAAATAAGCATCGATCGTTCTAGCTTTCTATTTTAAGACGCCTCACATCAATTAATAAAAGCTATATTAAGAGCACCAATTAGAATGCAAACGACTGCTCGTAATTTACGTGATAACGAGCGTAATTGTCGAGATCGCTTTACAGGCCGAAACTTTATTAAAACAAGATTAAAAGAAAATCGAACTTTAATGTACTTAAGCGAGGAGAGTGAAGGCGGATGTCTCTCAAAATACATTAACTCGCCGTTTTTAGACAGTCTTTATTATCACTAATTAGTTTACACGTTCGCTCGTGGTGAAATGAGCCGGTCGAATGTGTCCTCTATTGCTCCGAGGAACCGTTATTATTATTATCCTTGGCGAGCGTTACGCTCCTTTTAGATAATTTCCCCAGACTTTAAACCGTTTAACGCCGTTTAAATCGTAAGGTTCGCTGGCCCATGTTTCCTCACTGTGCAACGGGATGGTATACGTTTCCTATCACCGATGCACTTCCGTCGCGTCTTTAATTAATTTCTAATTTAAATTAGTCGTTCGTTTCTTCGATTTTCAAACACATATAGTTGAGCGTTTATAATAACTACAAAGAAGCGTTAGTTTTTATATCAAATCTTTCTTCTACAAAAACGCGTGAGGAACTTCTAAACCTTTTTTTTTTAAATCAGTAATTTTGTAACAGATTTTTTTCACATGACTTATAACAAAACTGCGGATGCCTGCATTATTTTTAAAGACCAAAGTATCGAATTGCAGTCTGCTAACTAATTTAGTGCGATTAATCTAAACGATTGACAGGCGGAAAATCGGCAAATCAAGAGACACGGTAGTGTCTTGTGCTAAGTCCGCGCAAGCACAAGACACTACCGTGTCTTATTACGCGAGTCGGTCAGTTGAGAGCACTCAATATTTCTGGTTTTCATATATCCGCTCAACGGATCGACTTCTAAGTAGTCTCAATCGATAGAGCGGGGTCGAATTATATAATAAAAGTGTTTTTATTTTTGGTTGTACTTACCGCGACAGACGATGGCGAGGGCCAGCAGGGTGATCCAGGCGATCATCATTTTGGAGAATGATCGGGACATCATCCACGACAACAGCGGCACATTTATCGCTGCGGTACGACGAGCTGTGGCGACGACGAGACGGAAACGTTGTACGTCTCGGAGCGCACGTGTACTGCCGAGACGTTTGTTCGCGTGCGATTGGTACTCGCGACGGCACGACGACGCGCATGTAAGGGCGTCCTCTTCTTCACGGGAGACACGAGCGTTCCTCTAGCTGTCCGTCTTTCACAGTGACTTGGATCTCTATGCGGTTCGCTACCTGAAGACCTGCCAGGTGCACGACTTCGTCGGTCGGTCGATTCGTGACGCTTCCGTTCTCAGGCAACTGATCTTGCCGGAATGAAATCACCGTGAAGACGCAAACGACATGAAGGGTCTTCGGTATTGTTCGGATGATTGACTGCATTGAATGGATAGGCATTAAGTTCTATTCGGATCTTTTTGGTATAGTTGTTGTATGTGTGTTCATGCACCTAAAGTGCGACACAACAACACAGTAAGAGGCAAATAAGACGAGGATAAAATCTAATGTGACTTGGCAAGTTCTAATAAGATATCTGTGTGTGCTACATTCAATAGTTCAGAGTCAGTGTGGGAGTTGATTCCAGTTTTTTGCTGTTTTGTTATGAATACATCTCTGAAATCAATCTTTTTTGGAAAACGTGGTTCTATATCTAAGATCTCAGCAAAAGGCTGGCCGAAATTTAAAATGTGTTTCTGAAACTACCGAATGCTTACTAGGATCTGACTTAATGTTAGACCTCTTTTATCCTCGTCGACATATGCAGTATCACGATCATTACATGACAGTAGACAACATTATTATTTATACTTTCTGCTCTCTTATTCTTATCTTTGTGTACTTTGATAAAACGATCTAGACGATTAACACAACGGAAGCATAGCCTCATGTTAGATCTTGAAATACTGGAATTCACCATCTTATTAAAGATATTAATAAAGTCTTATTGTTAAAATTAGGATTTATTGTTAAGAATTTTGGAGCAGTCTGTATAAATAATAAATTTTCATGCGTTTGTTATCGAAAGAGAAGGCGAGATTTCGTGGTTTTCGTTCCCTTATCTCGCACGTGCGCTTCGTGTCGAATGTCACTCGATCTATCTGCGCAATATTTATATATTGTACATAAATTTTTATGTGCGAATACTTCTATCAAATATCTTCTATGATAACGCTTTTAAAGCTTGTAAAGCCTTATCATAGCCATTTCGTCGAAATACACCTTTACTCGCGTGATGGTGGTGATTTATAGAGCGATCGATGGGAAGAGGGTCACTACTGCACAATGAATACTCTAATCCTTTGTGTGCGAAACAAGATTAATTATTCTAAAACTTTTTGCTTTGTTCTTTCGAGTGTGACTTCGCTTTGTCGCGCAAAAGGAGTCAGAAATCTTTAAGAAACAATCACGATACATTGATTAAAATTTTTTAAATCAATGTATCGTGATTTTCTCTTAACGTTCTTTTTGTCTGCCCCGTTTTATTTAAAATTTTATCTATTATACCTATCTGTAACAAAAATTAATATCTATATATTTCAATAAAATTCATAAAATTCTATCAAAACAAAAATTGAATTATAATTATAAATAAATTCACAAATATTATTTTTTACTTAGTATTAAGTAGTATTTTTTATCCGCTTCAAAATAATGAATTCGTACAAGTAAAACAATTTTTTAAAAATTAGTATAAAAATTATTTTACAGTTTGTACGATCTCTCTAAACTACTTTGCTGATGAAATGAGGGTTGGCAGTATTCATAATTTTACTGTTTTAGTGTTTAATTAATTTTAAAATTAAATTTATTAGTGTTCAATTAATCGAGATCTCTCAATTTGTTATTTCTCGATTTTTGCTGGAAAATACTTGATGTCTATTGCGTCCGATAACTTTTGAAATAAGTGGAATCATTGCGAGTATCGGTAATAATCGCGTTCTTAATATGGGCGGACCTACTCGAGCGTAAAGTAACATGGCTAATTACTGGGTTGCTCTCTTAATTAGCATATAATGGAGCGCAAAGCGATCGTAAACAAGCAATCGTCTAAATATAACGTCAGTCTTAAATAAAGCTGCACTTGCAAATGCATTTCCTTGAACTTTCCACTTTGATTAACGGAATGCCAGGCTGATTCATCAGGTTATGGGTAGTTTGCGAACGAGGGTGGAATATCGGTTTGGATAAAAATCATGAAATTCCTTAAAACTGACTGTTACTTCGATTAGTCATTCATGCATGCTTTATACTTTTCTCACTTTTTTCAGAATTATATGAAGATCTCAAATGATCATAACTCAAATATATCAGCCACAATTTTAGATAGAAATAAAATTTTTAGAAATTTTGGAGGAATAGTATTTACGTTATAATATTGATGTGAATTATTATATAGTGTTAAATAATAATAATATAGTAAAATAGTTAGCTTATTTATAAATATTTATTATTAATAGTACTTCTTTGTTATAATTTTTTATAAATATTTTTAAAAATTAATAATTAAAATATATAATAATTAAAAATGATCAAAAATGAGAAGAGAATAAACCGTATGTTTAACCTGCATTTTTTGAAAGGAAATAATTTGATTTCTCATGAAGAAATTTAAAAAAAAGATTAATTATCTGTGATAAGTTTTCTTTCTTGTGGAGTCAAGTTCTTTACAAGACACTCGTATTTTCTGATTCATCCTATTACATTCAAGTGACGATCGTTTGAACCACGCGCATACATCTGATCGCTCACGCATCTCTATTAACGTAATACTGTCACCATTATCGCGTGCGCGAATACCGTACATTAAATGACGGTTCGTGCGTTTTCTTCATTCTACTTAACGCAAAAGTATTTCCTGCGTAAGCACGCACGTAATTTTCAATTCATGAATGTCGCAATATTTATGATATCATGCTTCATATCACTAATTCGTTAGTATAATCAACGTAATCCACGTCACAATCATCCCTTGAATGTTTTCCCCACTTATCAATATTATGCATTCGAATTCTCCCGCTTCAAATTCATTAACCATTTAATCGTGTTTTCCCATTCATTAAAATTATTTATCAATTATTAATCAATTATTGAGATGTTTTTTTGAATATTAATCCTAATATCTAAATACTTTCAAAATATTTTTATAAAAATTATTACAAAAAATGCCTCTTATTTCGCAAATACCTCTTCTAAGGTCTATTCTCTTCCTCTTTATTTATTCTTTTTCTCTCTCCTCCTCTTTTTCAAAAGAGAGAGTCATAAACTAACAATCGTGACGATTTCGCTAATTTCTTGAAAACATTATTATTCAACACATATTACTTCTAAAAATTTTATAAAATCTCTTCGTATTTTTTCACCTTATTCACTTTTCTTTACTTCATTATTTTTCGTTACTTTGTTATCATAAAATTATTTTAATCAATCCTCAAGTCAATTCGACTGGAACCGATAGTATTCAAATATAATGTTGTATTTTTAATATTTTCAACATTACTCACTGTATTTCTCTGATCCTGAAAAGTATCTCTTCTTTTCTCGAGCTCGATCGATTAAAAAGTAAAGATTTTTCGCCGATCTCTTCAAGTTGATGTACTCGTTTTGTGTCAAGTAATGAATACTAGTATCCGCAGAGTATCCGTAGCACTAAACGTTCCGCGGTTCAAACAGCAGGCTACGGATTTCAACCGTCGCAATTGTGAATCTCTTGGATCCCGTCGGTACCCGAATTATTCATCAATGAGTACACCAGGTGCGACTCCAAAGTTGAAGATTTTATATGAAAAAAAAACGCGTCTGTCACGCAAAGTGTACGCACTGCAATCGCGTGTAAATCTCGTGCCAGGTACCTTTCGTCACGGACTCTAGGAAAGATTAGAGTATTCGGATTCCCAGTCCACTAGTGAGTACAAAGTGGGGGTGCGTGCCGTACACCGGGGGCCTGCTTTTCCGACTCGTATTCGAAATTTTTCCGGCTACCAGTTCTGCGGGCGGCTTACGGTTCGTCCGCTGGTATCGAGTGGTACCGGTGGTATTCGCGGGGTGTCCGCCGCATGCGGAGTGTCGCGTACTCGCGGAATGGTGCACCGACTACAACTGTAAGCGGCTCGACGACGGTCGTCGCCGACCGCGCACCAGCGCGACTCGACCGGCCGCAAGTGGGGGTCCAACGTTACCGGGGGTACATGCGTGCCGATGGGATGGCCCGAGGGGGGGCCCCTACCTGTCTACTGACGGCGTCGACGGGGGCCCTACCGACCTCCCACTTGACGGCCCCCACAGATAACCTCTGAAAGGGTATACCTCCTCGTGAAAGACGAGCGATAAGGTGTATCTGCCCGGTGAGGAATTCCTAAGTGGAGCCGTTCAACGGTTTTTACGAGAATTCGAGACAGATTTGCTTATTGACGGAGAGACGCTGCGTGTTTCGAAAAAAAATGTCATACCAGCTAGAGAAAATAGGATAGCATGGATTGAAGTAAAGGAGTAGACAGATAGATAAATGTTTTACGTAATACGTATCGATTAGGACTAAAACGGAATAGATAGAAGTATAATTAAAACTTTAATATAAAAGAATTTACTAAATGTTAAAATAGTGCAAGTAATATTTGTAGAAGAATAAATGAGAAAATAGAAAATAAAAAGCCCTCCAAATTACAGTACCGACCAAAATTATATCATCTTTAGGTTTTTGAGTATAACTTATTTTAAAGTGTACGAATCTTTATCAAATCATAACATGCTTTAATGGTAAGCTTATTGAAGAAATAACTTTTCATTCATAATAATGAAAGCAATAACTTGTTAAAAATTAATTTCATTAAAAATTTCCAAAATATGTTAAATTTAATAATAAACTTTAAACTATTTTATAATAATAAATATTTAAAAAATGAAGAACAAAACTAGTTATAACTGTAAAAAAAATTACTGTGACACGAAAAACAAAAAAAACACAAAGATGCGATTTTGGGGAAAATTAATAAAAAATTCGAAAATCATGGTATATTTTGTCAAATCTCATTATACTTCATGTACAAGGTGTACTTCCTTCCAGGTGTCTATTGTAAAATTTTTAGCGCATTTGATGTACTTTGACAAAAGTTCTTTGAAGAAGGAAAAAAAAGGTGATATAATTTTGACCGGTACTGTAATTCATTGACATTTACATTTTTATATTTGCAGTGTGAAGAAGTTACGTTTCTGAAAATAGCTAAAAAATTTGCTCGAAGTTAGTTTGATTTTTCTGGTCGAATGATTTCAATATTACTGAACACTTGATCTTATCTTGAACTGCATCTGAAATATTTTATAAACTGGCGACCGAGTTAATAAATTTCCGAAATTAATCAAAACATTGAGAAAACGCGAAATGATTTTTCTCAACCAGCTTCAAGAGGCAAGGATATTTAGCTTGGTCTAATAGTTCCGAAGCACGCACCCGGAAACGGATAACGTGCACATACATAGATCGGATCTTGCCTTCGACCATGCGAAAGGCTGTGAAAAAAAAACTATCGCGCGTAACAGGATGCGCCGGACACGTATCTTTCGATCGAAACGGACAGCGTCGATATGGCTTGCTGTGACGATGATGTTCATCCCCGCGAGGCACAATGAACAATAATGTGCGTTCGCCATCACAGAACATCAAGGCAGTAACGGAACTTTTATTGTGACGCCGCGAGTGACGATGAAATAATATCGCGTATCCTGAAAGAAAATGCGCGATGCGCTCGAATCGTTCATTTAATCGTTTTGATCTTTATCTTTAGCTTATCAAAAGTTGCCTGCGGAAAAAATTTTTTAATGGGACATAACTCTTTATCGTGGTAGAAGTAGCAACTCGATACCGGAAAGAGAAACGTGAGCGAGATGATCAGAAAAATATTAATAGACATTGCTGTTGTCGTAAAAACCATAATTTTACCGGTCCATTATATCAAGGAAGAGTGAGTGGTGCTTTTAATCAAATTATATGTTATCGATGTTTTTTTTTCTGCGATTGAGACGGTGAACGGGCCGAATGTTTGATCGATCGTAACGGTAGGCATCCTGCGAATTTTTAGATGCGATCATTTTACGTCAAACGTGGGATACGGGGTCTGACAAAAATTGTAGGAAGAAAGGGAAAGAGACGCGTGTCTCTAATTCACGTCGAAGATCCAGATTCTAAGTAGATCGACTTGGACCGTCGTCAAGTTCGCACGAAATTCTTCGGCGTACAAGTTCAAGGCTCGCATAGCAGCACGGATACCTTCAAGGTTACCGAGTGTGCAAATACCGTGATAGTATGGTCGCGCAAGTGGTCGGCTTTCTCATTGTCGGTCGAGTTCGGTCAAGATCTGACATAAGGGCACCGTCAAAGCATCCCGTCAAAGAAACTGGTCGATGCTATATAATCAATCGGCCTAATGGCGCAAAACCGGCGCATTCCCTCTCATCCTCCTCCGCTGCATTTCTCAACGAGAAAGAGAGAATTCGTTCCCTCGGCTCGGTCGCCGGAATTACTCAATGGAAATAACGGAATTAGTCATCGCGGGCGTGACTGTGAATCACGGCGGTGCCCAAATTTTCTGTCATAATCTCGCAGGTAGAAAATACCTTGCGAGATGGAGGGACGATCTTGAGAACCGTCGAGGCTGGCCGGCCGTTGAAGTCGACCTATGAGTGAGCTTCGCGGCTGTCAAGAAAATTGAATAAAGAAATATAATGGATATCATTATTAGAGAAAGTATTTCTTCTGAAACAATGCGATGTTTGCGACGCGAATGCTCAAAAAATTACATTCGTTATTAATTTACATTTTAATGAAGAAAAGAGAATATTTCATTACGTGAAAAGACGTGAAAAATATCCCGTTAAATTAAAAATGTAAGTTCAAGTGGAACTTACAGCTGTGCATGTTTAATCTAAGCGCAAACAATACATTGATAATAATGACAAGTGGGACAATCTGTACAAATCGAAGGCTGAAAGCTAATCGCCGCGGTGGAAAAAAATAAGCTTGTTAATCGTCCGGCGGATGCGCCGACCCGGAACATGAATATTTCTAATTCCACGTAATCGTTCGTCATTGTATAAACAAGGAAGGTGGAATCACGATACGCTTGTGTGTCGCGTTAGTAATAACGCAACTATTTTATGCCGCTTGTTGTTCAGATTGTTTTAATCCGAATGGAACGGAAGACGGCGCATCGTGTACAATGACCGTAATAAGGTAGCCGGGAGTATCGATCGTCGCTGGTAATTGTGCGGGCCAAACCTTCCGCACAGTGGTACCATCGTGTACCATTTTACCACTGTTTAACGATTCGCCATTTAGCCCCGCAAACACCGCATAAATATTGACAAAGATGCAAATTAGTCTTTTTTAAACTAAATGCGGTTTTCGACTCTGTCTATCCAAGTCCAAGTTCGTGAATTTTCGCTCGCTGTAATTTTCTGAAGTTATAAATTAATGGCATAATCGTTATTTAAAAGTGACAGATGTATTTTACGTAGTTTCTATGTGCGTGTATAAAAATAGTTGCGAATTTTTTAATAGATTTTTAATAAGTTTCTACTTCAATCAATATTCTAATTTTGATGACAAAGATTTGAATTCTTAATAAATATGATAATTACGTGTATGTACACTGTGAAAAAAATTATTTAGTTTAATTGCTTTTAAAATTTCTTTTCTAGTGTAATTTTTTATTTTGCAGCTTGAGGTAATGATTCGATAATACTTGTATTTGAATGTTCTACCTTCCTTCCTACAATATGACGGATGAAGTTTTAATGACGAGCTTTCATCGTATTTATAATTCAAATGATATCATAATATAATTTTCGACGTAGCAAAAAACATTATTCGAAACATATATAAAAATTAATTTCTGTCATCTCCAGTATTTTCGATTATTCTAAGACAAACAACAGCTCTATAAAAGCGATTTTTTTTATAGTCGACAGATCTTAAATTCAATCCCAATTTTCATTCTTCTCGTATGTATTTTGATTTATAAAAAATTGATAGTTGAGAGATTAAGTAAAAGAAATTATTAAAATGAATAAGAGAATAAAATTGAGTCATTGACAGGATAAACTTGAATATTAGTTATTCTATGATACATCTAACTAATTATTATAACGGAAATACTAATTTATAATTTACTATAATGTACTACAATGTTTTGTAATGTATACAATTTTATATTAATTAATTTTTTAATTAATTAATTAATTAATTTTATATTAATTTAATATAATTTAATTAAGTTAATTATAATTCATAATTATAAATAAATAAATTCTTCAGCAATTCGCGAGATCTTTTACGACTTAGAAAACGACCATATAGATACGAAATAGTTTTTACAAACAATAAACTCTTGCAATTCAATGTAAAATCAAGATAATTAACTACCATAAAATTTATCATGATTACAGGATATTGATAATAGGAGAACGTAAAACTCCTGCATCTGTATGTCTCTCTTTTAAATCGACATCTATCTTCTCGGTTTTTTTGAAGATTCACTCCAGACATAAAAATTATATTTAAAATTATTTAGTGAACCATAACATATATAGAAACTTTATAATAATTATATATATATATATATATATACATATATATATATACATATATTCTATTAATATAATGTTACATATATAGTTTTGGTGATGAAGCTGCAAATATGTTTTATATATGTTTTTATTATATTTTATATATATATACATATATATACATATATATATATATATATATATATATGTTATATATATATATATATAATGGTTACCTCTCATAATTTTATAGTTTGAAACATCTTGTTTCACGTTTAATTTCCTTCATTGAAATTGACAAGATGTAATCGCGAGAAACACAAGTATAGGAAAGAAACTCGAGTCGCAATCCGACATGAGTAATAATTATTCGTCGCTTATCTGCGAATTGATTCCGGACAGAATACTCATGCCTATAAAGCTGTCGATTCCACGTAAGGTTATATTTCTTTGCAGCACGATAATGACGCATTATTAAACGATGAGTTAGAGCATGACTTCTCCTGAACATTACGAGTTTTTTTGTCCGCTACTTGCACAAAAGCGATTAATATCGTCGCAAAAACAATTGTTCTTTCTGCTCGAAATTAACCGCATCTTAGCAACGTGAACTGGACACCTCGGAAAATCAATTTTTCGCGACATTTCCACGACCATTATGTTATCATTGGCGGTAACAAAGTCAACAATTAAGCGCCAATTAAGTATTTCCGGATTGCGTAATCACTCGTATGCAACCGCGCGAGAATGCACGTTCCGGGGTTGAGTGAGGGGAATCACTCGGCACTGACATTCGAGGCTCAATTGAAGTCATCTTTAATGTCACCTTTCGCTCCGTCATAATTGGCAAATTGCAGAGCTACCTCCGCATCTTGCGGCGTCCGCAGTCATCTCGCCTGTTAGAAATCTGCACGGTAAATCCGTTTCGCCATAATAACCTGCGCGCGCGAGTTGTCTCTGTTTTTAATTCCGCGATTGCATAACGTAAAAAAAAAAACAGCCATCAGGAACACTTTACGATCCTAAGAATTTGACTCGCATCTTCCGTCCGACTCAGTAACTCATTCAACAATTCGCGTGGATTAGAAACTGCTGTCGCCAGTCACGTACACGAAACATTACATCAATCAAGATTTTGACACAGAGATCACGATTTATTGAAATGATACGAGGATAATGTTATAATTAAAATCAACAATAAGATATTGTAAAAAGTCGTTCAAGTCGTACACGATATGTAACTTGCACGGTATTATATAACAAGAATATTCCTTTGTTGATCAATTATGTATAACTAAGTTAACGGTATTTTATCAATTATTATTTATGAGCCACCTTCTAATTTGCAACGTGATTATCGAGTCGCGCGATTAAAATCTAATCTGATAGTTTCGACAGCTCATTTCCACCAATGTGCTATCTAAATTATTAGATTAATTAGAATTAGATTTTAAAAATTAGAAAAAGATAAAGCGTAAGTTAAACCGAGATTAGAGTCAATCTACATTGGTGGAACTGGACATGAGTCTCAATTTGTTTCTTAGGAAAGGAAAATGTTTATTTATCTAATCTATATCTCTCCAAAGAAATTCTATATTCAAACAAAAGACCAGAACCGGCTCCAGAGTCGGAACGAATGATAAATTTCGGCACGGTCGGGTACGCCCTCGCGGGCGCCTTCCTTGTAATTCAATTATGACGTTATAATTGCGAGATCCTTATGAGTCAGACGTAAGGATAGGTCTCGCACGATTAATCTCGCTTTCAAAGCGGCTCTATGCTCGGCTGCCTCTGGCGTTAACGCAAGTCGCCGCGAGCGCTGTAGCGCTCGTCAAGTGTGTACCACCCGATAGATCGATCCGGACGAAAGAATTCGCATTTATTGATTACACGCGGTCGCGTACTCGGTGTACATGACCGTGTTCGCTTTCTTTCGAGCAGTGAATCATATTTAATCCCCGAGAGAAACTTGGTTTCGCGGAGCCCGAGGATCAGCTCGAGAAAACTCGTGAGTGTGAACTTACGCATCGGGAAAGAGAAAATCTGCGTATTTCTAAAAATATTGTCGCTGCATTTATAATTACGTCAAAGAAGTAATCAACATTTGATTTTTTATGCATCATTACCATCATATATGTGATATTTAATTTATATTCCGCAATATAATTTTCCTCGGTCGTCAAGTCGAAGGTAAAATTGAAGGGAAAGTTGACGGGCGGCAAAAGGATAATAAAGCGGCACCACGAGCTTATAAGTAAAACATATTAATCATATGCAAATATAAATGATTTTACATAGTAATTTTAGCAAATAAACGATACAATATGAAGATGATCGTTGCGCAAAGAAACGAGTAAACGTTCATTACACCATCATTTTCACACGCCCAAAGGGCAACCTCGTCGGTTATCAACTTCGCGCGCTCGATTCCGATCAAGAATCCATTCGAAGTCTCGAATTCGGAAATTAAATTTCATTTCGCTGGTTCACACACTTCCTCTTCGCTCATTTCACGAAATAGGAATAGCTGATTTTCGAAATTAGAGATCACTTTTCTCTCTTTATAAATATCAAAATTAAAAATCGATCAATTAATTTTTCCGATTTGTAAAATAATTAAAACAGTTGCAACACGTGTATAATTTTTATTTTTTCATTTCCTTGTAATATCTTTTAAAGTAATTTCTTTCGGCTTAAAAAAAAAGTGAAATAAGTAAACGAGAAGTGTATATTCAATCGTAGAGATTTCCCGTCACTTACGTTCTTCTGTACATTTCGTGCACGATATAATGATCCACGATTTTCGATAAAATTAATCACACGCTGGTAATCGAAGAGACGGAGCTAATCGATCGCGCTGCTCGTCTCACTTTCGTTGAGAAAGATCGCTTCGCGAGAAAGCGCTACACGCGATTTATTTGTCTTCCCTTAATCGTAAATCTTGATGCGAGGCTGGACGAATCGTCTGACTACGAGATCCTGGACAAAATGTGAAAATTGACAGTCGAGGTAATCGAATGGACGTTTCCTAGGACGAGAGCAAATTGTCAGCTCGGTCTCTTCGATTAATCTTGATTGAATCTGTATTCCGTGAAAAAAGCATGCGGAACTTATAAATTTTCGGAGGATACCAACAGCATTTCACGACAATCGAATTATTGCTAACGAAGCTAAAACCGCAAAATTTTTTCGCGGATCGATGTACGTATTTTGTGTGTGTGTGTGTGTGTGTGGTGTGTGGTTTGTGCGCGTGTGTGTGTGTGTGTGTGTGTGTATGTGTGTGATAAAAGATACAAAAGGATTGTCCGAGTGTGTCGTATTCCGCGAGGATCGACAATGAGCGAAATCTCGACTACACTGATCGGCGAACGGTATCCTACGATGTTCGATACTATATTAGTGGTAATTATGATAATAATTTGTCCTTCATCAGCATATGAGTACATGGCGTGCGCAATAATAAAAGTTCGCATTCTCTGTAATCGCATGCGTCTGTCTATGTGTGCACGCACGATCACAATATACATGTGTTTCTGTACATTCATTGTGTGTATGTATATATGTGTATATATGTGCGTATATATGTGTATATGTGTACACACACATACAGATGCATAGATACCCGGATCGATTCGTAATCGTGCATTGTTTATCGATGTGTATATATGTGTATATATATATATATATATATATATATACACACATATATATATATGTATATATATTCGTATGCACGTACTTTAATGTGACACACACACACTCTCTCTCTCTCTCACTCTCTCGCACGCGCGCGCTTATGGCAATATAATAGTAGTATATATTTTTACATGCAAAAACAAAAGTTTTTATCACAGTGGGACAGCATATATTCGTTAATAATATTATGTCGACAACTTTTGCTTTTACGCCCACGTCTCCGTACTCCCCTACAACTTTCGCACCCGGTATGATCCTCCTTCGCACCGGCATCCGCATCATTGATTAATGATTGATTATTATTGCCTTGCAGCAAACGCCCGTTTCCCATTCACACCTTACAATCGATCGGTTTCGCGAGATCGTCCGACCGAATGATTATGAGAAGACGGTGAATATCGATGGAGAGTGATTTTATATAATCAATTAATTACATCATGTTAATCATGTATGTCGCTAATTGTATGGTGAGAGTGTATAATTAATTAATTATATCAAATCGTTCGATTAGCGCTCATTTTGCGGTTACAATCGTTAGATCTACAATGATTACATCGATTTATAGCAACTTCGATTAACTCAATTTCTACGTTGCTGTGCAGCTCTCTCTCTCTTTTTTAATTTTTATCTTTATATCCTCTGAAAAAAAATTCTCTCATATCAGCGCTGGGCCAATGCAAGAGAATTTTATTACTGTATAATCATGCCGTTGCATGCAAATGTACGCATACAGTTCACACAATTTGATTATCATCGTATCTCTTTCTGTCCCTCTCTATCTCTCTTTCTTTTTCTCTTTTGCTGCAAGGCTATCTCTCATTCTTTTCCACGCACACGCACTACAACAGCTTATTAGATTCAATTCTTATCACCGTTTTATCGTCAGAATCAATTATGTCAGCCTACCGTGAAGTTTTTCGCGTCCATTCCGGCTGCCTCCTTTCCCTTTCTCCAGGTAATCCCTCATATTCGTTTGCTTGTACAAAAGCTAAGGCAAAGTTTATTTCCACATTCACTCTCTTTTCGTTTTTTTTCATCTTTTTCTTTTCTATTATTCTCTCGCTTTATCACTACCGCTGTTAATTCTCGTAGATCACAATGCAACGCGCAAAAGCACGTTGGTTGACGAAACATTCCTCTGGTCGTGGTCTCATACGCTCTTTTTTTTTTTAGGGCCAGCCCTTCCTTCGTTAAGTCACACGACTCATTAATCGCATCCTTTTTACTTACTCGAGCCCAAGAACATCGAGTATATACACCAAACGTCGACGATAACGACCGATAATTCCCTCAAATCGAACGCAATGCCGATTAATTTCCTTAAATCAACGCGACATAGGTCGATATTACGCAAAGTCGAGCCGACAAATTACACGGTCGACTACGCATATACGTGCAATAATAGTTAAGTAGGATCAGGATGGTAGGATAATAAAAACGTTCGTCCTAGCGCTTGTTAGATATCAAAGAGGTCCTCCGAATTATAATATCCATCGTCGTTAAAATTTCCGCTTAAAATTACAACCGCCGATCCTCGTGCACCTAACTATTATTGCATCACACGGGGTGACACGATAGGGGTAGCTCGATTACTACCTCGATGTAGCATGTCTCATGAACCGGTCCTGCCGAAACATTCACGCCACTGAAGTACCACTCTCACTCTCGTCTCCTCTTTTCTTTTTTCATTCTTTGTACAAAAGAGCAATCGGCTCGGATATCATAGAACGACGCCTCCGCGTCCGGCTTTCACAAAAAAAAATGTAAGAAGAAAATATTTGAACCACTCTCCCGTTCCTTGATCGAAACACACGTCACATGTGGGAAAAGCACGCACATGCTCCCTCTTCTTTTTTTACTTCACAGTGCGTTTCATTAGCGTGATTGAGTAAAATTCCTAGTTTCGATGACTTGAGATGTTGACACTTGAGTGTTTGACTCCTGGACAGTCGCATGTGATATTTTCTATATTTATATACAAAATATAGCATTAGAGAATTTTTAGCGGATTAACTAAACTGTGTCAAATTTCTTTTCTTTTCAACAAGCCATTGTAAGGGATGGGACCATGAGGGTAAGAGGATAACTTATCGAAATTTCAACAGCGGTTTTAACATTTACAATTATGATCTGCTAATCGCCTTTCACAATCATTGATAGGCACGCACACGCGATTTTTGTTTTGATACGAAACAACGGCAATTCTTTCAAAACGCTTCGGCGTCGTTTTCATTCTCGAAATATTCGAGATCGTTCTCAAGATCGTCCGAAAACTCATTCGAGACATGTCTATTGTTTGAAAAAATCCTACTTTAATATGTAGTATCGATTAAAACCTGGATTATTTATAATTCAAATAAAATACTGAAAAAAGAGACTTTAGGTATGACTTTATTTATCTTATCAATGTTAATTTTCAGTAACGTTCATTATTTAAATAACAAAACGCGGAAAAATTATCTTGAAAATTTATTGGTAAAAATTTTTATCTCAGACAGAAGCTTGCCTTTTACTTCTTATTTTTTAGTTTCTAATATTCGATATTAGATTTCTTTCTCGACACTGTGTCACTCGTCTAAAACGAACTTTGATTAATTTAGCGTTAATGTGAATCAGCACTGATAAACATGTCAAAAAACTTCGTTGTAAATTGGTATCGTACAAAAAACGAATGAGCAGCAGGGATTTCTTCACATAGTGAAGAAAGATCGTCTGAAAAAGATTTAATGAAGAAACGAGAGTTCGATAAAAAAAATATTGCGCGCGATTTTTGCTAGGGGAGTAGAAATACCTCGGTAAAAAAAAAAACAGGACATGATACTCCACATTTTAGACAAAATAAATTTTAGCAGAACTTCCTCGTGCACGCATGCCTGAAAGAACGCGGTGATTTTCACAAAATTTGATGAAAAAATATCACGCATTCGTCTACCCCAAATATATATTTCTATAAGGCGGAGCACGCAATTTGCGCAAATTTAAGAATAATACACCAAGCTCGATCGTTCGCAATTTAGGACAAAAGTTACTACGCGCACAATTGACATCTATCAAAAATATCAAAAATATTAAAAAGCCAATTTTCACAATCTCGAGACGGTCAATTGCGAGTCGCTTCGAAATCTTGCGCTGACTCACGACGACTCGACACGTCACAACCGATCGACACTTCGAATCCCGTGGGATTTCATCAGGATTACGGGATGATCGCACGTGTGTGTGCCTGTTCACCGCGCTCACACGAGAGCCTCCCTGAAGGAACTCGCGATCAAAGAGGGGCTCGCGGAGACGCGCGATTCATCATGTTTATATAATATATATGTATGTGTATACATAATATATATGTATGTATATGTACGCACGTATATATTATAAATAATCAATTAAAGGTTTGCTTTGAAAGTAAGTAAAAATATATATAGATATATACTCGAATATATATATATTTTTTTCGTTTTCCTCTCTTTTCTCTCTTCCTCTCATATCTGCACCATATATATTTCTCGACGCACAACGTATCGCATCTATATATAATATATATTTATATATACATATATATATATATATGTGTGTATATATATATATATATATATATATATTTATTTATATAGCTTCGTTTATTTATCTCGCATGTATATCTATTCCGTGTGTGTTGTGTATTCGTGTTACATGCTGTGCGCGCGCGCGCATCTGTATAAATGTAATCTTTTTCCCACTGGGAAAGTAACGACGAGTGTGACTCGCGATAGACTTCGAGACAAACGGCTGGATGATGACACATTCTCTTTTTCCAATTCGCATTTTGCTTTCCGCGGAATTTACTTTACATTCGCAGAATGTTATTACCTGGATCAATGAAACTTGCGCGGCAAACAGAGTTATAATATTTTTCACGGTAGAATGGCAACAAATGTGACACAGAATGTGTTTTATCTGCCGCCATAAATTTGACAGAGCTTGCTAAACGGAGCATGCTATGTCAGCAGATCGACGACAAAAACCGAGCAGATTCTGCTATGCACTTAGACAACGGGCTCGATTTCTGTCGCCAATCGGCTGTCTGATTCCGGCCAGACTCTGCCGACAGAACATAAACATGTCAGTTTACTGACATGATTTGATCAAATCTATTGCCAGTCTGTCGACGTACCGTTATCATTTTGCTTACGGGGTACAAAAAAGTAACAAAACACTTAAATTTAAATTGAAATTAAAACTCTTATACATAGCAACAAAAAAGATAAAAAATTATTTTATCGTCTTAATGAAAATTTCTCATAATTCTAACTCTAATATTTCGCAGTTACATAACAGTTGCTTTTAAAATATTTGTTTTCGTAAAGATGATTAAATCGAAGTGCATTCGAGGATATAAAATACTACAATTCACGTTCGAATGTATGGCTGAGTTTTACGTAGTTTTTTGTCTACGTAAAATTTAGAAAATCGAACGACTTTTGCCTCTAAACTCATTTTTCATTAAAAACATCTTGGAAACATACAGATATAATATACATAATATATTACATCTAATTGTTAACAATCGCATTAATCATAATTATTTATTATTAACATAATAACAAATGTAATGTTAAAACAAATATAATATTAATTGCATCACCAGGAGATTTTATCGCGAGTCATACTCGTCATAATATTTGTATAATTCGTCCTTAACACTATAAAAGAGCCGTCCGTCGACGTCGATTCGTTCCCTCCGTACTTTCTCTCGCGCCGAAAGATTAATTCCCACGAGAAAAATCATGAAGAACTGCCTCAGCTCGTTTCAGTGGAACTCGATAGGTTCTCATTACTGTCCATCACGCAAAAAGCTTGCTCGAGGTGACGCACGGCATTTGCCTTACGGCAAAAATTAACGCTCCGACGATCACGAGCGCTCAAGTCCAAGGGAAATTGAACGTGATCGCGAACCCGTTTCTCAAAGTACGAGAGGTCAACGCTGTCGTCGCCATTCTGCTCTTCGGAGAGTACAAAATACGAAACAGTATAAAATAATAAAAAGCGCCTCGAAGAGGAGAACGGCAGGACTGTGTCCGAGTGACCGATGGAGAACGAAACAAACGACGACGGACGACGAATTGGACAATCACGTGGTAGCAAGCCAGGCCGCTTGCCTCTCCCGCTCGTTTCTCCCACTTTCTTCGTCTGTATAAAAAAATCTTAAACTACCTAAGCCTACATAATCCGAAACGTTCGAAATGAGCAAACGAGAGCCTTTCGTTCACCGACTATATTTCTTTCTCTCGCGCGACATTCGCTGCTCTGCGCTTTTCTTCAGAATGAAAAGGGAGACGCCAATCTTCCTCGCTCGTCCGCCTTTTCTATGTAATATATCGCGTTCGTCGCGCGATGGATTACATAGTTTCGGAAGACGTAAACATGTAGAGGAATCGCGTTTACGTACTTCCACACACTCTACATAATCTAAAATTGGTGCAAATCGCGTTTCGATCCGGAAACACTTTCGGATTCTTCTTTAACGACGCATCTAGCGCCGAAAATGGTTGTCCGTTCTTCGACATGAATAATGAATAATCGGATGTTTAGTGCCAGATGCGTGATAAAAATCGACTTCTATTTGGGGTTCACAAAATATTAACAAGATTTTTTTTTAAACTCGACTCACGCTGCTTCTATCTAATCTAAACGATTTTTACCAGCTTACTTAGCGGATAAACGAGACTGAAAGAATCAGAGTGAATAAGAAATTAGCTTGATTCTGATTAATTTCAACTCTCATTCGATTATTCGTTCAGATCGAATCCGTCAATTTGCGTCTTTCTCAGCTCCCTGTTTAATTACGATGGCGCGAGAGAGACTTGAGGAACCACATGTCTAAACGTGAAGCGTTCCCGATACACTCTCGCCGTTTACTGACCGCTCTGTAAACGTGAGATTTCTCAGGCACGCATCCTCTTCATCTCGTTTCAGATGGTTCAAGTGGTTCATAGATCAGGACGCAACAAAGAAATGATTCGAATAAAGAGAATGACGACGAAGAAATACTCTATTCACAGACAACAGAAAGACAAAGAATAGAAACAGACGCTTCCCGTGTCGGATTCTCAAGAATCTCTTCTACAAGGGCATTCAGGATAGAGACTAGCATCGTTCAATGTGTGCTTCATTAATTAATTTTTCTTTCGTACTTATTCTTTTTAAGCATATTGATATAATTTACTTCTTACTTTTTCTTTTTGTCATTTTTAATTTTTGTTGCATCCTGATCTTTCCTCTCGTCGCTGCTACGTCTTTGACTATTCAGAGCTAAAACAAACCCCGCAAACAGCGAGAAAGATCGACTCGACGCGTTGATCGCGGGGACATACATTGAAGTTTTTGAAAAGAAAGCTCACGGACGTTCGAGAAAAGAACGGGTTATAGAAAAGAAAGACGAAGATGAGAAATTAGGGACAAAAGCAACCGGAACGACAAACGCGATAACTTTTCTCCCTTTGCTCACAGACAATCCGAAAAAAATCACAGACAATATATAGATATATATGTGTATATATATCTTTTCTCACAAATCTGCTTGGCGTCTGAAATCTAATATATAAAAAAAGCTCTCTCTTTCTCTCTCTTATCGAGGAAACTTCGTCGCGATCCGCTGCGGAACGCGATCGAGGAAGGACGACGGAGATATCCGGTCCATCTTCGCGATTAAATCTGAAGATTCAGCTACGAGAATCAAGTGGCGCACTCTTTGGAGGAAATTGGAAATATGCAGTTAGAAATGTTACAAATTAAGGTGTACGATCTTTAATAACGTTCGAAGGAACAGTCCTTTAAATTTCCCCAGTCAAAAAAGTGGACCTGTAGGATTCTCGCAACTAGTTCTTCGGTTACTATAAAATGGTATAAAGACGTCTCTAGACGAGTTTTACGTGAATTTCGCTCGACTACATTCTAATATCACCATCGTAATTCAGCGTAAAAAAAAAAAATAAGACGCCCGGCGCTGTTTATCGCGAATCGCAGCGCGCGTCTTTCGTTGAAGTCGCGAATGGTGTTCGCATGAGAAGCGATCGGGAATATCGAGCAACGAGGAAGCGATCATCTTTCGACTTCTTAATGATCACGTTTAACCCTTAAAAGCCTAAAATGATCGTGTTAGGTACATGGATCGCGATGAAATTATGCAAATCTTGATTCATAAAACATATTGAATCGATATTTAGGTGGTTCTTGCATTTAGGTCAAATGTAGATAGCTCAGAAAATATGATATCAAATGAAAGGTTACATTCCTAGAGTGTGTCTGAAAAATTTCGGATTTTTTAACTTGGTTCCGGAGATAATGTCCGAAAACTTTGCCAATTTTACATGGCGATGATAGGAAAAGAGGGATCAGATCGCATATTCATGAAATACGTTCATACTTCTCGACTAGAACAAATAAAAAACTGTTTAATCGATGCAATAAACATTTCTAAAGATACTGACGCAGTATCAAATTGATTGACCGTACCGTATATAAATAAAACAACTTTCGACAAGCTTTCGGCAACTTTCAACACGACACGAGAGTCATGGCGGCCGTCTTGAGTGACTACTTGGCAATGTCACATGCATCAGTTGCTTGGCACCCGCGACATTATCTTTCCATTCAATTTTTCATTTCGTTTCGAAACGACCTTTGCGTCGAGGCTGCGTTCGTTCATGTTTACACGCACTGAAAATTTAGTTAGAACGATACACCAGGCGCTCCGGTGGCTATTAAAATCGTGACGTTGCCAAATATATGGTTCCATCTTTAGTCAATGTGACTTCGCTTTGATATTTTCAGTTTATAGTAACGGTTCAATGAGAAAAAACCTTACGGAATAATTAATTTAAATGTATACTGATTTTTACATATTAAATCATATTTTCATATTTTTCATTAGTAACAATAGTTGCCTTTATAACTTCAAAGTGCTGCAAGAACCACCTTAATATATATCAAATGCAAAGAGGAGATAAAATGCATCACATTAGAAAAAATTTTAAAGAGTGATGAATAATACGTGATTAACTTATTGCACGAAAAATCATGAGTGTCACTTATGGCTACTTCACGAGATATATTAACGTAGCACAAACATTTGATTGATCAGTGATCATGACCTTATTGAGCTAATAATTACAGCAATCGGAAAGATATACTTTGCTTTTATAAATAACTTTTATAGCATTTTGTCTTTTCTAAAATAACACGATTTAAACTACATACGTAGCCATCTTATATAATTAAATAATAACAAATCACTAACTAAAAGTTAGTTTCAAACTAAACGATCGCCCGATACGAGCTAATCAGTATCTGAGGAAGATTCAGGCTGTTAAGGGTTAGACGATTATTACGTGACACGACTACCCTGATTACCTGAACAATGGAATCTATGTGAACGAAGCGGACCTCGCTATCCCGGTCGTTGATCCGATGGATCTGTCTTTGTAATACCGACGTTTCCGAGCGGATCAATTTTACAAGCGTCAAGGTCAAAAAACGCTTTCTGTTCCGAAGAACAAAAATCTCGGTGGCGGCGGAGACGTACTATCCTGCCGTAATGTCGACGCAGACCTTCGACCCTCCGCGTGTAAACCCTGAGGGAGAGCCGGTGGCATCCGTCATTGGTACTGTTGGTCCTGTTAGTCGAGAGGTTCCCAAACATTTTTAATTTAGCAATCCTTGACAGCAAATCTGGTATTCTCTTTGCATCTCATCCTTGTTGAATAATGTTGATGAACGTATGGATACGAAAAAGATTCAAATAATTAAGAAGATGCAATAAATTCAAGAGCTTTCGAACTATCTTTACTGATTAAAAAATATTTAAATATTTATTTAACATCCGATAAAAGAGATTCAATTTTTCTAGAATTATCTTCCAAAATTTTAATTCACCTGTTTACTTCGACATTTTTCCGGACATAAATCGTATCCCTTCAGGATGTCGCCGTTTGGGAACCTCCGCATTAGTCGAAGTCGTATCACGATAACGCGTGTACATCTAATTCTATCGCTAGTATCTCTTAGGATTACTATTGTACGGCTATTGTACGCTTCATCGAAGTGTTTCGTGCTTTCGGAGATCTTGCGACCTACCTATCGATGATGATTAAGCAGCCGATACTAGATTACGTGCTTTCACGATATTAATTCGCGTCAAGTTGTTTCCTCTCACTGTGAAACATACGCATAATTATTGTACGTGATTTTAGGAAACGTTCCGAACGAAGGAGTGTTCTGTCTCACGGCGGAACGTATTCGAACTCTTGAAGGAAGGCTCGCGCAATTTGCCGACCTCGTCGACGAACGATGCTTGTGGCAGCAGAACTCACGTGTGGGTATGCGCACACGCGTGAACGTACTCGGATTCGAGCGGATCCTCGTGACGCTCGACAAGCCAATATTATGTGTGTGGCATGACGAGCTGATTCTCGTGGGGCGGTCGCGCGAACGGTGATTGATTCTGAATGTGAATCTGCAGCTGTTTCTGCTGGGCCTGTAGCTGCGCAAGCGCCGCGGGCGGCGCGAACGCGGGATAGGCCAGAGTGGTGGTCAGGCACTCATTATGTTCCTCCAGGGAGTTCTGGGCATAGTGCAGCACTAGGTGTTTCAGGCTCTCGTGAATATTGTATGGCTCGGCGAAACCATAGCCGCGCTCGGTGGCATATATTATGCAATGTTGTACCGTACCGTTACACCTGTAACATCATAATTTTCGAATAATACATGGCATAAGCTACAAAACCATCTCGGCCAACGAAATACGAAAAATTACTCAATCTTTCGAAAGAAAAAGAAAAATCTTCGAAAAGAGATTTTTAACGATATTCTAAACGATCCGTGTGTTAAACCGGACTTAAACGACGCGTGGCTCGGCCATTCTTATTCTTTTCAATAAGTTCGCTTTATGAATTCTCTCTTTTTTCAGAGCCACGCGTTTAAGTCCAGCTTTACTCTTATCAGTATTTATGTTTTAATCTCACATATCTCTTAGTATCTGTAATTATCTATTCTAACTCTTGATTCGAAACGTCACTTATAGAGGATAAGAGTACTTACACTATGGAAAGTGCGTACTGGCCCGTTCTCGATCGGCGAACGAGGAAAGTACCGTCCGGCCGGCCCTTTAGAACGTGATCAGCATCGGGACGAGAACCTTGCAAGTAGAGCCACGTTTTCTCGTCGGAATGGACTACAAACTCCATTTCCTCCTTGTTTTGCTTCATTCCATTCTTCTTTAACCATCTACAATGTGAAGCGAAGCAAATGAGTTAGACAGTTTTTGATGTAAAAAAAAAAAGAAATTTTTGACCGAGAAAAGCAGAATACGTACAGAGAATGGCGATCCTTTTGTCGTACGAGCAATCCGATCTCCGACTTTAATCTGTACATTTCTCTCTCAAGGGTCCTGTAGTAGGCAATCTGTTGCTTCAAACTCTCATCCAGCTGTTCTTTGCTGTCTTCTAAGGCCTTGAGTCTTCGCTTTAGCAGTTCCGAGTTGTCCGTCAAACTGTAATTATCAAATATAATAACATGATTAATGATCTCGATGTCATCGTTTCCTGCAAAAATAAGATTTTACGAACATCATTATCAATGCATTATTATCAATCACAGTAGAACATTAAGATAAGCAATTTCAAGTTTACTTTTAAATGTTTCATAAAAACTTGGTAGAATACATAAATATTTCTTTAAAAAGCACTAAAAGCAACAGGGCACTCACGTAGAAATCTCATGAGGCTGAGCTTCCTTCTGAAATCTTTCTTGCAGCTTCATCTGTTCCTCAAACATCTTGATGGCCTCCGTGAAGGCTTCTAACGCCTGACGTTTCAACTGGACTTCATAGGCCGTTTTGCCGTACAAATCTGAACAGTGTTGATACTGTCGGATTGTATCGCTTATTTCCTTTTCCAACTCGACAAACTTCTGCACGACCTTCGCCATGTCGGTTGTATTTGCGATCTCGTCATCCTATTTTTCAAACAAGATAGAATAAAGTTCAAGGACAAACATAAAATAAAATCACTTTGTGAATCAGAAAGTTCGAGGCGGGGGTACCTGTTGAAATCGCGACACCGGATAAAGCAACTTAATATCCAGCACCGAATTATACTGCGCGAGCGAGCAGTTCCTGTAGTAATCGACCAGCTCAATGACCGAATGGAAGTTATAAGGATCCGAGAATCCGTATTTCCCGTTTCGGTGACTGATCTTGATGAGTTTATTGGTCCCGCCCTTACGCAACGTCAAAGTATACTCGCCGCCCTTGGAAGACGCATTGCGTACCAGGAAGGTGCCATCCGGAGAGTCGATCATCATCTCGTTTACCTCGTCCCTCGTAATGTCACCCCAATACCATTCGGCTTCCTGCAGCGTGCGCGGCCTGAAATTTTTTAAGTGATAATTACTACTGGTCATTTGTATCATAGTAATTATAAATAATTGTCATAAATCTTAGAAGCTAACCACACAAGAGAAAAACCAGAGCTAAAATTACATGAGGTATTAAAGTTAAGTTTAAAAAAAGAATTAAAGTCCAATGTGTGTGTAAAGTTGGATCTAGAAACAAATTTATGACTTAGATTAAGATTTGGATTGAAATCAGAATCAGATTTGAAGATCACCTGTGCATCTGTTGGTCTTTGCCAGTATCTGCACCAGTTGCCGTTCTATCTACAGCTTCATCTTCGAGAACCGGGAATGAGTCCAAAATTGGAAACTGTGGTTTCGAAACTTTACGTGGCGGCAATTGTGGAGGACTTGCAAACTCTGGTAGCCTCTCGTTCCAATCACCGTGCAATAACAGCAATTCCATTATACGTATGTGTGCCTCCGTGTTGTGAACAACTTGGCTGCAAAATTGCGCAGTACAAAGTGCTAAATTCTTCGTAATCAAAGTACACTACGAGTGTTCTATCGAATAAATAATCTTATCTATGAGTAATGTTACAGTTGTAAAACCAGTTAATTTTTTTTATCACTATGACCGTATTATACGTAATAATATCCTGGGTGCTTTTTACAAAAGAAAATTAAATAACTAAACGCTAATAAATTAGAAAATCACGTTCTCTTCATTTAATTAGTCTGCTAGTCGACGAGATGGAAACTATTACTAGCGTCCTCGAATAGACCAATACTTTTTTTTGGCGACCACTAGCGCACTAGTGTGTCGCCAGTAAAAAAAGGGTCGTGTGAACCATCTCCAACTCTTCTCTTGCGACTGAAAGAATCCACGTGGCACTCACATGATTCGCTCCCAAGGCGGCCTGAGAAATATATGGCATAGCACTTGCACGAGAATGGTCGGCGGTTCCGTGTAACCCCTTCCGTGCTGCAACTGGCAGATGCGACAGAAATGCGCCATCAAGTGGCACAATGTGCTACGATGATGCTCCGGTAGCTCCGCTACTAATTGATTGAGGCGTGTTGCACACTGCTCGTCGCTTCTCATACCTGTGAGATAAAAACAGATTCAAACGCTTGCAATCAACGATGATTACGATTTAATTGATTAAAAAACGTGATAGCAAGTTTTTATAAAAGTATTTATATACGAGATATATATATATATATACTCACTCGATGCTTCTAGAAACCTGTCGTACCATTGCACCGGAATTACTGGGTCTGGTAATTCACGCAGAAACTTTTTCAGGACACTGGCGATACACTGAGGAGTGTATGGATTTAAATCCGTGTTACAGACATCTGAAAATGTTATGTCACATTATATTGCTCTACGTTTAAGTTTTAATCGTTAGTCAAAATCATTGATATTTCTAAATCATATCGATATAATTAATTGATTATTACACATTTGTATTAATAATTAATTAATTGTGCACGAAGTAGTTTTAAATGAAATATCCTTACAAAAGCTGCGTCTATTTCGCTCTCAAATTACGTGCAATCCTATCTAAAACCTTTTCCTCTCGTTAAATTTTTCACAAACACAGTTTAATCTTTTTACAAGAATTGTGAAAAAATGTATTTAAATGCATTAAAACGATATGATCGTAAGTAAATATTTATCAAGTCGATAAACGCGTAGTCCATTGAATGCAGTTTCCTGATGTTAAATAAAAACCTGCACAATACCAATGCAGCAGTAATAACCGTCTTTCTCAGAAAATGTGCAAGTTTTCTCAACATCGTCACTTCGAAAACAACGTGCAATGTTGCGAGAATTTTAAAAGGAGTTTCAGGCATGTATATGCATAAATATTAGGGTTTATCGCTAAATGCGGTTGCCACGCAACCGGATCTTTGTCTTTTAAAGAGCTCGAAAGAGGAGCTCGCGAATTCCGCTCTCGCTCGTCCCTGAAATCTCGATCTGTCGTGCAAAATATAAGCGCGCACCCGCGCGTTTTTCTGGCGTCCTCCCTCGGAGGGGCAACGGGAGGGGCCCTCCACAATGTAGCATGCATCTGGTGGCGCGCCTCGACATTTTTGCAACCCGCGAGCCGAACATCGTGGCACGACCGCCGGCTATTTATAGCACGCGCGCGATCCGACCTGCCGGCCGACCACGGCGCGCCCGTCTTACCTTCGTTCAGCTTCTGTCGCAGCTCGAGGGTCTGCTCGTTAGGCGGGCTGCTGTGGTAAACTTTGTAGAGGTCCAACGTCGTGTCGACGAACGCCTGCTCCTCGAGGGCGCGGGTACATCGTTCCACGAGAATCGGCGCCGCACGGCTGGCGGTATCGAATTGCGAGCACAGCGCGAGGCCGAACACTGCAAAGTGCGACAAACATTCGTGGCGATTCCGTGAATTCTTTGCGACGACGGCCACGGCGAAGAGAATTTTGAAACGCGAGACGTACCCTGGGCGTGCTGCGCGTTTCTTACCTAAGGTACGTCTCGCGTTTCAAAATTCTCTGCCGCGGCGCGCCCAAGGTACACGCCTCTTTACAAAGCGACTTATGAAAACCGAAAGCTTCGTAGCGACATTGTAAAGAGCAACCTGGAACGGCTAAGCAAACATTCCTCCGTATTTTTTCTTTTTTTTTCTTTATTTTTCATTTGTCAACTTGTCTTTCGAAGCGAGAATCGATCGCGAGAGCGCGGCGCTTCTCTTCATCCACGAGGCGTCGTCGCGGGCCGTGAGAGATTCGGAGAGGACAAAGCGACGACGGGGAATTGCGTAACGCCGCGGTCGCCGCTCGAGGAATGCTCGAGGAGGAGGAGGAGGAGGAGGAGGAATTCCTGGCGGTTCCCCGCGGATTTTCGCGCCCAAGCGAACAAGTCGCTGCTTATCGCTTACGGCCGCCCGCGCCTCTTTCTTCAATCGTCTCTCCTCTCCTCTCCCCATCCTCCTCTTTCTTCCTCCTGCTTCCCCTCCTGCACTCTCCTGTTTTATTACGGCTGACGAACCTTTGGCTTTATTTTCGCGCGATCATATTTTCAGACACGATCCCGTTTTCTCTCTCGCTTTCTCTGTCTGCCGCGCATACACGCCACTTGTACAATCAAAGACGCGTGCATTGTGACAAGAGGACGAGCGGAGAGAACATTGTAGAGAGGGGCAGGGAAGAGGAGGAGGAGGAAAGAAATTTATTTTTACGACCGCGACGGCGACGTCTTGCTTCTTCATAACCGTATCTTCTTCTTGTTCTCTCGAGAAGGACGAGCGACCGAGAGAGAGAGAGAGAAAGAGGGGCGGGGAGGAGGAGGAGGAGGACAAAAAGTCAGAATTAAAACACGATCTACGCTTAGGCACGCACGTGAATTTTATGCGCGGATGCAAGGCGGAGGCCAGTCGGACCATTCGATATTCATCACGAATGTTGCTCGCCGATGCGCGCAGCAGCGAGAAATCTCGCGGATAAATCAACGGCGCGAGTAAATACATGAGAGGCACGCCGAAGAGCTCTCGGATTTTGGACACGGTGCGCGCTTGCGAAACTCGGTTACGAGGCGTTGATTTCATGGGCCCGAGGGCCCAAGCCCGAGTCAGTCCCCGCTTCAGCGATTTAGGATTTTCGACGACTGAATCGACGAGCAGGAAGAGCCCGCGAGGAGGAAGCACGAGCGGCGTGACTCATCGTCGAATTTACGATTAGCGCGATCTGAAGAGCGAAATAGATAAAGAGAATGCAATTAGAGGCTCGAGCGCCGGACGATCGCCGCGTCATTTTCAATCAACTTTTCAGACACGGAGGCAGGTGTAATTTGCGGGACCGTCAATGCGAAGTCGCAACCGCGCGCGCGGCGCACGTGACTCGAATTTTTGCTCGGCAGAGAAGCGTAATTGCCGTCATTGCACCTCCGCGCGCGCGCGCGCGCGTAAGCGATTAAATGCCACCAATTACTACAAATCAACCGGAGTCAGCCGACGCGACAATGCGCGGGCCCGGGAGGGGGGGGGGGCGACCGACGCGCGTCGCGAGCGTTTTTTCCTCTCGTTAAAGCGCGAGAGATTAGATTTGCCCGCGATCCCTCCGGAGTCACGGTTTCTGAGGTCGTTAAAACGGAAGTTCATCAGATCCGACCTCCCTCGCGGCGGATTTCCACGGATGGAGTGGATGGAACGAAATCAAGGCGTAATTAATGCCCCGCATACTCCGGGCCGTTCGCCAAACTCTCTCTCTCTCTCTCTTTCCAATTGTTCTCCATCGCGGAAATGAACCTAGTCCATTAATATCATCATATTATATCAATTCTCTTATCGCTATTCGCCGCGAATTGGCGTCGTGAACAAACGACGTTATCAGCGGGGCGATAATTCCGAGCGATCGATGCACCGTCGCGCGGTGTGTACAAATGCAATTGGCGACAGGGAACGGTTAGAATAAATGAATGAGGGATTGGGGGCAGCGGGGCGACGGGGTGACATGGCCCTGAAGGCTGGCGCCGCGTTCGCGATTTTGCTATGCACAAATATTCGATTCCGTCATTCGCGCCGCGGCGTGTGCAGCGTTAATTAAATGCATCGCTGGAGGCGCACGTTGACGGCACGAGCGTTGAGCCTTGCCTGCGTTGTCTCTGCCGATTATCGTCGTCTGGGATATTCGCCGTTTAACCATCTCGCCGCATACATCGCACCTCCAACTGGCGACCGCTGTGACTTGAGAAAATTCCCGGCGCTCGAAGAAATCGGTTTATCGGCAGGAAAATAAAGAATAGTGACGCTTAAAAATAAAAAATTCGGAGTAGGCAATCTTGGAAGCGGAATAATTCGCGGAATATCATCGTTTTCGGTCATAAACGTAAAATATTGTATCATAAAACATACAATATTAGAGATATAAAATCTCCTAACACGCTCATGTATTTCTATTTCTAAAATCTTTTCCCGAAAACTTTTCTTTTCATCGATAAAAATTGTATTTTGTCTAAGATGTCATAAATATACAAAAATATATTTCGTACAAAGCGTAAAATATTATAAAAAATAAAATATTCTCCATTTTTTTCCTTCCAAATACTTCTGTGCTCTATAAAAATATTTACGACTTTAACGTCCTGCACAATGGCCCTGCAAAAGTTAAATCGAAATAAATTCAAACCTCTGAAATATTGCGGATCGCCATTTCCCCGTAACACGTCACACGCCGTGGATATTAGTTTTTGCGAAGCGGAGAACGCGTTGCGGAGCAAGAACTATAAAGCCGTGTTGAAACCCGCACGCTCGGTTAAGGATCATTAAATTCCAGCAAGTGAGGCGACTCCCACGCGACCGCGACGCGGAGGGATTTCAATGGAAGAAAAGTCAGCCGTGAGGTGCAAGTCTCCATGAAGTGATCCAGGTTATCATAACGAGATGCGAACGACCAGGCGCCAGCCAGGATAGGCGTCCTTGCAGTCAACTTCGTAACTCGTACGAGTTACTTGCGTTACGATGTTAGCGATCGTGTTTCTGACGCAATGTTTCTCCTGCCTTGGAAGACAGCTAAATTTTTCAGCGTCTTTCCGTATTCTATCCATTAGAGAGACACGATGAAGGATTAATGGGCCGTGCCTCGCAACTATAAAATTTACAACGGCGACGGCGGCAAATCCGTGCAACGTGACTTACCTGAAGTAAACCTGCTGATACGATTGTCCGAGTCGACCGATACGCAATTGGAAGGTAAACCCGTCGCTGAACACGTCCTGTGAGCGACCAGGCCGCAATCTGCGCAACGCAGAAAATTCACGAGATTAACAACGCGAAAAACGCGCATAGTTTCCTCTTTTTTTCCATTCACGTGTTCTGGTTTCAGAATTTTATTCGGCGTAATTGTCATGCAAGAGTAAACACGAATATTAGAAATGTTTACCGATGATGAATTTGATTGAAAATCCTTTAGAAAAATTATTGCAATTTTTTCAAAGATATATACACATATCGTGAATTCATTAAGAATTTATTTAATCTAGAGAATTAATTAAAGATCGAGTAACATAACTAATTCTTCCGTAGGCGCGTAGAAATCTGGCGAATGCAAAACGACTAAAATGCGCCAAGTGATTTAATCAAGCTCTTTTGCGCGTTACTCGTAAAATTCAATTTGTTCGAAAAGGCAACCCCGACTGGGATTAGGATTTAAATATCGATAAAGGACGGAAACGTACCTTGGCACAGGAAGCCCTGATGTAAGAGGCCCCTGAGGTATTTATGACATTTGCCACACTTCTCCAACACGCTGAAGCTGTGCGGTACGAGATTGTGTGCGTTATTGGCCAGGTTGTTGCCCGGATAGTTGATTCCAAGGGAACAGGCCGATTCGACGGCGACGCCGGGTGTCGACGTCGTCGTGCTGAGCGCCGAGCCCATCGTTTCCATCGCCACCGGGGGCGGTGGTAACGCTTTGCAGAGTTCCTCGATGCACACCAAAATGTTCCTCTGATGGAATTCATCTTTTATACCCATATTCTGCAACAGGAAATCGCACGATGATGTCTCGTGTGGTTCTTTCAAGATGCGTTACGTGTTCACGATTTCGAACTTATCTACTCGCGACGACGCACAGTGGGGCCAAATGAAAATTTACTATTCAAAACTTCCTAAAGACCTCAATTTTGATCATATCGAGACAAATTTTTTTTTTAAATAAACGTCAAGTATTAGCGAAAAAAACTGTCGAGGCCGATTTTGTAAAAAAGTTGTGTATTTTTTGCAAGAATTAATGTAATATCCGTGAAACCAAATGAGTGACGTACCAAATGAGTGACGAAAACCTCTGAGTTGTGAACTGAATCACACTGAAATGAACGTAAACCAACTTAAAATATTGGTTACTGAATATAAAATTAAATTCCGAATGGTGACCTGCCATTTCAATTGTTTAAACAAAAATTGTTTAAACAAATTATTGACATTTTTTTTCGAAAAAATTTCATGACTACTTAATCAGCAAATTTTCAGCTTCTGAATCAAGAGTTTTTCCTTCTACAATCGAATATCATAGTGACATTCACAAAAAATTGAATTCCGCAATAATTTTAAACAACTTTTATTTATAAACAATTTAGTTTTTCAAGTATTTTGTAGTCATATTGTTCTTTAAGTATAAGAAAAGGAGTGTGTATATTAATTTACCTACACCTAAGCTGTTCGATCTTACGTTTTTAATAGGTTAAAAGAAGCTTTAGCCAAAATCTTATCACATATTTTATTTGTTTATAACGCTTTTGCAACTGAAATATGACGTGAATAAAAAAAAGTTATAAAGAAAATCCTAACAATTTTGTCATTACAGTCGAATAACATAGACAATTTTTCGAAAAAAATGTCAATAATTTGTAAAATAATTTTTAAAATTTTTGTTTAAACAATTGAAATGGCAGGTCACCATTCGGGATTTAATTTTATATTCAGTAACCAATATTTTAAGTTGGTTTACGTTCATTTTAGTGTGATTCAGTTCTGTACTCAGAGATTTTCGTCACTCATTTGGTATTTCACGGATATTGCATTAATTCTTGCAAAAAATACACAACTTTTTTACAAAATCGGCCTCGACAGTTTTTTTCGCTAATACTCGACGTTTATTTAAAAAAAAAATTTGTCTCGATATGATCAAAATTGAGGTCTCTAGGAAGTTTTGAATAGTAAATTTTCATTTGGCCCCACTGTGCGACGGTGGAACCCGAAAGAAATTGCAAAGAGAAGCAAAATGGTAGTCTAATCAAAGAATGATATTCTGCGTCATATATTTAAGTGCTTAAACACATAACACTGAAGTACTTAAACACATAAAATTGAATATTGCATACATGATTTAAATAAATAAATGTATTATCGCAAATTATACTTGAGATACAAAAATAAGATAAAAATAGTCAACGATACCAATGTCTTTTCACTTGTAAATTTTTGGCGAATTATTACGTCGTAACGAATGGACGAATTTGGATATTTGGATATAAAAGTATTGCAAAATCTGTTCCAGAAGAAAAGAAAAGAATTTCACCAAGTATCGTTATAAAAAATATTTGAAGTAAAATTAGAACGTGGAAATAACGATTGCCAAACTGAAATTTTGATAAATTTATTTCAGATAACTTTGCTTTCAAAATCAAGTCAATTAGTTTAATAATAATCATTGTATCATACTGACACATAACGTATGTAATATATTGAATATTGCATACAATAAATAGTCTATGCGACTGCTGTAAAATTTTTCAATTTGAATACTTGGAGACCACAACTTGAGACATTCTTGTGGTCTTCGATCGATTTAATGCCATTCGCGTCACGGAAGACGGCGAGATCCCTTCGGGACCGATTTTACAAGATCACGGACCGGAGACTTTTCCGTCGCACTACCGACGAAAATGCGCGCATATTCTGATGACGGTTGTAAATCTGCAAGGGTGTAGCGCGAGCCAAGATTATGACGGCGCGACTATAAAGAGCGGGCACATAACGCGTGACAAAGTCAAGCGTGGAGACAGTTACACGGTGACTAATGAGGGAAAATAATACGCTTGTCGTAAATAACCCAGGCGTTAACGAGAGTTCAACGCTTCGAGATAGCAGACCGATTAAGATCCACTGGCCCACATTTTCGCCGACGGAAATCCTCTGGTCATTCGAACAAAATAATTTTCGTCAAAACGCTTCGGCCTAATATCGTGCTACCATCACAAAATTTTATAAAAATTAAATTAGTATCACATAAAAAAATAAATTAGTACTATATCACGATTTTTCGATGTGATGCTCTAATAATAATTTTTTTCTCCGTAACGAGCATAATTTGTTTAACCCTTAGCTGATACTGTGGGGTGCTAAAAGCCCCAGGCAAGTTCAGCCAATTTTTGTCTAAAATTCACTTCATTTCTCCAAATAAATACCTTTTTTTTAATAGCCAGACTATTTTTTTCTGAAAGTGTTGTATCTCAAAAGTATCCAGTTAATTTTTTAGCTTTTAATATCAAAAAATGGAAGAGTTTTGAATTTTTAAATGAAAACAGTCATTTTTCCTTTCTTTTATCTTCAAAAAAATTTTTTTTACAATTATTATTAAATTTGATCAAAATAACCTATGAATCAAAATAACCTACATGTTAAAACAAGTATCAAAATCTGAGAATTTTTTCAAGTAAAAAAAAATCAATAGCTTCCTCGCAGCAAGCATTTTTTATGCCTGGGGGTCTCAAACGGCCCAGTGTGTCAGCTAAGGGTTAAATAGGGAGCTTTGGACTCTCGATTGAGAAAGAGAGCTGTAATTTTCTTAAAAAAGTATTCTTTCATCGTTGATTAATTCAATCGGCATCGCGCAGAATACATTTTGCATTTGATTCCATAATTATATTGTTATACATGGCGGTACAATTTTTACACGTCTTTAAGCAGTATCCAGTATTGGTACATGAGCTGTTCCTCGCAGCAAGCATTTTTTATGTCTGGGGGTCTCAAACGGCCCAGTGTGCTAGCTAAGGATTAAATAGGGAGCTTTGGACTCGACTGAGAAAGAGAGCTGTAATTTTCTTAAAAAAGTATTCTTTCATCGTTGATTAATTCAATCGACATCGCGCAGAATACATTTTGCATTTTATTCCATAATTATATTGTTATAAATGGCGATATAATTTTTACACGTCTTTAAGCTAGCAGTATCCAGTATTGGTACATGAGCTGTTCGACAAATTTACTGCAAGTTCCAGACTTTCTAAGTCCGGCCTCGCGGAGAGATCGCTCGCGATCGTTATAAATTACAGCATGCCGCCTCCCTTTTCGCGAACGAAGCCGCGGAAAATACTCCCTAAGAGTGGCGATATCGCAAAAAGGGGGGAGATAATTCGCGGGTACCGCAGCGGTAAATCAGTCAAGGGGGACGTTGAGAAGTCGGGAGCACCGCGCTCGTAAAAGGGGTGAACACACGTCGAACAGGCGATCGTAATTTATACGCGTCGTTACGACCCTCTCGCTCGCTCTCTTTCTCCGCGTTCTCTCTCCCAGCAGGCATCTCGTTTTCCCTAGAGCACGGCCAAGGCAACAGGTGTCGAGTGTGCACTGCTGAACAATACCTGCAGCACCGGCGCTCGCGAAGAGGTATAATGCACCCCGCGGTTCGCAAGTTTGCGACGCTAATCGCATTCGCATAATGGAGACCTTCGGGTTTTGTCATCCCGCTTACATTTGCTTCAGTTTCGCGAATCCATATCTGTTGCGGAATACGTACCGCATGTTCACGGCTCGCATCAGTGTCTTTGATTGTCCGGGAATACCACTTGTGGAATGACGATAGTGGCTGATCAACGTGTCGTTTTACGTATTTCAGATAATAGGGGGGAAAAAGAAAGAAAGCGAGAAGGAAACAGAAAAATTAAATACTTGGAGAAAAAATTAGCAAAAATAATCCTCCTCTCTGACAAAAATGTATGTATATATATTGCTCATTAATTATTGCGTTTATCGTTAGATATCCCCTGACGGAACAGGGTTCGATTTCAAAATGGTTAATTAAAAAGAGTTTAATTACAGCTGGAACAAATATGATAATTATAGAACTGCTTGTACAAACTATAATATTATAATTATAATACGTAATTTCCTATCCATAAGAAATGATGGAAATTCCGTATTTCTACGTTTATCAGCGCCTGCCTCTCATGGAAACGTGCGAATGCGTTAAGAACTCGTCAAATGTGTTAACAAGCTGCTCGATTACAGAGGCGAGAGAGTAAAAATGCTCGCAACCGTCGTGCGATGCAGAATTATACACGTCAGTGAATTGCATATTTGTTACTGGGCGCGCTTGATGAGATAATTGTCGCGTCATTAGTTGCGCGTTAATCACGTGTCTTAAACGATCTAATATCAATGCATGCAAAGTCCTAGTTTATTAATCTTGTCACGCTGTGAATCGCAGCTTTTACCGCGCATCCAATTTGAATTTGTTTTAACGTCTCATCGACGTGATCGATTGGAAAACTCTTCCACCTCTAATTCAACAATTCGATCTTGAAATCTAGCGTTTAGGACTTCCTCGTTTAAGGGACGATTAAATGGTATAATAATTAATTTGAAAAAGTGAGAACCATGTATTTTCTTCAGATGTACAATACATCTCTACGACAGCAGATATTAATGTAAAATTTAAACCTTACGTTACGCTGCGAATTCAACGATTCGATCTTAAAATTTAGCATTCTAGGAAACTCCCTCGTTTAAGAGACGATTAAATGGTATAATAATTAATTTTAAAAAGTGAGAAGTATGTATTCTCTTCAGATGTACAATACATCTCTACGACAGCAGGTATTAATGTAAAATTTAAACCTTACTTTACGCTGCGAATTCAACGATTCGATCTTGAAATTTAGCGTTCTAGGAAACTTCCTCGTTTAAGAGACGATTAAATGGTATAATAATTAATTTTAAAAAGTGAGAAGTATGTATTCTCTTCAGATGTACAATACATCTCTACGACAGCAGGTATTAACGTAAAATTTAAATCTTACGTTACGCTGCGAATTCAACGATTCGATCTTAAAATTTAGCATTCTAGGAAACTCCCTCGTTTAAGAGACGATTAAATGGTATAATAATTAATTTTAAAAAGTGAGAAGTATGTATTCTCTTCAGATGTACAATACATCTCTACGACAGCAGGTATTAACGTAAAATTTAAACCTTACTTTACGCTGCGAATTCAACGATTCGATCTTGAAATTTAGCGTTCTAAGAAACTCCCTCGTTTAAGGGATTATTAAATGGTATAATAATTAATTTTGAAAAGTGAGAAGCATGTATTCTCCTTAGATGTACAATACAATCTCTACGACAGCAGGTATTAACGTGTTTAAACATTACACTTGCGAATTGTCTGTTGCAGACGTGCAAAGCAAATTTCAAACATCCTTTGATAAAGAAGACGTGGCTCCTCTCCAAAGAGAGAAGAGAAAGCTATGTAAAAGGGAAATTCGAAGAGAAAAGTTGAACGGGAGACACGAATGCGATTTCATCATTTTCACGCAAGTTGTCTCTGTACCACAAGAAAAATAAATTCGGATCCATTTCCGGCAGTTGGCTTCTTTTTCGAATTATTCGGCCATGCGCGCGAGCACGCGCTCGCACATTCTCGCGCGATGGCGCGTTATTTCGGCCGGCGCCACGGCGCGCAGTGGGCTAAACGCTATTATTAGCAGCGACAAGTAAACTGGCAAAAGTAAAGTGATCGATATATTACGCGGCCGTGCAAGAACGCGGCGATAAAATTTGACGCGCTCGTTATTTTATTCCAAGTGCCAAGAAACTGCTCTGAAGAATTCGCTGCCTCGCGATGGGGAGAGAATTTGCCCGAAGTACTCGCGGATACGAGCGCACTTTGCATCCCCCGTTTATTTCTCGCGCAAACAAAACGTCAAGGAGCACTATAAGAAGCAGATTTTATTTTAGAAAGGTCCGCCGTAAGTCACTTCAATAAAATAATTTCTCGGTAGCGGATTCTTAACGAATGTGTGTGTCTGACATGAAATAACTTCTTCATAAAACCGAATTGAAAAGAATCTCTCAGAAAAGCTGAATGATGAGACTTTAGAGAGATAGAGATAGATAGAGAGAAAGAGAAAGAGAGAGAAATAAAAAAAAGGATTGACGATACTGTTCAAATAATAGAAAAATCACACTCGTTTATATGCATAAACAAATATAAGAATGTCACAGGATACGAGCATTAAGAGACGTTATTGTTAAATAAATAATAATTTATTGTCAAAGGTATAAAAAGCAAAAAAGATGATACCGTTCTTTTAATGTCACGCCACGTGTTCGTAGCGGGGAAATCTGCCCGAAGGACATGGCGAGTAGAAGACTCAAACGATTTCTCGCACTAAAAGAACACGCAGTGTCGATTTACGAGTCAATTAGTATGATAATATGCGATTTACGCTCGGAGTAGCCTTGGTGAGACGCGCACTTTTGCCCTACGAGGAACGCACCGAGGTTGAATCCCTATGAGAGGAGGTCGATAATCAGAAATCGATTCGATAATCGGAAATGACGAAGAAAAACTTGTCAATTTATCCAAGCTGCTGCTGTCACAAAAATGCATAAAAGTTAGTGATTCCGAAAAAGAACGTGCCAGGACGAAGAAAAGTTCCGCCTGGGGCCCTTCAAGATCAATCCTAAGTAGTAATGATCGAAACAAATGAATCCCGGATGCGATATTATAAGAGCTTCACGATGACTCAGTACAACATTCCACATCGCGCAATTGTCAATCAGTATACGAGCGATTCGGTCACCCTAATTAACGCATTCTAATTTATTCTCAGTTCGCGCTCGGATTTTCAGGTGCAACTTCATTGCGGATTTTTGCAATTCAAACCGCTTTTATTATATTATACGCTCATGCGAGCGAACGAGCGCAATTATCGCTTCGCACCATTGCCCCGCCGCTGTGGAAAACGCGGGTGTAATTACAATCCGAAGAAACGCCCGTTTTTCCCACGGCGAACATCGGTGCGAGAACTTAGGCCAATACGGCCGGCCGATGTAATTCGATTGTCCGTCTCGACCCGTTACTCCGCGCGCGGGCCTCTCGCATAATTATGATAATGCGGCGCGTGGTAACGCGCGGGGAAAACGCATGCACGATGTGATCATTACAGCGGCGTAGCTACCGCGCGGCAGGAATAAAAGGAGTTTAGCTCGCGATTATCGGCCTCTTCCTCCCTCTCGATACTTGAAAAAAGTGTCAGAAGGTACGCCGAAACATTGCATTCCGCTTTAACACTCTCAACAGTCAAATATTTTTCTATTGTATCTGCAACACGTTTGTATCGTTATTTCAAGTACTTACTATTAATTAAGGATGTTCTGAAGGCATTTTCGAAACAATAGGAAATTAATGAGAATTTTAGAGATGGTTAGGTTAGGTTTAAAATAATATTGAAAAATTATTTACCAAATTTGAGCGAGATTGACCGCATGGTTAAAAAGTTATTAATGTTCAAAGTTTTTCCAATTTAACCTAATCTTCTAAACAATTTTTTTAATGATAAAATTTTTAATGATAAAACATTACAAAAAATCTAGAATTTTTCCAGTAGATATCTGGATTTTTTATAAAATTTTTGATATTTTTTTATACCCGGTTGCAGGATCTCTTTTTAATTCAAGACTTGAAGGAAAGAATATGAAAGAAACTGTGTTTTTTCCCTTCTAGCATACTTAGTGAACAATGTACAAATAATTAAGTGTCAATATATAGCCCGTAACAATTTATTTTAATACTTTTGAAGTCGAAGTGACGGGCACGCACACATTCACAGAACAAACGTGTATCCTAATAAAAATAATGTAGAGAGGCAATGATAATGATATTAATACTCAAGACTTGCATAAGAATGCAATAATCCCAGCTACGCCACTGAATCGTTATGAACAAATTCTCTGGTCACTGGGTACAAAAGGCTGCGTCCCGCAACGTAGGAAAAAGCGCCTTCGCATTGTGTTCCATACATTTAGAATTGCATACATTTTGTAGAGTTTATACTTATATCTCGGCGATATGTACGCGTATTTTCATTGCGGCCGCATTTATTTAGCATTTTAACCATGCACAGCGCGGTCATTAAGAAAGGAAAAAAAATAAGACTTAGCGGATGTAAAAAAAACCGCATCTCACAATGAAATTGTTTTTACGATATATTTCAAATTTATTTTATAATATGTTGCATGTTGGCGATATTAAAAGCTCTCTCTTTCTCTCTCTCCCTACACTTTCACGACTACAATATTTATCTAATATTATTTCAGCGCGTTATTAATCACAAGATGTACGTTTCATATTTTATGCTTTACGGCTCAAAATATTTTTTAACTCTATGTAATCGACATTTTTTACAACAAATTCGTTACATCATCATTAAGACAAATTTAGTATTACATCACATTATTTTTTTAGCAGGCGTTTCTTAGGATTTTAAGGAAAACCGTTTTTTATGTTGCTAAATTTTCAATATATAGAACCGTTGTAATATACAGAATAATAATAGCGGACGCGATAAATATATAACAAATATATATCGTTAGTTATATCAAAATACCGAAAATAAGCAAGGAATCATAAATAATGTATCATCACGATATGCGGCACGGTAAATTATACATTTTGCATTTTTATGCAATATGCGGTAATTTTACCATAATTCTGTGTTTTGCATTAGCGATACAGAAAGTAATTGCGTCGGAATTACAATAGACACGTGGTAATGGTAATGCGATAGATGTGTGTCGATTAACCTTGTTGTCTTATTAAGAAACTCTCAAAACTCGCAACTATTAAAAAGTTACAGAAAGCGATAAATACATCACAGGGAATGACGCGCTGCGCTGATAAAGAGTGATCTTATTAAACCTATCCTCCTGCCGTATCGATTTTGCGTGCTAGGCTTTACAATCATCGTGTAAAACTGCGAAGATAACGAATCTTTTTCGCGCGGCGACGAGAAGAAAATCGCTGAGCCGAAAGCGCCCGAAAGTTCCGAGTCCGCTCGTAATCGGCGATAAAGAAAAATCGGCGCAGAAACGGGTGGAAGAGAGAGACATGTCGAGAGGGGATTCGATAAAGACTCGACTGTGGCGTACCAGCAGACGCTACAGGGCAATTACAAGGTCAACGGGCCAAGGAAAACGTCGTCCAGATACTCTCGACTCGAGGTCATCGTCTCTGCCAAGCACTAGCTGAAGAATTTTCGATCGCGCGATTCCGCCTTCTTCGCTCCAGATGAGATCCAAAATGAACGAAAATCAAGGACTGATGATTCAGTAAAAAAAAAAGACATCAAGAGATTTTTACTACTTGCAATAAAAGATTTCGTCCCACTACTTTTTTTATGTCAGAACTCGAAGTTGTGTGTTAATGACAGATTTTGGCGTAGAAAATCGTATGAAACTAGAGTGAAATTCGTATGAGACGGTGTTCGAACACATTTATAGATTGGTTAAAAAAATGTAGAAGTCGCGAGAAAAATATTGGCAAATTTTATTCTTTTTTAGACAGCTCAAGGGCACTTATTTAATTTCGGAATGTCGCAATATATTTACATTGAAATAAAAATAAAATGTTTCAAGACAACTACTCTTCCTCCTTTTCCAAAAATAAAAAAAAATTATAACGCAGAAGTAACTGAAAATTTATCGGCCATAAGATATTCGGTCAAATATACCACAGCGAGTTTGAGCTTGCATGCAATATATATATATATATATATATATATATATATATATATATATATATATCCATTTAGAATGTGCACATAGTCCAATTCTTCTATATATATATATCGAATTTAAACCTAAAGAATTGGAATATGTGCACATTCTAAAAGTAGAACTATAGCTCAGAACAAATTGCTGACGATTGTTTGTCGCAGAATTAAATTTCAATCAAGTGGGACACGAAAATGCAAGAAACTTAATTTGCATTTTTTTGCACGTGTCTACCTCGTGAGTGTGCATTTCGCGATTGTTAATTTTGCTCATCGCAAAAATCGAACAGCACCCGTTAGATCGTTCGATTCGCCGAACAGTTTCTCCGAACAGAAACTCTCTTCGTTCGATAATAAGATAAATAAACAGTCTTCCACACAATCTCTTTGCGCAGTAGCTCAGTATGGTAAAGAATCATCAAGTATCAGCATTAATTCCTACTGCTAATTAGTTCTAATAAGCATCTAACCTCGCATCTAACAGTTGCAGTTGGTTCTCTAAACCGTGACCGATTAATGGAAAAGGATTAATTAACGATTAAGAAAATGGCCGATTATCACTAGGAAAACTGCTTTTGGAATCGTCAGCAAATTTTTGAGAAAAATTCTATAATAAAGTAATTAACGGTTAAAGTAATTAAAATTCGTGTACGAACGAGAACAGTGTCTTATCGCTCATTAAATCGATATCTACTTCAAGATTAATATAGAATCACGTAGAAATCATGTGTGATTTAATCTCACCATTCCATTTCAATTGGCGGAATATGGATAAAAGATATTAGAAAGCAAAAACATTTCGTTTAGTCCTCGCTTAGTTTTTTTTAATTGCTTCAATTAGTAATTTTCATCGTATTCTCATTTCAATCGTAACTTATTTAACTCTATGGGTATAACGCATTTTTAGTTGATAATATTATCGCTTCCAAATCGGTGCACTTATCTTGTAAAATAAAAGGAAAGTTAAGTAGAGTATGTTATAATGGCTCCACGATATGCTCTACTCCATTTAAATGTCTACTATTCATCAAATTAAATTATTATAATCTGCTTGTTATCATCAAGATTACTGTATTACAGTAAAAAGCAGAATAAAGAGTGTGATTTACTAATAAGATAAAATTTATCTTGATTACAATAATTGAATACGGATAGCAATCACGAATGTCCCACATTTGAAGCTTCTTCGTTCGAGGCGGCTCTAAGTCCGCTCAATGGCATTGGCTACTTTAATCCCGAGATATATGGGCGACCGGTATGCTAATGACTAATTAAGATGATCGGCTTACCATGAGCTTTTCCCGATCCAGATGAAGCAGATCGCTGCCTTTGATGTCCTTCGATTTGAAAACGTCCGCATAGCGGTACAGATTTAAGGCTGACATCCATTCAACTACGTTCATCGACGTCCACTCACTGACAGGCTGCAAACAGAGAAACGAGACGTAGATCGTAGGTGGCCATCGATGGCACATCAACGACTAATCGAGCCAAGTCCACTTGCGAGGAAACACGCGCACGCACACACACGCGTGCACTTGGAGACATATTTACACGACTTGACATTTACACTGGCCATAATCCCGCTTAGATTGTGTAAATTACAAAAAAAAAAAAAAAGAAATAAATTAAAGCAACGCAGCAATAAATTGAAGAGGCAATACTACTAGAGAGGCAATAATGTAATAATCTTCCTTCACGAGACTATTTTTGTAATTATGATCATATATTTTATACAAAACATCTCGCTTCGAAAGTTAAGAGCAGAATTAAAACTTTGCACAAACACAGAGTCAATTTTCAGGAAATTATCATTTCTCACGACCTTCAAATTTTTAATACTTACTAAATATGTTTATAACTATGTCTCAGATGTAATACTCTACGAAAGTAAAATTTATATCAATAATATTATATGTCATGTGTGTGCTCATTATCAATCCCACTAGAAATAATTATCGTCAAGTATGATTTTCAAATATATTAGAATCTACCTTTAACAACGGATAAAAATATGATACGAGAGTATCATCGACAGTCAACCGTGTAAAATCCTCTTTAATGGACATGATTAATCGATTCTTTGCAAGCGGAAGCAGATAATGAGCCAGGTTGTCCCGTTTGCCAGCCAGAATGCATGCTTATTATTCTCGAGATTTTCAAATGAGAATGCACGACGATTTCCGGCTTCGTTACTATTAGAATTTTTGTTGTGTTTTAGTTAATACAACAATAACATTAATTTCTTTCTAAATTTCAGAATCAGATCTCTTTGCAGAGCAGATTCGGACAATAAATTGGGATAATCGCTTCTTGTTAATCGGTCGAGTGAAAGTCGGAATAATAATGTAGATCTTTTTAAATATACGTCTGATTCCAGATATCAAATTTTTTTTCCTATAAGAAATGATTCGTTTAACTGAATACTTTTTTTAAGTTGCGGAGAGTACAAACACTGTATTTTCTGTAAATTAACACATTTTTGTGAATAACACAGCCTTTTAAATAATATTTTAACATGATATAACATCTAATGAAATTGCGAATCTTATATCTATAAATCTGTTATTAGCAACATATATTATGATTAAGATAAGCCGATTTCATTAAAATGTCTTTCGTATATTTCAAGTATATTTCAAGGAGTTTCATAATAAATCTCGTAATTGCCTCTATAATAAACATGTCAATTTCTTTTTAAAAAAGTTCAATCGATTCACTTGCAATTAGATTTGCTTTTATGTGTACATTCGATATGATATTATGGTTGGATCATGATACAAGTTATGTATTGTATCTCTATTATGACAAGCCTCAGAGAAATGCTTAATCGTATTTCTTCGCATCGTTACAATTACAAGTTAACGAGAAACTAACTCGCTGCAAAATAGCATTGTGGTTTATTTCGGAAATTTCCTAAATTTAATTATTTCTCAATCATGCTTTCTCTACTTTATCTCTGAATATTATCAATATTAAAACATTTATTTACTTAATAGATGAAAAGTAAAAATTAGAAATGAATAAAAAATTATTCTGCGGTATTCTGCGTCAGTCCATTAATACAAAATTTCCGCGAGCCTTAATTGAATGGGAAATTCAAATATCATCAGTGATCTTCATTTAATTATCGATGAGTGGTTAAACCCTTGACGGTAACAAAAGCGCTATATAACATCACACAATTATAACAATATTTCCATCGTACCACTATTTCCATACTAATAATCTATGATTGATAATTATATGATTAATGATTATTTAATGCATACATTTGCACGTATTTTATCGTTACGTAAATTTAAAAAAAAAACAATTAAAAAAAGAAACATGGCAAGCGACTCTAGTCTCTTTGGAGATAAGTGCTGTTATCCGGTGTCGATCAGCGAGGATTACGTAAAAAGTACGCGCGAGAAGCGTCTCCGGATTTTCTCGATTCCGAAGATAAGGCGCGTCGCTGAGCGTTTAACGCACCACGCGACCGGCCCCGAGTCCGATTAGATAAATCGATGCACGATCGGAGGCGCGGCGAAAACGAAGAGGGAGGCGAGGTGATGCGAAGAGAAGAGACATCTCCGTATGCCGCCGCTATCGGGCAGCGAGGGTCCGATAAAGCGAGAAGCGTAAAAAGAGTGCGGAAAAAAGAAAACGTAACCTCTCGCCGTAACCCCGAGTTCGCGATACGACGACAACCGCAAGATAAGCCTGTCGTCCTCGTCCGAATAATCCGCGCCAGCCGGCAGCGCGTGTTACATCCGCGCGCGTTCGTCCGTCCGATCGACGCGTGCTCGATTAATCTCCGTCGAGAGATCGTTTCTTCCTCGGCCACCACGTGCAGCTATGTCCCGCCGACACCGCGTGAGAATTAAATCGCCGACGTCGCGAATTTTTGCGACTCGACCCGCTTTTAATCTAGGATGCCTCGCCGCGGGGAACTTATTTCGCGGAAGTCATCATCTCTGTGACGGAAATCCTACCGAGATATGGCGAGCGGTGACATTTATATATTTAGAACGCTTCTTTTTGAAAAAGGTTTTGCGGTGATCGATAGTGCGTGCCGATCTAAAATCACGCGTGAGACCAAAAAAAAAAACGCTGCAATCGCAACTTTACGTTGCGATAAGGACGACAAGGACGACGAGCACTGAAAAATGATTTTTATGTTTAATCGTTAAATTTGATTAAATATAAAATTCGGACGCGCAAATATTGACTTTCTTGTTACATTATCGTAATGATTATTGTAATAACCATTGTACTGCAATTAGACATAAATACATCATTTACTCCACTTAATCTGTTCAGTCATCTGTGAATCACGACTTACCGGTCTATACCGCTACGAAAGCTTATTTCAGTTTTTTTTAATTATACCAATTAAAAGATGTAAAATACGCAGTTCATTGCTTTCTGTGTTTAAATGATTAATTTTATTACAATTTTTATTCCATCAGCAAAATAAAAAGATTATTTTTTTTATTTGAAAAAGTCATTAAATTTACATTATTTCAATTCTTTAATGTGCATTCTTAAAAGAAATCGATCAACACAGCAAATTTTCAAAATTATGTACTTACGAAAAATTGATAATTTATATAATTTATACTATATATTAATAAATATTGATAATTTAATATAATTTTAAATCTAATTAATTTTGTTCTCGCATTGTGTCAATAAAAAACGCGTATTTTCAACTCGGATATTTTGGTATTTGATATTTCTTCGTTACGTTATCAACTTCTACAAGAAAGAAAGAGACGACATTCAGATACTTTTCTTCTATCACAATTTTATAGCAGACGCCGAATTTAGATCGTTACACTATCGAATTTCAAATAAGTCTCGCCCTGATAATGGTCGCGTTCAGCAGACGCAACTGTTGTACAACTGTTGAGTAATTCTTTTTAATGCGTCAACATGATTGGTCTAGATTTCGGGATCTAATAGAAAGGATCAATAATCACTGATCGCTCACTGATCTGCTCTGCTGCTGAACGCAGCCAATAACATCGCCGTTCGTGCGTTTATGTAAAATTCCTAATTATAATAGATATAAAATTCACATTTCTAAATAAATATTTCATGGTCGTATATGGAAATCTTATACTTCCAGATCTAAACTATTTCAAATAGAGATAATTAAATATTTGTGTATCGTTACTTTTTAGTCCGACATTCATCAGACAGAACCACCAATTATTTAAATTTAATCGGAAAGTTGCTTAAAGTTTTGGCAAACTAAAAGCAGACTCGGCGAGCTTATCAACAAGTAAAAAAAATAAAAAAAAATATATAAAAAAATTCGTAAAGTAAACTTATTTAAAAAAAATAAGGATGGCCGAGCCACATATCGTTTAAAAGTCACGGCTTAATATAAAAAGTTACCATAATTCCATTTAATAAAGACAGTTAAAAAATTAAACTATCGAAAACATATTTATTGAAAAAGGGCAAAAGAAAAATGGAAGAAGATAAAATCTGGTGATCAAAAATTTTGCCCCGCTACCAATTTTACGTGCAGAATTGCACGTCAAGATTTTCTGCATTTTATAATGCGTCAATCACCGTGAAACATAATCAAAGATAAATCCTTATCACTAGAAATATTACTTTCGAGTTTCCGAGTTTGATATTTTCGGGCGCTCCGCTGTCAATGCAGATGAAAAACTGTTTTGACGTTCGGATTTTCATCGTTAGTACTTTTGCGTTGAATATCGCGCGAGAATTCTGCTTATTTTTATTTCGCTGAACTATGACAGTGCATGCGCGAAAGATAATTCTGTCTAAAAGTACCATGAAACATCTGTACAAAAGATACGAATTGTAAAACTAATCGTTCTAGTTAGAAAATATCAAGTATAAATCCACTAATAAATCTACTAATATCAAGCACAATAAAAACAAAGGTATAGAAGTAGCTGGATCTCGCATAAAGAATTTCCGAACGAATTCTTTGAACAAATATTTTTTCCAAATGTGACAATAATTGAGATCGCAATGTATAATATTCTACGATCCGTTTTGCTGTTCTGGCAAGAGATTATTTCAGAGGAAACAGACGAAAGATATCGAAAAACGTAAGTGTGAGCCAAGTATAATTAATTCGAACGGTACGCCGTCCACAATGTAACGAGGAAGCAGTGACTTACTGACCTTGTCCTTGTCGTGAACCTGGCCCGGTAGCGCATGACCCTTGGTAGTCCATTGGCACAGGTGTTGGCCACTGTAGTCCGAGCACACGATGTGGAAGCACGCGTGGCACTCTGCAGGACATAGAGAACCGCACATGCAGCAGCATAGACTACTATTATCATCGCGCACCGTTCGTCTCGTTGCCAACCCCTCGTGGGTGGCTGAACCCCTACCGCCCTTCGCGCGACCGATCGAGTTCGCGTCGACGCCCTCTGCCACGGCAGGCTGCAGCTGCAGCTGCTGCTGCTGTTGCGCGCTACACCAACACATGTATCGATGAAAGGACACCGGTCTCGCGCACACCGGTCTCGTGAAACCGAGCTCGCTCTCGACACCGTCCGTCGCGGGCGTCGTCGCGTCGTCGCGCGTCGATGTCGCCGTACGCGATTGCAACTGCTGCAAGGACTGCTCCTCGGCCGCCACTGCCGTTCCCTCCCGATGCTGCCTCGTTATCTGGTTATTATTACCGGCAGTGTACCACCTAGGCGACACGTAGGTCGCCGCCGATCTGGACGTCGCTCGCGCGACGTCGTACAGCTGACCGACGACATGGTCACCGCCGTTGCCGTACGTCGCGAGGATCGACGGCGCGGTGACCGATCCGATAGCGAGACTCTGCATCTGCCGTTGCAGTTGCATGCCCGCGGAACCGTTCAATGACGACGACGACGACGATGATGATGATGATGACGAAGAGGTGGTAGACGACGGCGCCGCGGCGCCGTTGGTCGCCGCCGTTGTCGCCGTCGCGGCGCCCTTGCGCAGCATGTAGTTGTCGGAATCGACGGCTAATAGCCGCGACATTGCCGTAGATTTAGTCTTGTTGTCGTCACCCGTTCCGGGACTGATCTTTGGTGAGCCTTTCGGCTCGAGCCGGGAGGATATCGTTGTGATTTGCTTATCCAGCTCGTCCGTGCAAGAGCCGACGATCGTCGCCGTGCTCGTGCTCGTCATTGTCGTCGCCGTCGTCGGCGTCGTCGCCGCCGCCGCCGTCGTCGTCGTCGTCGTCGTTGTCGGCATCGATCCGGGAGAGAATAACTCCTGGATCCTGGCCTGATGGTGCACTTGCGTCGCGGCGGCCGTGGCGGCCGCAACGGATGCGCTCGTCGCACGCTTCATCGTCGCCGTGGCCGATCATCAAGCAAGTGCTCGTGATAAAACAGTTAAGTCTTTCTCGCCGATGCCGATGTTCTCGCGATTGACGATTCGTTGCTACTGTTCGACTCAGGCGATGAGTCTTGCTCCTCCCGCGGGCCACTCAGGTCCCCCGACATCCTGCGAAATTTACGAGATTCCCTGTCCGATAGTCACACGCTCAATCGATCGCGACTCTCGAACGTTGGGGACACTTGGATCCTCAAGGTCGCTAACATGATGAACCGCCCTACGTATTCCCTTGTGTTTCGTCGCCGGCGATACCGGGGATTCGCTGATCCTGCGCACGGTGACTGCTGGGTCTGAAGAAAATTCTTCAAGGCCGCCGCGAATGTGGCATATTTATTCGGCCGATATCGGAGTGCTATGGCTCTCTCGAGATCTCGTTCCTTCAAAGAGTCTTCAACGTGGCCTGACCGGCGATTTTCTCTGTTATCGTGTCGGCTTCGTCATTATTAATCGATATTATTAATAGAGAAGGTGCGTGGATAAACTGATAGACAAACTGAGCGAGGGAGGGCAGGAGGGAGAGAGAGAGAGCGAGAGAGAGAGAGAGAACAAATTACAAGGAGATGGACGAAAGAGAGAGGAAGAGAACCGAAGATACAGAAAAAGAAAAAGAGAGAGAGAGATAGACAGCCGCTCCCGTGGGTGTGACCTCGTGTAAATTCGTTTTCCATAAATCTCACTCCTACCACACGCTCTCCCGTGGTCGCGCGCGCGGCGCGCTCTCACACACGACCTTTGTATAAACGCCGAGATTCGCTGAGCCGAACGAAACCGGTTTTGTCAAGCAACGACACCGAGCGATTTTCAAGCGTAGCCTCGCGCGAGCGCGAGCGTACGGGAATCCTCGTGGCTTATCGAGCGCGATCCCGAAGCGGTAATCCCGGATGAAGCTGAGCCGAGGAGGTGAGCCAATCGTCCGTCCGTTAATCTGGAAATTCGTCCCGGACGAATTAATCCGTTGGAACGACGCTGCCGGATTATCCTCGGAGCAATTAATAATGGTGGATCAAGTCAAGGCTCCAGGTGGATCCGCGCGCGATCACTCGAAAGAGGGATTCCTCGATCTTCAATCGATTTCTAAAGTCGCCGATCACTCCACCCACTTGCAAAACGGGGATCCAGGATTGGCAGTTCTCAAACGTGCATCCACAGCGTAAAGGTCGGGGAAAATTGTCGTTTCCGTCGCAGGCACAAAACCGGCACAGAACTCAGCGGGCGGTGAGCGAAACGATCGGATCGGACGGCAGACGGATCGTCGCACGTACGACTGTCGCGCGCGAACGTGGAAGTCACTCGCAGATAATTGGAGTCATTGTGAGCACTAATAGCGTTGAAACAACCAGCTCCCGTGTCCGCCGAGTCAGCGGCTCGTCAACTCGAGACGGGAGCCGCTTATCGCCCGGGGTCCGCGCTGATCAGCAAGTAGATCCTCTTCTCTCCTCGCTCCTCTCGTCGCTCTCCCTCTCGTCACCTCGAACGCCGGCGTTCGTTGTCTGCCGAACGAAGCGAGTAAAACGCGCCTCTAATCTCCCCCGATGTGACGGAATCGAGCCAATGTCGGTCGCGACACAGCTCGATCGCGTAGCGCCGGATGGCTCATCAAGGACACTCCGCTACTTCCTTTCTTCCTTTTGGTTACCTCCTCCCCCCGTTCGACTGTGATTAAGCCCACGTAGTACCGGATTGTCGATCAAGGACTCGTGTCCTCTTCCCTCGTCGTTGTTGCTTTCTCCTCCGCTATTTCGTTTTCTTCACCGTATCTCGCTTTCTCGACTCCTCCGTCTACTCAAGTTTCTTTCGGTTCTTCTAGGTATCGGCACGATTCGAGTACGTGGTGGAATACTAAAATATGCAAACCCAAATTGTCCGATCGAGGAGCCGCATCCTTCTCGTCGAATCCGACGGTTCTTCCTCGCTTTCTTTCTTCCTTCCCGTCGTCCCTCTGCAGCTCCTTCTTGCACTTGGCACGGCCGACCGCTTCGCTCGCCGGAACGGATCGCGCCGCTCGTCCTTATTTTTTTTTTTCGCGCCGCTCGTCACGTCCACCAGAAGGCCGCGACTGCCAACCGCTCGTTCGCAGACGACCGTGTCTCGCCGGATCACTGCCGCCGCCGTCCCGACGCTTTACCGACCGCGAGTTAGCGGCGGCGGAGGAGTCAGAGTCGGAACGGAGTTGGTGTGTACCAGGCTCGCTCGCTCGCTCGCTCTCACTCTCGCTGTCTCTATCTCCCTCTCTTTCCCTCTCTCTCTCGGCCGGCAAGGTAGACCTCAGCGGCGGACGATCCTATTACCTCCTCTTCTCTCTTTCCGTCGACGATTCGCGGCCGCTTCCACCCGGTAAAGCCGTCCACGTAAGGTATCCTCTCCCGACGTCGGCGCCGCGATGTCCAATCTCCCGGTCTCTTCCTCCCGGGGTGATCCAACTCCTCTCCTTCCTTTCCTCTTTCTTTTTTTCCCCTCTCTTCTCCTGCTCGCACCTAAGGCGCGCGCTCTACGAGTTAACTACCCTTCGGAGCGGCCCTGCCCGTTTTTCCTTTCTCAGCGGAGGTCACCGCTTAGACCATGAGAGGAGAGGAGAGTCGGTCGATCGGCCGGTCGATCGGTCAGTCCCCGTCCGTCCTCGTTCGCCAGGTATTCGGTCGAAAACTCGCCGGCGTGTCCGTCCGCGAAGGCGGCGCGCGCGCTCTCTCGCGCACACACAGACAGGCAGACACAAGCACGTACGCCCGCACGCGCGCGCGCGCGCACGCACGCACGATGTACGTGCACACGGCAGTTCTCCTCCGGTATGGAAAAGTCCACTGGGCCCTGCACTTTTTGTGCCGGCGGTCTGCCTGCACAACACGCGCACGCACACACCTGCACACGCCGCGGCGGCACACTCGTCACTCACAACGCATACGTACACGATACCTATCTATCTGCCTATCCTTTTCTCCTTCTCTCTTCCTCTCTCTCTCACTCTGTTTCATTCAGTGTCTCTCCCACACTTTCTCTCTCTGTCCCTCCCGTCTCCTCCCACCAACCCCGTCCCTCTCGGGACCGCTCGTTGTCGCTTCTCTTTCTCTCAAATTCTCTCTCAACGCGATCGTCTCCGCGCTGGCCGTGCACAGCCGGTCGGTCTCTACATGTCGAGTATTGCCCGTGGGCCAAGTCCCTCTCCTCCTCGCTCTCACTCTCTCTTTGTCTCTTTTTCTCCTCTCTCTCTGTCGCTATATATATATATATATCTTTCTCTTTCTCTCGTTCTCTCTCTTTAACTCTCTTTGACTCCCGCTCTGTCTAGTTCACTCTCCTACTCCAACTGTCTTTATCTGCGCGTGTAGCGAACGATTCGCGGGATTCGTTTTGGGCTTTCACCCGGACCGATCCACCGGCAGCAACGACGACGACGACGACGAGACGGAGAAGCAGTCAGTCTTTCGCCTCGATTCCACTCGCGGACATATGTACGAACGCACGGTGGACCTCTGCGCGCGATCGTCTCGTACGCTCGGAGACCGAACGGTCTTTCGAGCACCACCGTCGCCGCTGAACTCCTCTCCTGAGGGAGTCCCCGCTGGCTCTCCTTCGACCCGACTGGACGGACGTTCGCTCGTGTTCCGATTTCTCGTCGCTAACTCGCGCCAGCTGATCGTCGCCGGCCCGAAACGACACACTGCCTCGTCTACGTGGACGGCTTCTTCTTGGCCGCGGAGGAGAATACCACACCGCCGGCGAGGCGCACAGCTGACCGGCCGGTCCGCCAAGCTCGGTCAATAGCCATAGCCAGCCGCGAGCTGCTGCCGAGGGTAGCTCGTGGTTCGGCGCAACGGCGCCTCGGCCATCTCCGACATTCGTCGGTTCTTCCCGTGGCCTTTACGCCGAGCAGACTCGTGCCGGAACGATGCCGGGGCCCCGAGCCGTTCGTTTCAGTCCGATCGAACTACCGGGATGGAAATTTCCTGCCGAACATTCCTAGGCGACGAGCGGATCGACCGAGCTGAACGAACGAAGATATGTGCTTCTCGGGAATCGCTCGCTTCGAGGTCCGCGATATAATTTTCGAGCAGGAACATCCTTTAGCATCGAACCGTCGCGATTTGCCAAATGATTCTGGCGTTAGGAATCAGCAGATTGACCTTTGCGATGATGAGAATTGCGTGAACGGAGATCCGTTCCAGCTCGCGATTTGATTCCTCGCTCCAGCGACCGCTCAGATTAAATAATTCAGAAATGACAGAATTGGTGGATTGATTCTCGGGGGAAAATGTGACGGACGGAAATATAATTCATTCGATGAATTTTAGGCGATGTGCAATTTTTCCGTAATGTTAGGAATTCCTCATCGATCGCCTCTGACGAAATGATTGCGGGACCGCGGCGGGTTCTCGGAGCACCAAAAACTCTTCGCTCTGCTCGATGATTATGTCCGATTAAATCGGAATAAGAAGTCGGTGGAATCGCTTCTGGAATGTTGAAAATAAGATGCTTGACTATGCGAGCACGTTGTGCTTGAGATGCATGCACGGTCGTGGTGCTTTAAGGGGAACTCAGTCGCAGATTTGCTGACGTGCTCCAAAGGTCTTTGTCTCTGCAGCCAGTTCCTGCAGGAGAATCGGAACCCAAAGCGTCATCCTGGAAAAACTGGAGCAATTTTAAGGTTCATCCTGCCACACGGATTTGATCAGAATTTCACAATGAGAAAAATAAGCTGATGAATAAGCTTCATCTCAAAGAATAAGTTTCAACTATTCTATCTTGGCGTTCGGTCTTTCATTCGTTAAAATTTTCGAGACTTTTTCTTGTGAAAAGAAAGACTGGTGTGTTGCTTCGATATTCCTTGGGTGGTGGCTATACGCACTATAGACTCGATTCGCAAATGATTCCGTTTTGAATTATATAATAGCTGAAGGATCTGTCGTTTTCATACTGAGATCTTGGAACACAATCCGGTTTAGAATCCATCATATCATCCGTCTTCGATTTTCTTACAAAACTGTGATATCCATTTTCGAAATTAAAGCCAATTTTTCGGTTTATCATGACGATGAGGTTCTCGATCGATTCTTCATGATGACTTCGTGCGTGACAGTTTTGATGACAAAAATTCGACTTGCTGTTCGTTTCCATGCGAGCTTTTACCTGGGTAGCTTGTTTTTTCGTGAATTTATTTGTTTAACGAAACAGCGACGGGCGCGCACGAGAAAACCGCTTCGCAACGGATATTGATCGGGCAACGAGAGCGAGCGTTGACATGAATTTTATAGTTAACGTAGCACGCATGGCTGGCGGAGGTTGATAATGTTCAATCAAACCCACGCATCATTAAACAAATAAATCCCAGAAACAAAGACGGACAAATTTTGCTCTAAAATTTGTAAAACGGGATATACATATCCATTGTGCAAAAAAAAAATATCTCTTTCGAGCGTATCTCGATATTGTAAAAAACGACACAAAACTGAATCAAATTAATTAAAACCTTCCGAACCGTCGCCAAAGGATACTCTTTTCGAAATTGTTAACATTTTTAATTCGTTCAGAATCATTCGTATCAGAAATTGCAACGTTCTTGACATGATTTTACATAATACTAATACGAGAAAAATTATACAGTTATCTCCAACAACTATTGTCGGAACATAAATAGTAAGAAGAAATTGTAGTTTATCAAAAATTACACAGTGCACTTGGAAAAAAGAATAGCATTGTCTGTCTTTATCCTGCATTGAGCGTTGACACTTCCTCGATCGATTTGCTTAATGTATAATGCAATCCGAGCGATTAATGAAGAATTATCATCGAATCGCAATCAGTCTACCAACTGAGGCTCGCTCTTATCTAAAACCAGCTGTGATAAAGGACCGAACACTTACCTGCAATCGCTCATATGCAAAGATTGCTTTTAAATAAACAATACGACAATCGCGTAACGATGAAACTATATTAACTCTATTTATTATTTGTTTATAAATTTGTTTATTAATATTCACTGGAAGGAGAATTTGTATGTTATATTAACTCTGTTTACATGCATCACTAGAATTGGTATTTTCTGAGGTATTCGGTCCTTCTCGCAAAACTCACTCGTGTCAGATAAAATTTTCCATCATCGAAACGAATATGAATCTTTATAATATTCTTAATAAAAATGTGTTATACATACATCGATCAATATATTTAATTAAAGTAGCTAATTAACGTAATCAAAACCAAATTTTTGATTAATAAGAGAATCGTGCCTTAATCACATTTAACAACTTAAAGAAAGCTCGGGAATTTGTTTTCCTTAAGAGCATTACATCCCTCTTTAATCTCTTGTACAAAGAACATCGAGAACTTCATCGATGCTTTCAGTTAATTATGTAACTCTACTTAAAGACATTCTAACTCTCTTCAAATATAATCTTCACTATTTCTTATCGCAGATAAAAAAAATTCATTGCTTGACCCAAAGCAAATACACTGCAAGATATTTATTATTTTCGCATTCGTGTTTTAAACTATTTTCAGAAATATCTACATGCACAATTTTCTCACGTACGTGTATCGTTATATTATTATTACGTAAAACCTATAACAGAATAATAATAAAGCGTGCGTAAATAAAATATAAAAATAAGTAATAAACTTATGTTATACGTTACATTGATAAGCAAATACCCAATGAACATTTTCGAGTGATTTAAAAGCTTTGATTTTCCGGCCAGTTGAGCGAAAGAAAGCGAAGACCAACTAATGAGGCAATTTAAACCAGAATTTTGACGATGTCCTCAAAGAAAGGGACACACGAGGAGGCTCTTTGATCAAACCTGCATATTCGATCGAGCGTTAACGTTGATACCTTTCCTACGATGGTTTGCGCGAGACGCGTGCATTATTGCGTCTTCTATTTTTTTTTTCAAGTCGAAGATCTCGATTGCACTCCCCCTTAACCTGTCAAGAGATGCTTTTACAAGCGGATCCGGCACTCGCTCTTATCGTAAAAGCGCGCTGCGCGGAACGGGGAACAGGGACGCGGGCGGACGAAGGGACAGGGAAAGGGACGTGAAAGTGAAAAGCGACTTTCCGAGCCAGCCGGTGTGGCGAAGGGCCCCCGGCGACGAAGGATGATCGAACCCTGCGGGCGAGCGCGCGTGCGCACCGACAGGCACGTCCTGTTCAAGGTCACAGGGCCGCCCACGCCGCACAGTCGTCCCTTCGCCCAGCGAAGACCCGGTGCCCTTTATTGAAATTCGGCGGATCGATTGTCGTGATTGTGAGTGAACGCTCTCTCTCCCTCTTTCTCTCTTTTTCTCTCAACGACGCACCCTCTAGAGTTGTAAAGACATGTAAACGTGATTAATCAGTGATATTATTTTGGGATTATTTATGTCTATGAAATGCAATTTGTATCCGTTGAAAAGAATTGTAACAACTATAAAGAACCAACATGAAAAATGAAAGGTGCTTCTTATGGAAAAAGGTTTAGTTCAGAGATGCGTGAATCTCGACTTTATATGAAATTATTCAGGATGGCTACAATACAACTTCGCACAAGTTTATTACAAGATATGCGTCAGTAAAAATCACATTTCTTATGAATATTACACACATTACTCTCAGCCAAACTTTTTAAAAACTCTAAACATTGCAATTAAAATTAACAAAACAAGCATTTGAAATATTCGACTCTTAATGTCGTTTATCTATAATCTTTACTTGACACTAACATTTAACAAAGTTTTAGAAACATATTTTAGAAACTTTTTGTTTGCTTGGATGAGGAGAACATGGATTACATATAGCCAGTCCAACCATTTTGAAATACCCGTATATTTAAAAAAAATAATTTAATACAACTTCAAAATATTTGACTTGATTATCCACAAATTATTCTAATAAAATTATTCTAACAAAGACAACTTTGCTCCGTATCGCGAACACTCGCGTGTTCCTTGGTGAAAAAAAAAAAAGCAAGCGTTATTAATATTTTCTCTCATCATCTTTCTAATAGCATTCGTGTCGCGACACTCGCTCTGCATTTTCATCGGGTGTGATTTGCAAAACGCACTGTGAAACGCATTCCACGGCGATTTCGCACGTCATTAGGTATTTCTAATCTCACGTGAGGCACACTCGCGGGTCCGATAATATCCAACAATACGTACAATTCGAACCGGCAGCTGAAATAACACGCGACAAAAACCCGGAGTTCCCGGACGTCTGCGACGGCTATTTGCTCGCAAAGCAGTAATCGCAAATTCCATCGATCGTAACGCGAATTGTCAAACGGCCAATCGATTCGTATCATCTGCAAAATCCAAGATTGATCCGCCAAGTGCACTTCGCTCAAGTTCTTTGCACAAAACTAAAGAATACTCAGTCGTAATTATTAGACTAAAAGAGTTTAAAAATAAATTCTTATCGCGCACGCGTTTAAAAATCGATAACAATGATAAAATCGATGACGACATTTATATATTTATTTATAAATTTCAATGTGATATTTTGTGATAAGAAAAATCTCTCAATCAACTATTATATTTTCGTCACAGATAATTATTTCGGGCCTGTTACTCAAAATCGAAGAACTAAGTATTTGCCACTGAGGAAAAGGAACATAAAGAAAAAATTGTTGTTTCTTCACTACTTTCTTATACTTATTTATCGAACTTAAAAATACCCAAAGGTCCCAAAGGGTAGATACTTCCGTGTCACAGCCAAGATAAATAGCAAGGGAGAGCGCTTGTTTTCGAGGCTTCGCGAAGTTGTAGCGCAGGTTGCACGTGATGCGTGCGGTATGAAAGTATCGCGGGGACAAAATGGAGCAAAAACGGACTGTCCGCTTCGTATTATACGGGCGCGGCCGTCGGCATCGGTGCCGTGCTGCTGCATTTAATGATCGACGGAAGCCGCATCATGCTCATGTCATGCGAGCGGTCGTTACGTATATTTTCATTTAAAATATATAGATATGTAGGATATATAGGACATAGATATATAGGATGTTCCAGCTCTGTGAAGTCGGCACCCCGAAATGTGAATTCTTACAAAATTGACATGGCATTTTTGTGTGCCCATAATTTGTCCACATTTGTTCATAAAGAATCCTTGTTTGTCCACCTTGTAAAAAAAAAACTAAAAAAAGAATGAGACAAATTTCATTATCAGCACCCCTAAGTGTGTTTTTCTTGTCGCTTACAAACTCATCGACAAATAAATGTTTTACAGTCCCTAGTGCAAAATCAAATTTCAACAAAAAATTCCGCTAAACAACAGCGTAAAGAGATATGTTGTTATCGCGTATTTGTATAAAACTTTCAAAAAATATTTTAATTGATTATATTAACTATATAAAATATAAGTGTGTTTATATATACTATCTTAACTAATCTTACTTTAACAGAAATTTTATGAATTTCTGTTAAAGATTAGTTAAGATAGTATATATAAACACATTTATATTTTATATAGTTAATATAATCAATTAAAATATTTTTCGAAAGTTAACTAATCTTATTTTTCGAAACTAATCCTACTTTAACAGAAATTCATAAAATTTCTGTTAAAGTAAGATTAGTTAAGATAGTATATATAAACACATTTATATTTTATATAGTTAATATAATCAATTAAAATATTTTTCGAAAGTTAACTAATCTTATTTTTCGAAACTTAACTAATCTTACTTTAACAGAAATTCATAAAATTTCTGTTAAAATAAGATTAGTTAAAATAGTATATATAAACACATTTATATTTTATATAGTTAATATAATCAGTTAAAATATTTTTCGAAAGTTTTATGCAAATACGCGATAACATATTTCTTTACGCTGTTGTTTAGTTCGTACCAATTATTTAAAAAAATGTTCTATTTTGCAAAGCTAGAAATAAAGTGTATTTTTCATGCGTAAAATAAATGTGAGTAACTTGATTTAAGTTCTAATCGGCTCTAGCCATTTAAATCGGATTTCCTTTCGCGCTCATCAACTCGTCACACATTCGTAGTACCGCGATTATCTTTCATCGAAACATCGACTCCTATCTATACGGTTTTAATCGTCGCTATGAACACATGTGTAAAGACAGCACGGCACCAAGCGAAGCCAGATCAAATCGATGATTCAAGAAAACAAACGATAATTGTATAAAACAAGCCGACGCCAAGCAAATCTTTTCTTCTTAATTCTTCTTATTAATTCGAGTCAATTCTACTAAAATCGATACAATTTATCAATCTGCACGATCACATTTTATTTATTAAATACACTTCCTCTCGAGCTGCGCGCGATCGACTTTTGTAAAAACCACACAATTTAGACGAGGTAAATACGAATGCTACTTCGTAGTTTCGACGAGTGAAACTCCATCGTGCATTCGCTCGTGCTGGCTTAGCATTAATTTATCTGTACCGAGAAATGTCTATCATTACGTTACAAAAATCGTACTCAGCTACTATTATTATAACCCAGATTTCTCTATTAAACGCCCCTCTCAAGCAAAACTAAGGAGAGATGATGCGAAAGAAATATAATGCAACTTGTAAGTATAACAAGAAATTGGAACTTTTTATCTTCTTCTATAGTCTGGAGCTTGTCATCTAATTTTAGATCAGTTTAAAATGGTACAAAATCAAACATTGTTGATAAGATCAAAAGTTAGTATCAGTTACAGTAATAAATCTTAAAAACTAAATATACATATATAGACGTAATTGATTTTAACTGTACTTAAAATTTAGAAAAAAGTAAATAATAAAATAATCATATAATAAGATTATTTTCGCTCATGCTGTTCCGTGTATCTGGCTACAAGCGCACTTAAGACATTTTAGACTCTTCGAGATGGACACCATTCGCGAGATGTGAAAATTCTGTCTTTAGTTACGGAAGGAATACCGTCGACGCGATTCGAGAAATGCCGAAAACCGTGTTATCTCGACCTCCCGCGAATATGAGCCTTCGAGTTTTTTAAAATAAAGATTACTGGTGATACTGAAACACGTGGCATTCGATAGAACATGTCGCAATTTGCAAAATCGCGCGACGAGGAGCCAAGCGAGGAATCGTTAACGCATCGCGTTACAATGACGTTACATAATTCACCGAACTGTGGAATATTTCGAATACCGATAATTAGGCACGCAATCGCTATCGATGACGAGTCCCCCGGTTCACTGTGGCGATATCTAGCTGTGTTCGTAACATTCTTAAAATTTTGCCGAACGGCAATTTATTTGCCGCTGTCGACTCGATCATTCGCGGTTTATCGAACAGCAAGAACAGAAAAGGAATAAGCGAATAAATTGAGGCTATCAATAAATTTAATTTAAATCTTGCCATGTGCAATGCAGAAATAATTCAAATAATCGAATGCCAAATATTAATTGACGCATATCCACGCGTGGCTTATAAAGCAATTAATTAAGTATATATAAAGTTTCATCAATTTTATCGTCTAATTAAAAAAATTAATAAAGGCTGTTATCCCATTCTTTGGATCACATAAATAAATATGACTTTTTTATTTATTTCATTTAATTCATTCGATTTATTCGTCTTTAATTAAATCGTACACAAACGGATTCGCTAATTAATTTGTCATAAACGTCGGACGCTCCAACGAAACAATGGGGCATAAAACTGTAAATGGCGATTGTCCGTGGAAGCCTTTCGATCGCGGCCGACTATCCTCTCGACCCTTAACCCGGGGAATCCCGAATTTCCCATAGCAACGTGACGGTGCACTCCATTACCCATGACCTCCGCGCCCCGAGCGCGCCTCCGTTGCTCTGTATCTGCGAATCAATGCAGCTCCGTCGCGTGCATCCCGGCATTCCCCGAAACGCGGCCGTAGGCTAATTGCAACGGAAATTACGACGAAAGAAAATCGTGCGCGCGTCCACGTACGTCACGCTATTCGTCTTTGCGGCGTAAAGGGAGACTCGCGTTTTTTTCCGAAGCGCGTTTCATGTTAAATGCACCTCTCGAGCTGATCAATTCCGTGAAACAAAAAATAGAGAAAATTGATGTGAAGTTATAAATTAACTTTGCACTACTGCTTTGAAAAGTTAAGAAATTTAAATTCAAAAGTGAAACTGATCATAATCAGGTTTTTAACAGGCTTGAAATATAACTTGCATTTCGTATTTGTTCAAAAAGTTGAAGTTTTGCATTGGAAAAATCACTCGCGTGCAAATTTAGCTACAAGCGGAATAGAAAATAAACGTATTAACTATCATTAACTCGTATTCTCATTGTACGCTCACTGTTTTAATGAAATCGTAATAATACTACTAACTTTTGTGTTAGATGGCTTGTGAAATTAGACAAATGAATCTAACGTTAAATAAACGCTAGATAGACAAAGCACGAGTTCACCTGCATCTTTGCATCTTAAATATTAAATATTTCTGGTTTTTCAACTCTCATTTGTTAAAAAATTCGTGCAGCTGACGATAAATGGTCATGGTGGTGGCTAAATAAAATTTTTAAACACTGGCGAATAGAAAGGTACCGCAACGGCTAAATAAAATATGTATGTATATTCCAGAATGCACCGACGGATGCAATGCGGTCGAGCAAGATGATAATCGAATTTGGATCAAATTCTCGTCAGATCGAAATTTATTAATTTTTTTCTTTATGACGTAATATGAACCACGCGTTACTAATCGATTTGAAATGAAAAAATTTTACATTTTTATACAATTTTTTATTACATATGCTCCAACTTTCTATATTTTCTTATTAGATATATCTGCATAAATAACATTTTTGATGTAAAGTTGTTAGAAAGTCTAACACATTAAGATTTAAGTCGTTCATGGGAATAGTATCTTCAATAAAAACTTCGAAAATTTCTTTAATATGTCTGTTATATACAGGAAGCAAGATTTCTTAACAAAAACTCTGGAAATTCTGTTTAGATGCAAAAAAAAGTTATAGGTTTATATCACAAAGCAATGTTACATCATAACTTTTTGTATTTGTTTAAACGCTTATCTTTAAGCAACGCGTATATTTAGGTGTCATTATTTATCACGTGAATTCAAAACGACGACAGAAGCGTTGTCCAGATCACTGTGTTATATAAGAATTATATAAAGAAAAATGATAAAGAATTAATCGTCAGTGCACTTTATGAAGGAAAAAAATAAAATCTGTAGTAGTGCGATAATAGAACATTAGAATATTAGCAGAAAAATACTAAATCGATATTAACCATTTATCTCTCGTTCGAGACAGAAGTACGCTCTTAGACATGGGAGTAAAATAGACACAAGGAGCGCCTCGGGGCATTTCGACAGATATCGAAGGATAAAATAAAGTCCAGAATAATTATCTCTTTCATTATTATTCAGATAAAAATACATTCTCGAATGAACGCTAAAAATTAATTCGAGACAAATGTCTTGAGGTGCTTGTGAAATTATGCGCTTATGAATAGACAAATATTGTAATTAATAATAAATTTTCAATTAATTCAATTAATAATTCAATTAATAATTAATGTACAAGATATCCTCGCTGGTCAAGTCGCCAATGACAAAATGTAATTTTCAAAGAAATGCATTAAAGAGAAGTTCCTAATTATCATAAATAATTATTCTTATTAATACAACTCATTTTCAATTAATATAAAAAATAAAAGACATAAAATTTTAAAAATATAATTATTCAAAAAATAAACTTTGCTAATATAAACATTTTTAAAAATATGAATAGAAAAAATATATTACACATATTTGAATTACGAAACTTAAAATTTATAATAAATAATATTAACATAAACAGATTTTCAAGGTTCAAAATTTTAATTAAGGGGTTACTCCACTGTGACGGATCCAAAAAATCGTAATTTTTTTTTACTAATCGATAACAAATATATTCAAGAATATACAGTTCAAATTTCACGCTCTAATGTCACTTAGTTTTACTGCTACACATGAATTTCTACTACGACGGTCACGGTAACTATCGACGCGTCGAAACTTTAAACGTCTTTTACGCAAAACACAATTTATTTAGTTTACGGACAAAAAATAAAAAAAACTACTGATCGGTCTGAAATTTCAGCACATTAATGGTTATCGTCGGAACTAGAATAAAGTTCTTTTTTTTTTTACTTTTTGAAGCAAAAAAATGATGAAAAAAACATGAAATTTCGAAAGTTCATTTTCCAACGTACGCCATTTTGTTAATTCGATATAAATTTAATTCATTCTAGTTCCGACGATAGCGACGCGCATATAATTTAAAAATCTTTTTGGTTTGTTTGTTTCCGATACATAGTTTCTTCGAAATTTTGTTCGCAGCCGAATAATTTTTTTTCGAGGCAGTATGTTCACGCAGCTGTATCTCTAATAATCAGTACCAAATAATTACAAAAAAAAATTGTATGTACTTTTAAAATGTATTAATAAAAATCTATAATATTTATACATTACAAAAACATTGTTTTCATTCCATAAAAAATTCCCAAATATTGATAAGCCTTCAGGCCGTCACAGTGGAGTGATTCCTTAATGTCACGTACGACTTTGACAATGTTATTACAAATAAAAGTGTGTAAAATGTTATTAAAATTGATAAAAGATTGTGTTATTTTTATTTCATCAATACGTTTTCAAAGGTGGATCATGGGTAAAACAAAGAGGCTTCTTAGGTGCCAATTTCAGGATAGTATAAGGATATGTGGATGTGAAACGCAATATTCTCGAACGTACTCCGAAAGAGGGAACTCACTCGCGCGAACTGGACGAGTTAATTTTAGTTTAATCGACCGACCCGATACCGAGCTCGCATACGAGCAGCAATGCACATACGAGCATGCACGACAGCGAGTTATACAAAGTGTCATCGAATGGACGTGTCCCGAGAACAAAACGCATCTTTGACGATAAATATCGCGCGAACAACTGACAGAAACTGCGGAAAGAAAACTGTCGGTTAGCGAACAGAACTTAGAAAATATCAATACATCGGCGTGACATTAAATTTTCAAGTCTCGCGTTTATGTAAAGCGGAAAGCAGGCAATCACAGTCAATAGCACGTGGTTTGCATTAACAGTATCAACAATATCTCGGACCAAGAAACTTATAAAAAAATACATCAGAAAAAGAGATCTCATCGTATAATCGATATGCCAGAAAATATATGCGACTGTCGGAGATAAATTGCATAGCGACTATACATGCGTCGGCGTGTTACGTGCACATCGACACGAGCCTCGTTTCCCCCACCATCCTATCCATTTCCGAGTTTTCCGACCCTTGAACAACGGACGACGTCATCGACGCCCAGGATGCAAAATCCTTGACAAGCGTCAGCAACCGGCCAAGGCCGACGCTTCGAGTCCAACGCGGTAGTGCGTTGAGAGAATTTCAGGAGCGGTTTTCTAATATCGATTAGAGAACAACGTGACGGGGGATAGAGGTATAATTGCGAATTTTACATGGGTTTAGCGTTCAAGACTTCGTGATGATTTTGTCATTGTTTCGAATTTAGTTCCGATTTTGATAGAGAAGCTTGTTTCTAGGGGAAAGCTTTTGATAACTTGCCCCTAATATGCGCCCTTCAAGTCTCTTCAACTTAATTAAATTATTGCATTATTTTAAAAAATTAAATATCGTAAATTGTTTTTCAATTGGATTAAAATTTAAATTTCATTAGATTAAAATTTAAAAATATTATTTTTTGAAATATCTTTAAAAAAAAAAACTTTTAAATTCTTGCATTTTTTTCGAAAGCTGTTACCCGTGCTAATAATAAAATTATTTGCTTAAAACACACACAAAATCAACATATTTAAATATAGCAAACAAATTCGTGCAAGAATCGACAGTATCATTTTTTTAAACAAAATTGTCATTATTTCTTGTCATTTATAATTTCTCTAAAAATCATTCTTTAATTTTTCAAAGACATCTTAGTTCTAGCAATATTCAAAAATATTTTCTTCTACTAAAGGTTTCCATTCTTTTTAAAAAAAGCTTCAATCTATCAAAAAAAAAAACAATCTTCCTTTAAATATTTCTCTTTTTTACTACCCACGTAAGATTGAGATTACTTTTTAGATTTAGCATTTTACATTCATTTACATCCACAAATTTAAATGACTTGATTTTTTGATCCGCACGTTCTTATTCCCTCCAATCCGGGTGATCCATACGCACATCAGCCACCGATGGGATGAGGTAACCAGAGTTATGGCGTATAGATCATCGCAATGGAATCGGATAAACGAGGATGCCGACTGAGCTTCCAAAAAGAGCAGGAGAGATAGTGTCGCAATGCAGATCTCCCCCTTGTCGCGATAAAAATGAAAAAGCGTCGTGCGATCTTCGATCTTTCTCAAAATAATTCCGTCTCACGACTTCATCGTAGATCATCGCAGACGCCGGTGTTGTTAAGATATTACGCGGATAAAATTAAAGGGGATATTCTATCTTTTTATACGTGTAGATAAGATTAAGATGTTGAGTGTCCATATATATATAACAATTTCATTATCACACTATAAGAGAAAAAAAGATCGAAATCGTTTAAGCTATCATCTTTTATCTATAAACAATAAATCGATATCACGACATTTATCATTTGTTCGTGGACAAAAATTCACGGATGTATCTATATTTTTCCAAGTCTTCGAATTATTAAAATGAAGACACTTATTGATTGAGTCTGATAATATATCTAAAAGAGAACAAGATCAACAGATACCGTGCCTCGATATAAGATAAAATCATAATTAAATATTACATGTATGTGTGTATAAAAGTATAAGACATTTCGACACTTTTTAGTGCAACTTCTTTTACATCCTTATATCAAAATTTTATGAAAATGTTGTTCGCACATCAACGATATAGAATGCACATTAATATAGATTAGACATCCTAATAAGAAAACAAAAACTTGAAAAAATTCTAATAAAATTTCTAAAAAGTTTTTTTTAAATTTCTAAACTAAAAATTATGCTATGTGCCGTTTCTATAGAACTTTGGTTGGCTCATTTAATGAGATATTTTATGTTTACATCCATATCTAGAATCGTTTCAATACCACTTTTGTGATTAGCGGTATTTGCCGACAATTTTCCTCCGTCAATTCGCAGTGATTTGCATACGTGTTCATGTAAGAGCGATTCTCGCGGGCGGCAAAAGACTCCTCATTACAGTCAGCAACGTCTAATTAGTCCGCTCCTCTAGAACACGGCAGTGTGCACGATGAATTACGTCAAGCTCGTGCATTTTTCCGTCGCTTTTATTCGCGCGGCCGACAAGATGACGTCGGGATATCTCTGCGAGGCATTAAGCCGCGTGACTTGCGAATCCGCCGACAGATCTCGGCCCACTGCTCCCTTTTCGGCATGAGTGCTATAGTGACTGGCAAAGGTAATATCGCGACACGAAAGAAGAGGTGCAATTTTGGACCCGTAAAGACGCACCAGTGACCGACCGATTAAAAAATATCGTTAGGTAACTCGATCTTTTTGCCAAGTTACGATGTTATTTTCGTCATGCATTTGGATGTGAAGTAATGTTTAAACATCCACAGATGTATTGGCACAATACAAACAATGTGTATCGTTTAAGATTATTTTAAAAAATTGACGAAGAGATCTCTTACGATTCATTTTCGAGCAAACGATTTTTTCCAAAAATCCGTTTTATCCCCGGAGGGAGGTTGAAGATCCTCCTTCGTGAAATAGCGAGGACTTTGGTGAACCTAGAAGATTCTTTTGAAGCTTGACATATTGAATTTTCAAGTCTTTAACTCTTTCGAAACAGTCGTAGCATATAAACCACGTGAAACCACGCTCTTAAAGAGCACTTGAAGATATTTGAATTCTTTTCCTACAATTTCGTCCACGTCCCGCGCTAATAAAATTCTTGAACTTTATCGCCCGAGTTTTAACATCCTTGAATTCTCCGAGTTCGAGTTACGTCCATCGTAAACGGTCCGTCCCGTACAATGGGGGAGCCGAACGCAGTCCCGAGGTCGCGTTGCATCTCGATTTGCACCGACGCGGACTAAAGTGCAACATGTGCCGGTTGCATAAACTGAGAGAGACGAGAGAAAGGGTTTGAGGTCGCTCGTTTGGAATTGCTCGATTAAGGCCATAGACTGCAGGCCCCGCTATCAAAAGACTATCGCACGAGATATGTGCAGTGAAGTGCAGTGATGCATCGAGATTACCGGCACGGGAATGTAGTTACCGAAGATCGATAGGAAGTTGAACGAATTTTCGCTAAATCCGCCAAAAAGTTCGTATCGGAGTCTGCAAAATAGCTCTAAGAAAGAGCCCCAGCTATTTTTACATGACTTGCGTGAGTCTCAGGTATACTCACACACACGGTTATCACAGTTTAAAGACGGTAAACAGAAGTTATCGCTCTAAAGCGAAGAGACTATTTATCCTTTTCTTCCACGTGCGTCAGGATTAATGACTTGAAGTTTTTCCAAATTTACATCCGTTTAAAAGTCCATTTAAAAAGTTCCCCGGATTTTATCTTTATAATTTTTTAGGGTTTATTCATAATTTATTTTCTCAGTCTCTTATCTCCTTTAATAAAAATAAAAAAAAAAGTTTTCCAGAGCTAGGTCGAGAAAATGTCAGAAGAAAAAGACCTGAATCTGTAGAGAGAGAGACATAGAGAGAGACAATGATTTCATGATTTATTCACAATGACAACACGCTCGCGTACAAATTGCTGCTGATTCGTAACCAAACTAAAGATGATTGTGTTTCCTCAACCTTTCTATTCTCACGACCTGGCCTCTGAAGATTTTTTTTCTATTTCCAAAATTAAAATCCACGTCGAAAAACGATTCGATATAATTGAAGACAAAAGAAGATACACTTGCAGGACGAAGGAAAAATCGCAGATAGTTTACACATAATCTTGAAAAAGTGTATGAGGACTACTGCCAGAAGTGGAAGCGGCATTGGAAGTGATAAATCAAGAGAACCGAGAAGGAACATATTTCAAAGAAAATAAAGCTGAATAAGTTGTAAATACTTAAACTCCCAAAAATTATAAAAACAAAGCTCGAGAACTTCTTGCAACCTCGTATTTCAATACACAGTACAAAACCATCTTATACACTTATTGCTAGTTGTAACGACGAATCGATGCGGAAGAAAGAAATTTGTCATTTCAAGTAGATCGATTGGGGCCGTAGTTTGCAGACAATGTCAAGCAGCTATCAAAAGGTTATCGAGCAAATGAAGTGAAGTGAAACGAACGCCCCGCGTGCGCAAGAAAAAAAATTAATATTAGAATATTAGTTAATATTAGAATTTGACCCACGATATAAAGCAGACCACTTCTGATTGGGGCGTTTATTCACGCAAGTAATTGAAACCACGTTACGACTGATATCCACTTATTAAAAAAGGATGTAAAAATAATTAGTAGTTTCGATATCTCTTGCTCTTCTTTATTATATAAAATAATCAATATTAAGGAATTTAATGCAATCATATTTTTAATTAATTTTTCTGTTTCTTAATAATAAGAAATATATTTAAAACGCCTTTTCTGTTTCTATTTATCATGTAATTATCGCCATGATTGATCAAGTATCGACAAGTGTAATAGATCGATGCAAAAAGATGAAAAAAAATTAATTTATAATTGTAATTTAAGTTTGATACATGCGAGAATAGTAGATTTTCATAAATTTTAATTTAATTAAACGTTTGATTAAAACTGATAATACGTCTTTATTTTTCGTGGTTGGAAATTTGTCAGGGAAATGGAGTCCTCAACACGATTACGGAGCACTTGTGTATGTGGATGGGACAAAATGATTTTCAGGCAGGGCTGGCGATAATTGCGCGACCCGAAGCGCAACAGTAAATCGTACAAATGGTGCAGAAGAGAAAGGTTTTGTCGTTGGAAATCGGTCGATTAAGGCCATAAACTGCAGGCACTGCCAATCAGCTATCAAAAAGCTATCGAGCGTGTGAAATGAAGTGCGGTGATGCGCCGCGGATACGACAAATTAATGCGGAAGTTAGGAAGTTAAAACGGATATTAACTAATTTCGCTGTAAATCTGTGCTAACGCTTGGATATTACTTTTTCGAAAAAAAGTATGTATCGCAAAAATTAATAAACATAGGTTCGAGAGTTCATGTATTAAGAGTTTAATAAACTGAAGATTTTTTTACTTCACATTTACTTTCACTTCACTTATACAATATGTAAAACATATAGATATAATCTATAAAGAAGATTCTTACTGCAACGAAATTTTCAGATATTCAGTAATATACTTTTCTTAAGTTCTTCGCTATGAATTTTTGGATAATTTTATAACGTGACTTTCTATTCATGACAGAATAAAAAGAGCAAAATATAATGTATAAACTTATAATATATAATACATAAACCTCTATACACAGTAAATCAAACTCTCAACATATTATATCAATATATACATAATAAAATTATTAAAATTTTTTAATATTTTTAAATATTTAAAAATTTTTTAATAGAAAGAGAGAATATATTTTTGAATGTCAAAAAATTTAATATAGACTGACTCCTTAAATATAAAATAAATTAAACCTTAAAAAAATACATCAACAGTTCATTCGGTGTAAGAGCGATAGGTTTTCACTGTCACTTGGTAATGAATAATGATCAAAGAGCGCAATCCGATATCTACAGATAGGATGACAGACTATACATCGTTGCACGCAATCTATCGCACGCAAACGGCGAAATGTAGCGTGACCGATACATCAGAGACAACAGCGTGAAGGATTAAAGTTTACGAGTGCAGGTATCGGCTTTGCAACGCGACCGGGAGAGAACTACGCCACTACGCCTAGTCGCAAATAATTAATTGAAGTCATCCTTGAGTCAATGAACAGTGGCACCATTTTTAGCCGTCGAGTGGTGAACTTAGATCGCGCTGTTTGACCCAATATTCGTCGCATGGTGTTCCGTTGACCGATCGATCACTATCAGACACGAGTAAGCGAGCAAACATCTTCCTGCATGCTATAATCCCGATTGTCATATAAAAATAATAATTCGCCGATGTTTAAGTGCTATTTTACTCGGTTAGACATTTAATGAAAAAATAAATATGCTTCTCTCAACTGTATCAATGTTGAAATAATCCGTGTGGATTGAGATTAGATTTTTCTTTATATTTAATTAACTGACGTGAAATATATCTCGTTCTTTCAATCCTTTTATTTATATTTTTAAAGGTTCGATAAACGTGCGCCTTTGCCTTCTTTAAATGTAAAATATATAAAATAGATAAAAGAGAAATAAATTTTAATTATTTTAAACAGAAGAAAGAAAAAATTAATATCAACTCTGTAAATCGATAAGCAAATCAATAAACTAATTCAAGTTGACTAAAAAATGTAGCTCGTATTATTGAACGAGCAATGAGAAAGTCTTGTGGCAAGAACATGACTTTCGTTCTTTTGTAGCGGTCAACAGCCGTAGTTGTTGCGACATCGTCATTTTCACCTGCACCGCTGCACATGCACCCTTGAGAGACTGACGATGCATGATCCGCCGACATGAATTTCCCTTATTGACTCGTTTACTGATTTTCTTACTTTCATTTAGCGGCCTAAAAACGGTCTTTTGAACATAAGAACCATGAACCGTTAAATATAAAAATTACAATTAAACAATCACTTAGCGGCAAATGAAAATAGATAAAAGAGAAATAAATTTTAATTATTTCAATCAGATGAAAGACAAAATTAATATCAACTCTGTAAAGCAAATCGATAAACTAATTCAAGTTGACTAAAAAATGTAGCTCGTATTATTGAACGAGCAATGTGATGAGCACTGACGAGCACCACTTTGGATGATAACATTTAAATCGACAATATACAAATGGATCACATTCTAATTCGATAGATTAGCGGTTTTTGATCATCGAGAGACTTCGTTCATTTTTCGCAAAATGTTTTTTAAGAATTTCATTTGATACCGTTTTAATGCTTCCGAATCTTGTTATTTTAACTTTGAAAAAAGTTATCGATTTAAAAAACGTCAAAGATAGCATGTGCGTTTAATTAGTTTTTTCTTAAATTTTATATTTCATACAAAGAAAAATCATCAATTGAATATATATATATATATATATATATATATATGTTACGAACATAAACATATATATATGTTCATGTTCAAAATAAAAAGATTTAATGTGGTTGTACGTGAAGTTGATATTAAGAATAAAAATTTCAATAATAAAAAATATAACATACAAGTGAGATACAATGATACACCGAGGTCATCATAATGTGATACGCAAATTAATGCTCGTCATATCAAACGTGCAAAATGTCGGATAAAGTGCGTTACGCATCGGGACGAAAAGAAGCAACAGCAGATTTCGATGTTGAAAGGCCGAGAAGTGGGAAAACTCGCGACTTGCTCAGCCGGAAATCGCGGAAAATCGAAAGAGAGGAGGGAACCGTGGACGGAGGGAGAGGGAGGAGGGAAAATGCGAGGCGCTTGCGCGACCGGCTCGTTTCCATGGCTTCTCGTAACGTTTCGCGTAGCAACGCGAGGACTTTTGACCCCGTTCGATTGTCCTTCGAAACAGCTTCGTGCGCCGAGGAAGCGAAGCGCATCACGGACCCACGATATTTCTTTTTTTTTAGCCTTATTGCCAACAACTGACGGAGTTGTCGATGTATCGCGATGTGCAGCAGCCCTCGGCCTGCACAAACCGCAAACCAATACGAACATAACAAGCTCCACAAGAGAGGAATATTTTTAGTTGTCCGAAAATCGATTGTCAGAAACTGAGTAAATAAGAGCATTTTCCAATAAGAGTATAATAATGCAACGTATAATTAATATTTTATAATTAAACTGTAATATAAATTCTGATTTGGATTTTAGTGCAAATAGAAGGTAGACGATAAGAATTAATTTTTCACTTTAATTAGTTTAATGAATAGACTTCATTTTTTCCACCTTCAATTCAGCCATATAGATATGAACCGTGTAACATCGAAAGATAGAGAACAAAAATAACAAGTGAAATGCATATTTAAACACGTTCCTCATAAGAAACTCATATCACGGATAATTTACGTTCAAAAATGTAATCACGAAAAATTTACGTTTTGCAGGAAACGAAAATCCGACACGGACACGTATAATTCACGAGTGGTAAAATGTGATGCGTACCGCGACGCACGCAGTTTTTTCTCTATTCGCAATTTTTCCAACTCCAGACTCGTCCCACGTTTTAATGCACTTATGGGATTTATCCCAGAACGTGTGATAAATTCTTCTTTCCGTCTCCCCACCGTTCCATACATCTCGCGCGTGTTTATTCCGCGAAGGTATTCCGTCGACACCGGTCGGAGATTTATGCCGAAGCAGCTGATCGCAATTTGGCAAGAAGCGTGCCCCACGAATGCGCCTGCACGCGAAAATTTACCGAGATGTACACGCGCGAAGGCGAACGCAACTAATTAAATTCTCTTGAACGCAACGCAACGGCGACGTTTAATTACTCGATCAGCAATTAATATTTCATCTCGTACGATTTCCGTCGTACCAATTGAGGGTCAAGTAAACGTACTGTCGAGTATAATTAAGGAAGGCATGTTGTGTCAAAATAAAAAAGAAAAGCTGGAAAGGTTGAGACTGTGCATCTTGAGAGTATGACCTTTAATCCTTAATACGTTGTTAAAAAAACGCCGTGTTATCGTGCACACGAGACTGTTGACAGCATTAAATAAAAAGTAAAGATATTAAACTGACAGATTCGTGCACGCACAAATATCTAGATCAAAACACGGATCTAATCCAAAAGTGAAAAGTATTAATTAAGCGTATACGTAGCTCTAATGATAGATTCTATAACGAAAATGTCAACTACACTTAGATACAAAACAAACTTGATTTATAAGAGTTGCAAACGTAATAATAGACATTGAGCTTGTTTTAAAGATAAATATCTCTCGAGAGAAATTGATTGATTCGGAAAAATAGAAACAACAACTTGTCTCTCGAAATTGAAGATGAAACTTAAAATAATTTTTATCCAACTTATCAACAATAGCTTCCAACATCGCAATTTTTATTTTTGTCTTTATTTTTATTCTTTAATTCAGTATTAACACAAACGTTTCACAAGAGTATAAAGCAGAGTATAAAAGCGAATTCTCGAGAGAAATTCATTTCTTTCATTTATTTAACGTTAGACTTTTACGTCGAAGCATATCAGATCTACGTCTGTAACTATTATTCCGAAAAAAACAGATTAAATTTCGCAGCGGTTGATAAGTAGCTCAGCAATTCGTCGTTCGATGCAAATGCGAAGTCGCGTGGGTGTACGAATGCGTCTCGCTCGCTCGCTCGCGGCTTCATAATCGAACGCGCCGATTTTCAAGGATTACCACGTGCCAGCGTTATTCCTTCGTGAGCGAAACGGCCGCACGTCACTACTCGCAGGGAGAGTAAAATACCTCGCTCGTGTAAAACCACCGAGCGAAGTTACGTCGAGCGTGTGTGACGATTTTTACAACAAGAACAAGCAAAGCTGGGAACGTGATTAACCCTTGGCGCTCCCGAAAACCGGATCGCGCCGGTTTTCGTAGTATTTTTAGAAATAGCTCTGCCAAAGTAGACTTGTTGCCGCAATATAAATATTGGAAAAACTTCGACACAAGGTTTTGATACATTGTACAATGTAAAATGCAAAACCCGAAAAATCACTTATCGTTAAAGAGCACACGTCAGGTTTTTATTCGTAAAAAAATATGAGGTAAAGATCCTTGAGTTTGTGCTAATGTAATTTTCTAGGCTCTTAGTTCAAACCGTCTTTACCTCAATAGAATCTTTCTTTGACATCTTAATTATCTATTATATACGGGAAAATAGGGAATGGGATGGTAAATAATGATATTCGAAATTCTCCTTAGAGAAAACTCCAAAATAGTTGTCGTTAAAGTCATTAAAATTTGATGTAGTGACAGAATAAGACAACCGAAATTATTATTTTGTAGCGATTTATGAGATTACGCGACAGATAATGTAATGATATGTAATGCGGTCAATTAGACAGAGAGCCATATTAGACGAAGTTATCATCGGTCATTATAATCGATCCGGATGATCGATCGTCATGTAGTGGATCGAACCTATTACTTGATCTAATTACAACGTTAGTTCGCTTACACGTGGAGAGTGACATGTCAAATAAGATTGTCATGTAAAAAAAGAACGCGATAACAGAACGATGTGGATAAGAGAACGTTCTTGACCAAAAGTAGAAGCAAATGCGTTCCTTTTTAAGCTGGAGCGTCGAGCAAATGCATGTTCCGCATTCTATGTAAGTGATGTTTTGCATTTTATCGCCACGTATTTTCTCCGTATCTCACAGCACATTTGCAAATGACTTTTGTCATCGATTTGTCATGACAGGTACCAATAATCTGACCGTACGAGTTAGATTCGTGACGTATGACTGATAAAGTTGATTTTGTAGCGTGCGAATAAATATAAATGCCATTATACACGAAATACGTGAGCAAAATCATCAACGTAACGCTTATGTTTATCAAAATGCTCGCTTTAACAAGAAGCAAGTGTTCCTTCTCACTTATATATATTTCTTATGTTTTTTTACTTGTAAAGAAGTGAATATCTTAATGTTGAACACATGTGCTGCAGTATCTTCGAATTCTTAAATTTTGTTTTCCGTATTAAATTGGGCAGATAGAAGCAAAAATATTTCATTTCAAGTTTCTGAATACTTGCCACAAAAAATGACATACTGAGAAATTTTACGTATCATTTTCAGATAAAAAAGATATTTGAATGAAAAACATATCGCTTTAGCACAGTTATAAAATCCCACGAAAACTATCCTTTTCCCTTAACCATTAATAAACAGCCATAAAATTTGAATGTAATAATCATGACGCTGCGCAAGTCTATGACTAGAATTCATATTTACGTTCACATTTTATAGCTGTTTATTAACTGTCAAGAGAAAAGGAAAGTTTTCGAGGGATTTTATAAATATTCTAAAACGATTTCAGGTGTCTTTTGTGCATCTAAATATCTTTTTATTTGAAAATGGCACGTAACAATTTTCAGCATGTCACTTCTCACCTCTGACGTCATTCCACATGGCCACAAGTATTCAGGAGTCCGAACTCATCTAATCAATAATGAAAAGAGTGAAAGTTAAAATATGTGGCAAGTTGTCCAAATTTGGACAATCATGTATAAAGTATGAGAATAAAATCTATACGTGTATTCGCCAAATAATGAATTTTATTTCCAACTACCAATGCTTCATAATTCGATGATACTAATAAAAGATATTATAATATAAAATTGTAAAATATGATTAAAAACATTGTACCTACTGTAACAAAAATTATTTATACACGAGCAAAATATTGGAATTAAATAACTAATCTATAGTTGATAAAGACATTGAGAGTGCGAGAGAGAATGTGGAGTACTTGGTGCGTCAAAATAATGATATTTAATTAATATTAAAACCGATTATGTATTTTTAAAAATAGTAATTAAATATTTATATTTAATATTTATCAAATATTTTTTGACACACAAGATTCGCGTTACACTCTTAATATCTCCTTTTATCAACGGTAGATTAGTTGTTTCACTATCGAGAGTCCTTATATATTAAATTTTCCTTTTCATTTTTTCAAAATATTCGATAAATTTACATTGGAGCTACCTTTCAAAGCATACTGCTAAGATAACATTGGAAAATTATTATAATTGGGAATGTCCAAATATAGCTGTAACACTTTTTATGATACCATCGAATTATGCATTCCTCACGCATCCATCTCCATGCATCCTGTATTGGTGTCTCGACTCTTCCTTCCTGTGCATCATATTACATGACGGCTATCGTTGTGCCTTAGGAAATGATATTGACTTCAAATTTTTCAACCAAAACATATAATAATGCGACAGTCGAGCCGGGATTAAAAGGCAGAACGATACCTGCGGTCGAGTCGGAAACTGTTGCCCCGATTAGATACGGTCCTGGCTCGTACGATGTCGCGAAGAGGGATTGGCGAGACCGGAGAGGGCCGCGGAGTTTCGGGAGAAAAACCGGCGCAACAGTGGTGGTGACGATGGCGGTAGCGAAGGTGAAGGGGGGACGCGATAGCGCGCTCTTGAAATCGGCGCGGGCCGCCGGCGTGTTACTATGCTACGGTGCCGCCCTCGACGGTGATCCACGCGAGGATCGATGATCAACGCGCAGATCCCGGCGAAAGGGATGATTTAACGTATTCCCGAATGATTACGATGATTGCTCAAGCTGCTTTGGAAGTGTCACGATGTTGCGCGATAGACAACGAAAATAATTATTTCCCTCTTAATCGAACATAATAACTCCCATCTCACATTTTTCAACGATATCTCGCGACTTCTGTTGATATGGAAATATATCTCACATTTAGAAAATCCTTCCGAGATCAATTAATATAAAATAATAATGTATATTTATCTACAACTGATGATACAAATCGCTGTTAATGTATGATACAAGACGATTACTCAGATATTAAATACATAAAAATCATAGATACTGCACTATGTACCCACGTGTGAATACCGATTATATGTATAACATTTGCTGAAGACTATTTTTAACACGGTAAAAATCTAATCTATCTTTAGATTTATCATGCGAATATACTGCTAAAGCGGGTCAAAGATGCGTCACTATGTGTCATACGAAATATATATAATAGTATATCTGACACGAATGAGAAAAACGAAGCTTTTAACATTACATATCTAATTATATGATTGATGAAATATCTTACCTTTGCATTTGACTCCCACTTTCCCGGTGCCCCAGATATAATCTTCACCTGCAAAACAAATTTAAATATCTATATTTATAATTAAAAACACTTTTTCTCAATCACGACTGTAATTATCTATCTTATAAAGTAAATAGCTATATCGCACTTTTGTTACAGTAATAAAATAAACGGCAAGAACAGGAAGACTAAGATTATTCTAAAAAGGCTTCTACGTTAATACTAACTTAATTTATATTAAACGTAAACTATAATTTGCAATATACTTACAATGCTTGCAGAGGATGGGTGTTACAAAGTATACATCTACAAGAATGTGACTGTACGAGTTGTGTTCCGTGCTCGTGGAATTTGCTACATACGCTGTAACAAGGAAGTAACGAATTAACGAACACATTAATCTAATACAGTAAGCTGTGCAATGTACAATAAGATATTGTATATTAACAACGGTGCTTACCATACGGCCCATTGCTGAGCGTTACATAAGACGACTCTTCTTCATTGTGAGTGTCGAGATACGGCGACAAGTTTCCTTTCAGCATTAGGACTTCGTCGATTGTACCCTCCGTGTCTAAATATAAGATGCAAATATTAATGCATATAAATCGTATAAATTACGGAAATAAACAAGCATTTAAAAGAATGTCGTCAGACATGATACAATAAGTTGATTTTATGCATATATTTCTAACTGATTAGTATAAATAAATTTTCGTACCAGGCACAAAAAGTCTTCAGCTTCTCGAGTCGCGTGAGACGACACCAGTTTTTAATCTTCTCAGAAGTATCACGTTAGTAGGTACTCGTGAAGGAAACGATCACATTAGCAGATCATCGTCTCCATAGAAAAGCATATGCGAGCTCAGTCGTTTATCAGTACATACATGGCATGCAGCAAACGTAAATAATTTCGTAGAATACTACAATCACAGGACATAATCTTTCTCGATTCTTACGCATCCTCTTCAGAGAGACTCAAAACATTTCTTTTATTTCTTCACTTGAACCGTTGTATCGGAAGAGACTCTTAACTTCAGATTACTTGTGACTGTTTGAGCATTATTTAGGAAAACCGATCTTTGTGCAATCGTCGACAGCTTATTTTCTTCTTATTGGGCACATATAATTTGATTCTCGCACTTCTATTAAAAATAATGGTTTACTCTTTGTTAAAAAAGCTACTTCTGTATTCTTATACAATGTTATATCCTTTTAAAAATTATCTCTATCACTGTACATAAAATATGTAAGATGCAATACGACAATGTTGTCCTGACAACGTTGGTTCATCCAATATGTCAAACTCCTCTATAGTAAGATAATATGAACACTATAATAATTATTCATGCATGACGATGCGATGCATTATAATCTTTATCATTCTTCTTTGCATTTCTTCCGCGGGCATCCACTCTTTGAGTGTAGTTCCTCTTTTATTTCGCTATTTCTACGTTTCATATCCAAGATACTGCGACCAGCTTACAAACTGTAGTCTCTGAAATACACAATATAAAATTACATTTGAGTCAAACAACTATTCTTTTCACATTACAATTAACTAATAATTAAATATAATTTAATCCTAAAATTCAAACAAATTCTTGAGAAAGAGAATTTAAAATATTTTTCACAGTCGTTTTTATCTGTCATAATAAATAAGACAGTTTCTCTCTCTTTTACCGTCTATAATTTTAAAATTGCATTAAGGGATAAAAATAAAAAGAGATTATGTTTAACGGTCATTACTCCACCGAATTTACCAATACAGAGGATCTTAGGACATCTGAATTTTTACATAACATGACTACGGTATCCTCACGAAGAGAATGCTGTTCCACACACTAATTTTTATAAGAGAATATGTGTTGTTACGTCACTGAAGAGGACTCTGTGAGTTCGAAACGCGTATGACGATTGACATTTATGTAGTCTATGAATAATTTCTTTTAATATACGAACTTAATTACTATAATTACTATTAGTATATTGTTATCGTTGTAAATGTCCGGCTCTTAAAAGGCTTACGTGTTCACTTACATTAAATTATTTTTCCTTTAAATTAGTGAAAACATTTCAAATTAAAAAATATAGGACTAATGTCCACTTCGTACCAACGTATAGATTAATCTCGGTTAATCCTAATTCTTGAAATAAGAAAAAGATTAAAAGTAAGTTAAAGTTAATCTACATTTCTATCTATTGATAGAAATTTACATAACAGACATTAAAATAATCTAAAAATGAACTAATTTATATTTTCTTAGTGGAATAATTTTCTATGTAAATATAAAAAATTCAAAATATCTTGAATTATTTTAATGTTTCATCTGTAAACATTATTTTACATATTATAATATCGAGATAAAGCAAACATTTTCAATTTTGTATAATAAGCAACAAGAAAATAAATGCTTCTAATCACAAAAAATTGACAAACAAAAGCATTGTTCATAATCGAGTAATTTTATAATCATATCAACAAGGACTTGGTTGAAAAGTTTCTACTTTTCAAACCTACGTCAAAGAGACTAGATTGCTCCAAGAAAAAATGCTTACTGCGAAACTATTTGCAAGATTAAAGCTATTATGTACCAGAAAAAGTATCTACAAGTGCCTTCCAGCATCCACAAGGCCACAGAATTCGGAGAAATGAAAGCTTAAGTAAATTAATTTTTTCCTGCAATGCACAGAAGGCTTTCTACTACAAGATATTTTCACGCTCCACGTAGGATCCAGGATCCAGCGTTATGAAATTCCGTCGACGTTCCTCGTCAGCTCAAAGCAACAACACTGTAGGCCTACCAGAGGTATCCCTCAGGTAACTGTCACCCAGTGAGGGGAATATGTGCACGGCGTGCACGCGTGAAACCGTGCGTGCGTCTCGACGGTGACGCGAATACGAGTTCACGTGTACCGCGCGTGCGGGTTCCGAAAGGGACGCTTACCTGCTTAACGTCGCACTCGTCCTGCTTCGAGCGAAAGACGAGGACAGGAGCCACGAGGATGTGCTACACCTCACCAACGGGACTCCTCGGTGACGAAAAACTTGCGGCGCGGACACCACGCTCGGAGAGAGGAAGGGAGGGAGGGGCGCGAGGGCGACAACTACGAAGACGACGACGATGACGATGATGACGACGACGCTCGGAACTCCCCCCTCCTCGCAAACTGTCTCCGTCGACCGTATATGCCAGGAACCCCGTGGACAAGTTGGATACCAACCACGAGGGGTGAAGAGAGACAATAATAATATCGTCAGCCGTGTCACGACACTACGAACACGGTTAGGCCAGCCTAGGTAGCTGAGGTCGCAACGCTCGATTCGAGATCGACTGCGCGCGATCGAGAGTGAGCGAGCGCGATCGCTCGTTCGAGAGATGTTGGCGATTCCCCGGCGATTCCGAACGCAGCTTTTGCCTGTCTACACGCTGTCTTTAAGATAGTGTGTTAAAGTGGCCTGATGTTAAAGTGCGCGTGTAGCCGTGTCAAACCAATCTTTAAAGATTGGTTTGACACGGCTACACGCGCACTTTAACATCAGGCCACTTTAACACACTATCTTAAAGACAGCGTGTAGACCAGGCATTTCCGAAATAGACATTGGTAAAGCCTTAGTCATATCGGTCATATAATTTTTCACATGAAAAGTGGCTGCGTTCAGCAGCAGAGCAGATCAGTGAGCGATCAGTGATTATTGGTCCTTTCTATTAGATCCCGAAATCTAGACCAATCATGTTGACGCATTAAAAAGAATTATTCAACAGTTGTACAACAGTTGCGTCTGCTGAACGCGACCAGTTTCACGTGAACTCAACGATTTCAACCAATGGAATTAGACTCATTGGGAAACTCATTGATTTCACGTGAAACTTCCCTTATAAAAATTTTTCACCGTTTTTGGCCTGTTTTTGACCCGCGAAAACGGTCAGTTTGAGTGGTAAAAACGTACATTTGATTCAATGAGTACGATCTGTTTTTAGGGCGCAAAGGGGCAATTTTCCGTAAAAATGAGTGGTTAAAACGGATTGCGTACGAGTATATCCGAGTGGTAATAACGTATTCTTATGAGTATTTTTGAGTGGTAAATACGTGCTGTGTGTAAATTTGAAGTGTAAAAACGTACATTAGCTACGAGCAAAAAATATTCGTTTAGCACTCATAAATACTCACATAGCACATTTTGGCTGCGTTTCGATATTCACTGCAAGTACTGAAAATCTATAGTGTATGTGACGTAAACTATAGATTTTCAATATTTGCAATGAATATTGGAACGCAGCTTTTGAAATAAAATAATCAAATAATCAATCATTATAATTGTTCATTTATTTATAGTAGTTTAAAACATTTATATAAATTTATATAAATTATAAAAATTCGTGGACATATTTTTAAGTTTGTAGAATAAATGTACTTCAATTTAGAGACAATCCGCGGATATTTTCTTGTGAGTAAAAAAGAAACGTACTAACGTGTTGTTACTCATCAACGGAAAATTGAGTATTGAAAACGGACAACCTACTTCGTCCTCATCTTTGTGAGTAAAAAAGGAACGTATTAACGTATTGTCACTCATCGACTAAAAAACGAGTGTTAAAAACGGACAATCCACTCAAAAATACTCATACACATACTCGCGTATACTTGTCATGCTCTTTCGCAATAGACTAAGCGTGCTTGAGAGTGCAAGAAACGGACATAAAAATGATAAAACGGGCTAAAAACGGGCTAAAAGCAGGCTAAAAACGACCTATATGAGATGTAAAAGCGGTGAAAAATTTTTATAAGGGTTTTCACGTAAAAAATTACATGATCGATACCCTTGTGTTCACTATACCAAAATCGGTCCAAGATCTTGATCCGAGAAATATGTAGCCAAGCAGCTTGCAGTTTTTATTTTTAAAAAAGAGGCAATTTTATTGGCTCAACACTTCTCGGATCAAGGGTATCGATCATGTAATTTTTCACGTGAACTCAACGATTTCAATCAATGAAATCAATGAGTTACCCAATGAGTCTAATTCCATTGGTTGAAATCGTTGAGTTCACGTGAAACTTTTCATGTGAAAAATTTCATGATTGATACCAAGATCTCGGACCGATTTCTGAACACAAGGCTTAAGCTTCTTCGTCTTCCTCGTGATTGTAGCGTGACTTTTCGTTTACATTTAACTTTTTGTAGTCGAAACCGGGAGATTTTTGCGCTATATAAAGCCAAAAAAGAGGTTAGAAGGCGTCCTTACCCGGAATCAGATCGGATTTCGGAACCATAACTCGTTCTCCCTCCCCTTCTTCTTTTTTTCTGAGTTAGATTGCGCCTTTTCAAAAAAAAGTCGTGACCTAAGTAGAACAGAAAGTGAAAATAATGTCAATTTTACATCACATTGACCAAATCATGATCAAAATATGATGTAAATTAATCAATAAACGTCAAATTGACTTTATTTTGACTCTCTGTTTTACTTGGAAATTTTCCGACATGTCACTCGCTCGCAGAGGTAAACGATCTGATCTATTTTATTATTATACTAGTCATAGATATTAAATTTATCGCATTCAACGCGTCGTCCCAGTGAGAAATTAAAAAATATCGAATCGAACAGACATCGATTTGATGTCGATCGACTACAAATTATTAATATTTCTCATAAGGGATGAGGAAGCAAGTTTTCGCGTTTTTATTTTATTTATTTTTACACATTATCTATGCTACTTATTTTGTCATAATATTTTGTAATTCATAATATTGTTTCCCTGAAATGATGGCTAAACAAAACTGCAAGAATTAGATTATTTTGCAGTCGAGAGTCTTCAAATAGAGGAATGTCTTCAGAAATATTATACTTAAAATTATAATTACAATAATTAAATTTTAATTTTAAATTATAATAATTAATTAAAATAAAAATTTTGTAAAATATAATAAAAATTTTTAAAAATTATGTTTTATTAGGCTGCAAAAATTTATGTGTAAGAATTTTATTCATTGAATTTTTATTGAAAATTAACTGGATGCATCATCGCTCATTTTCTGCATAAAAGTAATTTCAACTAACAGGAAGTCCATCACCAAGCAGCTACCCGCGACCGCAAAAGGTTAAAGTGAAATTAGGAAAATAAAAAATAAAATACGATGAAATGTACAAAGAAAAAAGAAAAAAGATGCAAAAGATACGAAAACAGAGTTTCAGCTACATTATACATGTAATAGTTTATATTATGCACATGTTAATCTAGTATAATGTAAATGATGAGATTCGTTATAAATAAATTTAAGAAATTTTTAATATTAAAGCAAATATCTTCTTAAATAATAATACAAATAATTTTATTATTAATTATTATAAATTATATATTATACTGAATAATACAGTCTTTAAAATGTCGAAAAGTAGTCTAAAAATGATTATAGCATGCACCGAATAAATTATACAAAAGAATAAATTACATATTTATATGTAATAAAATGTTATTATGTACAAAATGATATATATTTCACATTTTACATTTCTTGTTTGTACATTAATAGTATTTTTTTATTTATTTTATTTTTAATTTTAATAATAATATTTGAAATTCACTAAGAAATATTAAGTAATATTAGGTTTTTTGAATAATAACATAATATTAGAATCAAATATATTTCTCGATTATTTCGTAGAGAGTTTTTTAATATTGTAATTATTCCGTTAAAATTATTTGCTATAATTAATACTGTTATAATACTATTTAGAAAAAAATTAAGCAAATATTTACTTTTATTTTATAAAGTTATAATTTTTACACGTGTTTTTCAATTTAGCTACATACAATAATTACAAATTCAAACTCTTCTTCATCAGTGAATATTAATAAACAAATTTCAATTGTTTATCGACCTGGCTGGCAAATTATCTGCGTGCCGCCGACTAGATTTGTACTAGATATTGTATGATACTAGATATGGTAAATCATCTTCATTTTTTATTTCTTTATATCATCACTTTCCTTTTCGAAAGATGATGTATGTCACAGCAATAACAACAACAACACAATAATAATAATGAATCTTTTTTTCTGTCCCGCAATACCCACATGTTTTATTTTTCTCTTTTTTTCTCACCAACGAGTTTTATTTATCACAAACAATAGTCGTATGAACTAGGGTTCCTCGATGAGAAAGACTTCTTTAGACATTTAGTTGTAACATAAAGTTGTACATCAATAAAATTATACATAACATTGTTATTACAGATGTGCGACGATACTGTTAACGTTGCTCTACATATCCGTCAATTAGTAGAAAGCAAACTAGAAAAAGAATGCCAAGTGTGCTTAGACACTTATACCTGGAGAATCACATATTCATATACGCAATACTGACAAAGCGTTTACTTACAATTATGTATTTCCTCCTTATATTGGACAGGATTTTTATAATACAGCGATTAAACGACTCGTAGATAATACTTTTCAAGGTAAATCTCCCTCACTTTGCAAGTCTCTGTAAACTTCTGTAAACTCTACTTTTTAGATAATTTTAGATAATTTTAGATACTTTGTTATATGAACATGTTCTCCAGGTACAGTGTCTAATCACACTTGGCATCCTTTCTCTAACTCGCTTTCTACTAATGGACGGATACGTAGAGCAACATGAACAGTATTGTCGCACATTTAATAACAATATTACATTAAATATACATTAGATCATATCATATTAACTAAATATTTAATATATTATATTAAAGATAAGTAATAATCTTTCATTATAAGGCTATAACGTTACGATATTGGCATACGGTCAAACTGGAAGTGGCAAAACCCATTCTATGGGTACCAATTATACAGGTGTTGGAGAAAAGAGTATTATATACCGAGAGTTATACGTGATTTGACAATTGAATCTAAGGAAGACTGGAGCTTTAAAATTACAGTCTCATTCATCGTACTGTATCAAGAACAATTGTATAATCTCTTGTCTGACAAACAGAAAAGTCAATCTATCGTTAATATTAGAGAGGATAAAAAAAGTATAAGGATTGTCGGTATAATCGAGAAATAAGTTGCGGATACTCAAGAGACGTTAGTGTTTGATCCAAGGTTCTATGGGTCGCGTAATGGGCGACTGTAATGAACGCATATAGCAGTCGTAGTCACGCAATATTTACATTATGTATACGCCAGCAAAAGAAAGATGATCCGTGAGTAATTTTCGACTTCTGATAATTCCTACCACTGTTTTTTATCCTGTCATTTACTGTTCTATCTTGGAAAGTTGAGTGAGATAATTGCGTTTTTCAAGGAATACAGCAACAGTGGCAAAATTTTACTTAGTTGATTTAGCGGGATTCGAACGTAGTAAAAAAAACTCAAGCTACTGGCGAACTAACGATTCAAAGAAGGAGTGAATATAAACAAGGGACTACTGGCTTTGGCAATGTTATCTCGCAACTCGATGGTACCTCTGGAACTTATATCGGATACAGAGATAGTAAACTTAGGAGATTGTTACAAGATTCCTTAGGTGGTAACTCCATGACTCTGGTCGCCTGTGTCAGTCCCGCCGATTGGAATTCACATGCTGTTATCTCCTACATGCGTTTATCTAACTAATTAGAACTTCTTGTATTTCAACATTATGAAAAATCTATTTGCAGATTATAACTTGGATGAAACTCTTAGCACATTGAGATATGCGGATCGTGCGCGCAAAATACAAAACAAGCCGATCGTAAACCAATATCCAAAGCGGAGATCAATCGATGAAATAAATTACATCTAGCCCTCATGAATCAGAAACTTGGCATAATGTGTCCTAAGGAGCACGAAGAGCTCGAGGAAAAATACCGCGTATTACAGCACAAGTTCAGAGACATGACGGAAAAGTTGAATTCAAATTTAGGAGAAATCGTAGTTATGCATGAACGAGCGGAGATGACCGAACAAGCTCGGGAAAAAATCAGACTCGCTATAGCGTTATTATTGGATGAATTTAAACAAGTTTTACAAGATTTCAAAACTTGTCCTGAAATCGATGACAAAAAGCATAATAAACAGTCCTACTTCAAGGAAGTGAGTGCCCCTGCTCACGCGAACTCCGGACTCCTTCTGATCCGGGAGGTAGCAACCTGTAAGGGTCCCTCTATCCTGATCATTACACGCACGCAGATATTCAAAATGACGAAAGGAAAACATCTGAAGAGCTTATAAATATCATGAAATATCCAATTTCAAATAATGTTGCAGAGGAATCAAAGTAATCCAAACTGTCTTCAATATTATTTAATTCCTCTGCATGTACACATTCTATCGTGTGCATGATGCAATTTTTGAAATTGAAAAAAATCGTGTTGGAACTCTTAAAAAGTGTCACGTAACAAACTGCGGAAAGTCTAGAAATGTCTTGAAGATGGAACAAGAAATCAAGCGGAAAATATATGCGGAAAAAGAGGAACATTTACAAGCGCACAACGTCAGCTCCAAGTAAGGTGTTGATATAATTGGTAACTTTAATCGTTAAACTCGAGTCAAGCTTATCGGGCAGATGCGCAATGATTTTACAAAGTGGAAACAACCCAAGGAGAAAGAAATCAATAAATTAAGAACACAGGATCATAAGCGTGCTTACGAGATGGTACGCATAAAAATAGAATACAATAAACAGGAGAATGTTTTTAAGAGAAAAATGGAGGTTTTTGCAATTAACAAAAGATTAAAAGTGCGTTTCTTTGTCGACAATATCTAACAAATGGCTTACTTATTAGAAGACAGCTTGTTAGAACAGCTTGTTATTTAGTTTCTCATTACCATAAAACGACCCGTCTTTCGAACGCTCGGACTAGCTCGTCGAATTCGGGGTTCGAAGGATCAAATGAGAGACGCGAATTTGAAAAACAAATAATTTATTTTTAGTGTTTCATCAAGATCAAGAAAATTTAAGAAATCTTGTCTTGATCTTGTCTTGAGTCAAGACAAGACCAAGACAAGAAATTGGAAATTGATTTCGAAACAAGACAAGAAATTGTTATCAGACCAAGATTTTCTTGACAAGAAATCAAGAAATTTCTTGAATTTCCATGACGATTGTTCATTTTTTAATACTTGAAAAAATTTTGAATGGGTTTCAACATTTCCAGTTATATTTATTATAATAATATTATAATAATTATAATTATTATATTAATTATCATTAAATGTCACAGGAAATGATTTATGTCGGGAATTTAATAATCTGAAATAGCTATATTCGGCAGTAACCTCATGATATAAAAAATGATAAATGATTTGAGAAATATTTTTAATCTTTATTAAACATTAATTTTGTGCATAATAGACATTATAGGTTCGCTTTTAAACCACGAATTTAAACATAGTAAACTACGAGATGACTCGGCATTCAATTTGTTTCTATGTTTTCTTATTATCAGAGAAGCTTTCGAATTCAGTCTTTCCGCTGGAACCGATGTTGCCATTGTGGCTAAAAAATCTTTAGCCATCCTTGAGAGGTTCGGGAAAGATCTTTCATGAATTGACCACCAATTCAAAATGTCGACGTTTTCGTCAACTCGAGGAAGTACATAATACTGTGTAAGCTCTTTTTTCCAGTAATTACTTCGGTCATTGTCCGTTTCTTTAAAAAATAAAAAATTTACGTTTAAATCAAATTCATCTGTCTGTACAGTTTGATCGGTACATTCATTATTATTGTCATTGGTGCTATTAGGGTCAACATAATATTGTTCTTTAAATATTTCCTCAAATTTTGTCACAGATAGATCTTTTAAACAATAAACAATTAATAGATCTTTTAATTAATAGATCTTTTAAGTCTCTTCCCCACGCTGTCAAAAGCTTCAATTTTATGCCGAGGATCTAGTATCAGTGAAACACAGTATATCCAGTTGGATTTCTTGTAGTGCTTTAAAATTTTATCTCTTGCCGATTGCAGGGCAAAAATCAACTGTTCATCTACTGCACATTTATTGTTTTTATTATCCAGTTTCTGAGCCTATGATTCCAGTTTGTCTAATAATAGATTAATATCAATAACAACCATTGAGAGCATGCAATATTTTTCACCTGAAAGTAAGGTCGATAAACATTGGAATGGACGCAAGTAGTTTGTTACCGAGATGTTTAGGGCCCATTCTTCATTTGTAAGTCTGTACTTATTCAAACTTTCATTGTTGTCACACAGTATATTCAACGGAGTTTTCATTTTCAAAGACCAGGTAATCATTTGGAAGGTTGAGTTCCATCTTATGCAAACGTCTATAACTGGCATTAACATTTTAACATTTACTGTTTCACAGCAATTACGAAATTTTTCCTGCAATTGCTCTGACCTTTTTATTTTTTTTGCTACCATTTTTATTTTTGTGACTGGTGAACCATTAGTCTCCATTTCGTCACTATCAATACATTCTTCCTCTTCCAGTTCGTTTTCGACTTCAGAAAAATCATCTTTTACTTTGAGTAGTTTCAGAAAGTCTTGTACTGATAAGTTTAAAATATGAGCAAAACACACGAAGTGTTTATTTTCGCTGTCAAAATCTTCTAATAAGGTGTTCAGATGATCCATAAATGTAAAATTCAAGGACGCATTATCCGTAGTTATTTCTTGAATTTTTGATGAATTAATATTGTACTCTGCCATAATGTTTTGAAATAGCGCTGCAATTTCTTTACCAGAGTGTCGACCTTTTGCGGGAATAAAATCTAATACGAAAGACTGGATTTTCCAATTGCAATCAATGTAATGAGCAGTAAATCCGTAAAATGATTTGTTTGATATTGCTGTCCACCCGTCCATTGTAAATGATATTTTAGTTTGATTTCAATTTACTTGGTCATTGAAAATCAATCATCTGGCAGCGTCTTGAGCATATTTAAACTTAGTTAACACTAGTGATCGCATAGTATTCCTGTTTGGTAGAACAGCATGATTATTCATATACAAAAATAAATTTTTCGTTGCTTCATCCTCAAAAAAATTAAATGGCAAATATTTGTTAACTAAATATTCTATCAAAAGATCATGAAATTTTGCCTGGTTAAATGCTGCTGTTTTCTGAAAAGTAAATAAAAGGAAATAAAAAATAAATTTTAATACAACAAACACAATAATAACATCAATAATATGATAATAATTATTATTATTCTAAATTCTATTCCTACGACTTTACGTCAAAGTTCGTCCATTAGCCTTATTAGGCATCGTATTCACGATTTTATAGTTATACGGGCATACATACTTACATTATCCTTGTTTTCTTTGTTGAATAAATAAATTATTGTTTGATTTCCTTGTGCATCATTTTTTCTTGATTTTTTGTCGGGAAAATAACTTTCAAATTGTTTCTCATGTTTAGCTGATAGATGCCGAATAAGGCCAGAAGTACCACCGTTAGTCATTTTTATTACTGTATTTTCCCCTTTCTCTCCACATAATTTGCTTGATCCTATTTTGTCTTGTTTTTTATCTGTTGTTGTTATATCATAAAAATCTTTAATTTTTTTACGAGGGCGTTTTTCTTGTTCATCAATACGGTCATGACTAGTACTGACTGTTTTATCACTGATTTCTTCTTGATTCTTTTTTTCTTGTATTTTTTTGGAAACTATCTTGTGTATAGTACTATTGTCTTTTGCAATCTTGTAAGGACAATTTTCTGACGAGTCTCTTTCATCATCACTACTCATATTATCCTTTTTTCTTTTTGGAGCCATTATTCGGTCGTTTTTCGTTACGCGCTCGAGACGTTAACACTTCGAATGTTTGTCGAAGACTAAAGCAAAAAAGCAAATGAAAATAACATTAAAAATGACTCGCTGCTCGCGATTTTCATTTGCTTTTTCATGTGCCGCTAGCCGCTAAAAAGCCGAATGCTTGCGACGTGACGTAGTGAGGCACAGAAGGGCCCTGTTGCATTATTTTTAAATGGACACAAGCAACTCTTTTTTAATATAAAAGCAATAAAATGAAAAGAGATGTTTTAATATTTTATCAGGAGTGTATTTATCATAAAATAGTGCAGTTAATTTCAAGAAAATATCCTATATCTCATTATCATTTTTTAGCAAAAATCAAAACATAAGATACAATTTTAATAATGTAAAAATTACAAAAAACCGTCATTTTTACATGCTTAGATATTTTATTAGGGTTTTGTATTTACATTACTAACTATCTAACTAAATTTTGATAAAATCGAATACATCATTTATTGTATAAAAAACAAAGAAAAGAATATATTAATGTGTTTAATACTATTTTTCTATTATTATGTAATTATTACACTTTGTATATCATGACAGGAATTTTGATAATATTAACATAAAATAGATAAGTATTTTTTAAATTGTAATGTATAAAAAAATCAAGAAATTTCAAGAAATTCAAGATTTTTGAATTCAAGACAAGAAATGCAATATCAAGAAATGGTCAAGACAAGAAAACCGAAATTTCTTGTCTTGAAAATCAAAACAAGACAAGAAATGCTCTTCAAGACAAGAAATCTTGTCTTGATGAAACACTATTTATTTTAGACAATACTACTGTACAGTTTTACAGATGTTCGCGGAGTGGATCTAAAGTAAAACATGAAGCATGAGATAAATAGTAAATACGCCGATCGTACAGTTCTGAATAAAGGTGCACGCAGACGACGCGTGATTTGGCACGTCGCGGTACGACGTTTAAAGCCCGCGATGTTTACGAGAATTTAAAGCACCGCGGATCGCAGATTTAGTACTCGTGTGGGCCGACGCGGGTACGGAAACGCGGCAGATGGGATTTCGCGTTAGATCAGGACGAGATGGTTGGGTCGAAATACCTTCGACGGTAGTGGAGAACACTCCACTGCACGCAGATCGACGTCTCGAGGGGAATTGGCACAAGTGTTCGGTGGTGCGAGTGTCGAGAAATCTCGACGGAGGCAGAGCACGCTCTACCCCACGTATCCCGTATTCGGTTGGGTATCCGCGGTTGGCAACGGCCGAGAAATCTCGAAGAAGGCAGAGTACTCTCAACCTCCTGGTTTTCATCGTCTGGGAACGGATTCAGATGCTCGCTCAGTGGATGCTTTATAGTGGAGGCTGACTTGCTCGGGAATCGGTCATTACGCTTCTTCTCTATTAAGCTAGGCGATTTCTGTACAGGGTGAATTAGAGATGCAGAAAAAGGAAATGCAGCGAAAAGAAGGTTAATAGCAAAGAGGAAGTAAAATGGCTTGGATGGCTCAAGATTTGGAAGTATTAATGGCCACCATAGAAGCAGATTATTCTCTTGAAAAACTATTACAAGATAGAACTTCCTTGGTACATCAATTAGAGCAACTTAAAAAAACTAGCGATCCAGATGAAAAGAAGCTCGTAACTATTACCGAATTCATAGAGCTGCGTAACACACAAATTTCAGTTTTACAACAAAAGATTCTCGAGTCAGATCAAGGTAAGATATTTGAAATTATTTTAGTAATTTTACTGGATATAGAAATAGCGAACCGTGGTATTCCATCAATAAATAAAGTAATTCCGTTCTTTTCTTTCTCTAGAAACTAAGGCAAACAGCAGATGGAATATAATACTGTACAATAGCAGATGCCAAGGCAGTATTTGAAACGGCATTTCATATAGTTGCACAAGACAGGAAGCAACAATGTTACAAATATAACGAATTGAAAGTTAGTATGTACGTGTGTCATTATAGAGAAATTTTTATATATTAATATACAAAATACACTCGATTAATTTCACAAATTTATAATATAATTTATTATGACATTTTAGGAAAAATATCAAAATTTAGAAGCGCGACTAGAAGAATGTGAAAAACAAGAGAGAATAAATAAAACATCGTCCGCAAGATACATCTGATACGTCCTCCAGCGATATTGAAACTTTGACAAAATCTGAAAAACAGGTAATTAAATAGTTTTATGTAAAATAATGTCAGGCACAAACTACGAGTTCTGTGAATACTGAAAATGATAAGTTTATTGTTAATATACATTTTAGGTTTTGACAGAGACTAATTTGAATAAAAATATAAAATCATCGTCTAAGAAAAGAAAGAGAGAAGATAAAATAGAAATAATCGACGAGAATGTTTACTTATTGCACGATGATAGTTCAATGATAGAGGATGACGTTAATAAAGATCCAGATTGGAAAAAAACATCACTTTATAGTCGCGTACAAAAATTGTAGGTAATTTTGTATTATAAAAACTGTGCCTTAATCTTAACGATAAGTGTTACTAAACGTTGCAAGTATTTTATGGCACTCTTTTATTTCTACATAAAGTTTCTGTTATTAAGTATGTAAGTGTGAAAACGTAAAAAGTTATACAATCTATATAATTCCATGAAATTATTATAATTTTTTTTTTGTAATTATTTTCTTTAGAGTAAATCAAAACTTTCGATTCAATGATTGACCTTTACAATGGAACCCAATAAGAACCCAATAAGATGCGCTTGTAAAACAAACTGTGCTACACGAATATGCAACTTGGAATTGTCATATTTATGTCAAAATATGAAAAACAGTGTGGCGATCGTAGCTCAGAGTAATGTGCATTGTCTTAACGAGCCGAAGATCCGAGTTCAAATCCGACCAAGAATTGTCGGTTTTTATTTATTCGATCGCCACCTCTTGGAAAGACAACGGCAAACCACTGAGAATTCAATTTCGCGCACTTTTGACGCTGGCATGGTCAGCTGATCTGCATTACATCACTGCGCATGCTCAGACAGTCTGTACATCGTCGGTATAACAGGTTTCATAACCCCGAAACTGTCAATTTTTAGCACGTTATAACGACGAGCGACGAATAGAGCGACGATTTTAACTTTCATATTCGTGTTTTACGGACTAAAATACGCAATATTGTGAAGTTTCAACGAAAACGGTGAGGAAGCCCGTATTCTTAAGTATTACCAATCACTTGATCTAAAATTCTGCATCTTTATTGGCTCTCGTAAGCAAACCAGTACGAAAAATCGTGCCGTGTGCCACAGGCTTAAGTTTATGTTTAATACGAAACGCGTTCCAAAATTCATCACAGTGACGTTTGAACTTTTTGCTTGGAAGGGGGAAGGTACGGTCGGGTAGAGTTGGTGAACGCACGGTCACGTTGACAGATCCCGCTCTCTTTGTTGTCACATGGACGGGCACTACAAGCCAGAAGCCAGTGAGCGCAGAGCGGCACGCGGGTCGCTTGTCCTGTTTGTGTGACTCGTACGGCGTTCATTTCCTTATATAGCAAAACGGAGCACCGGTGAAAGAAATCCGCTTATCATGAGCACAATAATTACCCAGGAAGCCTACGACGACGAGGTCAGAGAGCTGATGGAGGGTCTAGGTATGACCGAAGAGGAGGCGATCGAAGATGCTATCAAGTGCTACGAAATGAAGGTACTCTACTGTCACATCTCTTTGTTTACATCCTTTTTGCTCCTCGCGATCATGTGACTCACCTTCGCCAGGCCGCTGGAAATTTTCACCTTCGGCATTAAAAAAGAGAGAGCGAGGTTTCGAGTCACGGAAATATGTCAGAAAACTTTAAATGTTTATCTAAGAATTAAAATTAATATATAAAGGATACATATACACATATATATATTTTTTAAATAAATTACTTTTTTAATATATTTATTAATATATTAATTATAATATATAATATAATTATGTATGTGTATTATATAATATATATTATATAACATAATTATATAATATATTAATTAACATATAATACATTAATTAATATATTAATATATAATAAATATATATATAATAAATTTATAATAAGTAAATTATTTCTTTAATATATACATATATTAATATATTATTTATATAATTAATATATATGTATATACACACATAAAAAAAAGTGTGCTGTTTTATTTCACAGCACGAGAATTTTTGTTCCAATCTTTATTTTATTATAAAAGAAGTCAAAGAAGCTTTAAATAAAATTTATATAACTTTACATAAATTGAAATCAAAGTAGATATGTGTTAAAAAGATAGTATTGGTGATTAATCGAAAGTCCTATTTCTTAAACTCGATTATATGTATGAGTCAGTCACGAAGTCAAGAATTTTCCTCATTGTCGTTAGAAATAACTATGAAACGCAATTCTGTGAAATAAAAGAGATCAGGGATATAAATATCTTTAATATTCATTAAATTTTATAGTTTCTTTCATTATTTTATTTTCTAAATTTTAGATTTAATTTTATAATAATTAATATACTTTTCAACATTCTGATTAAATTCTTTTTTGGTTAATAATAAATAACATCCGATTATTATTGTTATAGTTATTATATAAACAAAGTTTTAAAACTTAGTTAAAATATGCACCTGCAGTGCAAAAATAAAATCTGTTACGCGCTCGTGCCGCATTTCTTGACGCTTTTAGTTTCGGAACACTTGTGTCACTATCGTCTATCTTAAGAGATCGATCCGTTTCTTGTAGCGTAACGTTTCGATACTGTTCAAAGAAGGAAACAAAATCTTTTCTCCCAAGAGAGGGGAAATAAAATTCGTGAAAGTACGTCATGATTACATACAAATTTCGTCATGATTATATATGCTTTATTGCGATTTTATTGCGACTGCTCAAGAAAATTTTCTTAGAAATAAAACATTAATTATACTGTGAAGATATTTAAAATTTATAAGATAAATCAATTAAAATAAGTCAATAAGAACTGCCTGTGTTTGGAAAAATGCTGCACGTACCGATAATAATTCACGCGTTTATTTCACGTAGGGGATAGATCTGAGCAACATCATCACAGATTCAGTTCTTGAAGATAAATATAAACAGATAGTGATGTGCCTGGAACGACTAACATGCGCTATGAACGACAAGAATTATGAACATGTATCGGAGACGTTGCAAGAACTGCGAACCGAGTTGGATAAGGACGTCGGACACAGAGTTTTCGCGGGCAAGCGCAAATGTTACAACATACTGATCGACCTTCTGAAAGATTGCGAAAAGAACCATGAGATATTTAAATCAACGCTGCAGACAATCACCTCATTAATGTCCGGTTATCCGGATCTGTTGGACGACGAAGGGATCGCGTTGCAGACAGAGTAAGGATTATCTCGTAGAACATTGCTTTGAAAAAAGAAAACAATGTATTTGAAATAGATTCGGATTATTTTTGTCTGATGACTTTCCACTAACGCTAAAGTTTATATAAAAATCGAGACAAACAAATTTTACTAGACACATAATTTTAATAGAAAAAAATTATTTTTATTGATGACAAAAAAGTTATAATGTTATTTACAATATTAATGTAGTTCTAAATAATTATTTGATTCTTTCACAAAAAACTTGTAAAAATTTGATTGAAAATTGATTCATTTTATTAATTTCGTTTTTAGCTTTTAAATTTGTAATAATTCGAAGAGACTTGATATCTCTAATAGGAGTTATAATTGAAGGCGAGAGATCACAAGAATCATGTATTTTTATAAGTATTCATTTTTTGTCTCAAAGTAACTTATAAAATTTTGTTTATCAGGATTTTAGAGAGGCATTACGATACTGCAACATTACAATACCTGTTGCGTTGGATACGAGAGTGTTGTATAAAACACGAGTTGAATAGGCAAAAGATCTTTGACACCGATATCTTTGCGAAGCTTAAAAAGATATTAGTGCGTGAGGACGTAGACGCACAAGAGATCAAGGATGCATGTTCGGTAATTAGAGCGTTGGTTTTGGACGATGATATTAGGCACGAATACGGAAAAGCACATGAACACGCAACTATTATGGCAAAGGGTGCTCTCGATGTCATCACAGGATTATTGAAAAGTAAATTATATTTAAATGACTTTGCAATTAATCTGAATTTTAATTATTATCATTAAATGATAATTTTACAAGCGGATTATTTTTTATAATTTTTGGATTTTGGATTTGAAGTATAATTAAATTAAACAATTTAAATCTGTAGTATTGTTTTATATTCTACTGTGATTAATTAATTACGTATTTTATCGCAATATCACCATTGTTTTGAGATATATGTATCACAAACAGGATTTAAAAAGGATACAAAGGTTATAGGCGACTTAATGATCACATTAGCTGCATTGGTTGTTCGAAATGAATTCTGTCAAGAAGTAGAAGATGCCGGGGGATTAAAGTTCATTTTAGATATAATGACCGAATATCCAGACTCTGAAAAATTGAATTGGCAGGCTTTGAAGTTGCTCAAAGCGCTCGCTGGCAATGACAATGTGAAGTCTCATATCATCACTTCTGGATGCGCCCCTTTAATCGTATCCTCTATTAGTAGAATGAAAGTAAGTTTATATGCGACAAAAATTGCAATATTTTTTTATTGCAATATTTTTTGCAATAAAATTGTTCTTAAAGTATATTTTTATTAGCTAAATGATTTAATATATTTGCATTAATTTAATGTTTAACAGAGTTCAGAGAACGTCGTAACTGCGGGATTGAGTTGTATATCGGCGTTATCTTTACGAAGCACTTCAAATGCTGGTGTGTTCTATGATTGCGGCGCGGCCCAAGTGATCGTAGATGCTATGAAAGCTTATTCTAATCATGTAAACGTTTTAAAGCAAGCCTCTTGGGCAATTAGAAATATGTCGGTGCGAAACAAATCCGAATCTAAAGAGTTCTTGATGTATGGCGTTGAGGAAATACTACGAGATATAGTACGTTTACATGGTCCCAAATTGGAGGATAACGCAAAAGCCGCGTTGAGAGACCTGGGCCTGAAGGTAGATTTGAAAGAAAGATGGACTGGAAAGGGCGTCAGTCTAAGCAACGAGCGTTATTAATCACAGCAGCAATATCATCGTCAGAGAACATAGTATTTAGATTATAGTATTTACTATAAGTACATTCATCTAGTTTGGATCATGTACTTTGCTTTGTCTCACCTCGCAATGCTATGCATTATTTGATAAAAAAAATCTTAGCTAACATAAATAATAAAATATTTTTGTGCTCAACATAGCAGAAGGATAAAGTAGGAATTTTGTAAAATTATCAATTACTATTTTATATTATAATATTAAGCGACTTTTTATAACATTTCAGCAACTTAACTGATTGAAATTGATTGGAAAATGTTTCCAATGCAGAATTATACTCTAATAATATTTAACAATATTCTTCATTCTTTATAAAAAAAAATCTGTCACGTATTATATTTAGGGATTTCATAGTGCCCAAAATTTATTTATATATATAAACTGTTGGAAGTTTATATGTATATAACACACTGCCAGAAATTATATTTTTAATGATTAGTGGAGAGTTAAGTATCCATATTTTATACAGCTGTTTTCAATTCATTTGCTACTTCAAACAAATAAATATATACAGCCTTAGCTTATTATTGATATATAGATAAATCAAACTAAATTATTTCCATATATGTATGTCATAATTACAATCATAAAAGACAAATTCTTTTCTAAATTCTATACTTGAAATTTTGATTATAATTGATTATAAATAGAAACACACACGAGCAATTACACTAATTAAAGTGAATGATCAAAGCTGTTGGTGCAATTGGGTACTTAACTAATGAAGCTTGTTGAACTTAAAAAAAGACATAGACTAACAATCATAATTATAATGATTGTATTTATATGTGATTAAATATCAATTATCTTTTTTTATATAAATTGTTTTTATATACAGTGAGAGTAATTTTATATTATGTAAAACATAACAAGGAATAAAAGCTAAGCTTTTGAATTATTAATAATTCCTTGAACAAGATTGAAGATTGTTCTATTTCCTCTCACCCCTTTGTCTGCTTTTCAATCTGTCCATGTGCTAATCTGTCTAATTTTACGTGGCACAGATACGCAAAAATTTATTTAAGCATTATGTAATTCAAACATGATTTAATTTGTCGTAAACTATTCCTATGTCATGACTATGCCAATTAATTTAATTAAAACAATTTGTTCACATTGTCAATAAATATTAAAATTTTTATTTTATTTTTTGATATAAAATGAATTAAAAATATGAGAAAAATAATATATTTTTATTTCATATACATATATGTGTATATATATATATATATTTTTTAAATAAATATTTAAGAAATCGCGACTTTCTAATAATAATCAACAAGTAAAAACACTATTTTACATTCAGGCTGAATCTTTAGTGTCTTATAATATTATTCGCGCGTATGAATTTAATTTATGTACATTTCATGCTTTAATCATTAATCCGCTAAAGCAACACGATAAAAATCATTAGGTACTAAAGATCTAGCTTGATCATAAAATAATACATTATTTACTTGTTGAATAATATTTTATTCTTGATGTGAAAATTATGATAATATATTTTTATACGATATATATCTTTATTTCATATCATGTATATTTTTATTTCATGTTATATGTAATATCCATTATATATTTTATTTGAAGGAGAGTTTTAATAATATTTAATACTATTTAATACTAATATTATATAATAATAACATGACAAAAATGATAATACTTTATTCCCAGTTAATAGCCATCTAATTCATCGTCTCAATTTATTTTTGAGCAAAGACAGGTGCTGCTGACTTTTCGCTTTATATCTAATGATGAAAACGCTCGAAGGTCAAACATATAGTTACACCACGTGAAACACAAGTAACACATATATGTACGCTTATCAGTCTGTTTCTCTCGCAATTTGTTTTTGCATTAGCCATGTATTCTAAGTAAGAAAGACGATTTTATTCCGAAAGAATCATGACTTATGAGATTTTTCGTGAAATCACTCGTATATATCATAGCTGATGTTGCGGAAGAAAAAAATACAGAAAATCGGATTGCGCGACTTTTCATTTTTCAGTGCAAAGACAATGCATTTTTAAACTAGCATATACTGATTAATTGAAGATTTATGATCGATATCGATTTATATAATCAATGTGATTTACATCTTACTGCTTTATTTCTCATTAATTATGCTGTGCTCTTGCAAATTAAATATTTCAAACAGCTCCGATTTCCTGCTTGTTACTTTGTACAAGGACAGATCTTGTATACAAAGGATGTTGATGTTAACAGAAGAAAATTCTTGATTGACTAATGGCCAGATAATTAGATTATTAGCTGAAGAAACCTATGTTGCTATTTCTATTGTATTGACAACCACAAATTTAAATTTAATTTTAAATTTTATTAACCCTCAAACACACAGTAACCTTAAACATGGATAAAATTTACTCAAACCAATTTACAATTAGAGAAAATGAATTAGAAGAAAAGAAACGTGTGTGTTCTGCTTTTTTATTTTAACTCTTGTCAACTTTATTTAATCCAAAATATTAACAGAATTATTTTCCTCTCGATGTTTTCTACACCAATTTAAAAAAACAAGTTGAATTTCGATCATTTTTTTAGAACTATGAGCAAATAAAAATGCGTTGGATAAATTTACTCATGTTTAGGGTTTACGTTTCAGATATTTAGGAATTAATCAATCCAAACCATATCAATCTTGCAGCTATTAGAATCACAAATATTAGCAAATGACCACAGAAATAAAGTAAAAACTCAATAAATAGAAAACTTACGTATTATGTGCGTTATACAATTAAATCCAGTAAATAACGAAACAGCGAAACATTACTTCGTATAGATCAATATAAGGATATCTTGTATCAGTACGTTAGAAATATACAGTCGAAAGAACAAAATCCGAGGGTAACGAGGTAACGAGGGTAAAAGTGACGAGGGTAAAAGATAAACAATAACTAATAAATATACATAAAAGTTAACTTATCCGGGGTAAGGATATATAACATTGTGGTATAGTCAAATTAATGTGTCAGTCAAACGTTAAAATATTAAGTACCATATTTAAAGAAAACAAAATAAATAAAAAATACATAGAATACATAATAAATAAATATATAGGTAAAAATCAGAAATTATGCAGGTTGATGTGGAGACTAAATAATGTCGATCACTTTGTCATAGACCGCTGTAAGCTTTCCGTATCACTCTGCAAATTTAACGTATTATCGTATTTCTTAATGAAAAGCATATCGACAATCTCTCTCTTTTTTGCGTTCTTTATGTAGAATTACGGGATTATCCCAATCAAAATCGTGAAAGTGTGAGACACGATGTTTACTGACAACGGAAAGAAGGTCGCTATGCCTTTTTATATCATTAAAAGATTAATATGGTTTGGACGTAATGTCAACAAGTCCGATATTAGTATGCGTTATCCATTCCATATTATCATATGTAACATTCTTCACTTGAGAAGGGCCTAAACATTGTGATTAATATTAATAAACTGGCCAGACGGTCGAAGATATAGAAACGTTGTTGATTACCCAGCAAACACAATGTTATAACTAACATGTTACATGTAACATTGTGTTTGCTGGGTATTGTTTACTGACGAGAAAAATTATTTGAAGTTCTATATCCAATTAAATATTAAATAATACAGATACCTCATATTTCACTGTCACAAATGGAAGAAAAGAAAAATGTAAGAAACTTCCTTACTGACGTATTCGTCAACTTGTATTTCAGACTTCCTGTTCGTAAGTAATAACTTTCGCTTGTAATACCTATTGTATAATTTTATCGCAATTGATTAGGTGATATAGTGATCGTAATGTGATTGTCGATAACGATTGTTCTCGAGGGATTTTATTACACTACAAGTCAGACACGGAAGCAATTTTACAAAGCGCCAGACGACTTTTTTTTGGTTTTTCTCAGCAGCTGGCCTATTGTTGACCCGATTATCATACTATTCGTTATCGTTCGTTGTACTTCATTCCTGCAGACTACGATTGTATCACAGTCCTTGACGAGATCACACTCGCGATAGTCGAGCTATGCGATTAATACACAGGTTTGCGACGACACAGAGCGCATAATTATGGACATTAGTGGACGTTTTGTCTCGATAAAGGATCACGACGGTGCCTACGTGCACCTTCGTACTTCTTAATGTTAACGGATACTGTACAATGCGCTGTCTCAAAAATAAATTACTTCTTCGCACGTTAAAAATCATTTCTAAATTCACATTTAAAATGTACATGACCGAAGAATTATTCGTTGTAATCAAGTGTTTGTTATTTATGTTACTCAACTAATCATTATATTATTTAATTAATTAATCAATTTATTGCCAAGTAATCATATTTTTTCATAACTTTTCTCTCGTGTAATTTCTGTAAAATTTACGCCTCTGATGTCTTTATTTCCTAAAACAATATGTTATTCACTTTTGCTTGTTTTTGTAGGAAACGCAGATAAATTCTTAAATGTGTTTTGAGATTTCTTATTTAATCTCTTAAATACTTATAGAATAAGTTTGAGAGAAAAAATATGTTACGACAGTTTCACATTGAAATATAAACAGTTTTCCAGTTGCAATTGTATCGCAGGCTTCAATTAAAGTAATGTAACGATAGTTAAACATAGATTTACATCACAGCCATTGATACTTAATATTAGATAGTTATTCAATTAACAGTCGCGTTTATATATTCGATCGCATTTCCATAGTCCAATTTTCCAATGACTTACTATTCCAGCGTTATCTACGTTTCATTATTCAATAATGTCCATAAGAAAACGAAAAGATTCGTCACATATATAATGTCATTATATCCTAACATATCATCGATTTGTTTTGTTAAAAGTATCGACGCTTACGATTAACATTCAATCGAAGAAGTCTCCATAGTTGAAACCGACAAATTTCACAGTACAATATAATGATCCGTCAAGGAATTTTATATTTATAAGGTTTTCCTAAAATATTTAACTTTACCAACTAAACTCTGTGAAAGTCCATTTATATATTTGAGTGTTAAAAAATTAATTCAAAAAGAATGCATGTAAGAGGGTATTTTTTAAAATTCTATTCTGGTAAAGTTGGTGAATATTTTAGAAACAAAAAGATAAAAATATCAATATCATAATAATGAATAAAGAGAAATATGTAATGTTTGAGAAATAAAAATAATAAAAGATGACGATTAAGAAAAAAGCAGACATAATATGTTAATTTAATGGAATATTTAACACATTCATTGAATTATATATATATATATATATATATATATATATATTTTTATATATTAATATATATTTATATATTTATATATAAATATTATAAATATTATATAATAAATAAATAAATATTATATATACGTATATATGTATATATGTATACAAATATAAATTTAATACATCAAGAAAGGTTTAACATTGCAATATTCTATATTATCAGCATTTATATAAAAGAGGTATGTATAGTAATAAGTTTTAAGTACATATAACTTGATAACGTGAATGTATTAAAAAAATCAAGAGCACAAAATAAATAAATTATGAAACGCACTTACCTGCAAAACAAAATTGACTGAAACGATGAGCAGTTGATAACAAAAAATGAAATAAACGAAAATTTTGTGTAAATAATTTGTAATTGCTGTAAAAATAGAAAATCTGAGCGAGACGCAGGCTATGCTAGAGGAATACTATTCGATAGAAAGCATCCAAATAATTCCTTAGAGCTGGCAGAACCAATTGACACAGATAATTAATCCGTACAGTTCTTGACGGCACAATTAAAAAAAAATACGAGTCCAACATCGAACTAATACGTGATACGTAATAGTGATATGTATCGGAGATTCTAAATTTTTTATCTCGACATCGAAATATATGTATAATACAATAATACATATATGTATTTATCATCTAATGACGACTTCATATATTCTACATGTACAAGTGTATAGCCAGTTACGTTGCTGTATATATTATCACGCTTATCCGAAAGTGTATTCGATATATAACGACGTATGCAGAACGAAAATCACATGTGTTTCAATATTCGTAATGCTTTCGTCGAGGTAAATGTTAAATTAAAAATACGAGCATTTTCTTGCGATTAATTTGGAAAATAGATTTCTTGTTATACACAGTTTCCAATCACGTTGCTGTTTTATAAATTTTTACGTCAATTTATAAAAGAGTGGTTAACAGTTAATAGAAAAGCAAAATTTTCTAAAAAGAAAAATTGACTCGACAGAGTCGTCGATTCTTTTGTTAATTTCGACTTTTCATTGGGCCGCGAATTTTTTTATCTGTGTAACACAAGTTTACGCACTAGGCGTTTTACAACATTATTTCACGTAATTCCGTTTCAATTTCGACGCGGTCAGTGCAGAGGCGTGCAGAGGTAACAATTTCAAAGGTTTTCATGGTTGGTTTTGCGCGAACACGCATGTAAAGGAAGGCTCGTTTTATTCGGGAATGTAATTAGATATCCATTCGGATCATATATTCGCTTTGAAAAATATTATTTTGCCAGTCTATTAATCGAACTGCATTCGCAATGTATTGTACATTACGTGCAACCGTGTAAATGTCAAATTAAAAATACATTAAAAATTTTATACTTTTTCTGATACGTACCAATAATCAAATTAAAACAATAACATTTAGATACTTTAGTATTTATTAATTTTTACTTTACTGCTGATTCCGAAATAAAACAACAAGCAGCATGTGCTTTGAATATGTATTTGTCCACATACAATATATATATATATATATATATATATATATATATAGTATACAAATATATATATATAAAATATATATATATATATATATATATATATAAATTATATATATATATATATATATATATATATATAATTTATAACTGATCTTCAAAAAAATCTTTTTTTCATGTAATAAATTGAAACAGATCTACTTTGTTAAATAAAAAAAATTAAATGCAAATATTCATCATTGAACTCGATTTGTACGTTACAAATAAAACTTCGAAATACAGCTGTTCAATATCTTATTAGACCTTATGATCTGATAAAACATTAAACAAAGATGAAAAATACAAGCTTTTCTTATCTCTTTTGTCCTGTAAGTCTTTTTGAGACACAATGAAATCGTCACACATTTTAGCTTGAATACACTAAACATACCGTTTGATAAAAAAAGGGCAAGGCCGAAAGTAGTATTTGAATAGCTATCCCAAATCGATAAAATTACGGTCTCGTACCTGTCTGCCGCGATAACACAGATATCGACTCACACGCATATGCTATGTAAACGATACGTGCATATGCCATACAGATGAACGCATATACTACACGTCGAGATATATTTATTGCACAAAAAACCCAATATATGGCAAACTCCGGTTTGATTCTTGAGAAAATCAGAATTCTTCGAGAACGAGTCTTTTTCGCAGAAAAATCTATTCTTAATTCACATAACGCATCTTCATTTCTTCTCTTTTTAGATATCATATCTTTTTCTGAAATTTATTATTCTATTTATCTTTTATTCAGTTATTATATTTTGCAGGACTGACATTTCTCTGAAAATTTACTCACAGTCGAACTATCAAGAAAAAACAAACGCCTCGTTCTGAACATTCATCGATAGATAAAGAAAAGAAGAGAATTCTGCCGCTCCGTGAGAATTATGCTACATTCGGCAGAAGAAGCACGACTGAGATACGTGATCCGATGTCGCGTAATATAAATAAAATTATATCTATATATATGTGTATATGTGTATGTATATATACATATATATATATATTATGGCATATATATATATATATATATATATATATATATATATATGTATATATACACACACATCTCTCTTTGTAGCAGTCTTACACTCGGCATAATTTGCCCTATCCAATATAATATTTGTATTTTATTCAACGGTCGCTCAGGTGCCGTGCATTCGCGATCGCAAAATCGAGGGCAAATACAAGCTGCTGTCCCAGCTACTGACGACATTGGCAACATGAATGCTTGTAATATTTGATTCGGCACAGACCATTCTTTACCACTAATACGCAATTCGGATATTTGTCCACGCACTCGGATTCGTGCACCTCTGAAAAATTAAAATATGACTGTCAAGTATACATCAGATGTAATTAAATAGTAGTAACTCTCATCATTATCATTGTTCTGTTGAGTAATTTTACTGCAAAAATGCTTTCTAAAATTATTAAATCTGAGTTTGGAAAAAAACGAGAGATATAAGTTTTTCTTTACTTTTCGGTGATTTGTTCGCCACTGACACCTCCTTCTTACACGACTCCGCGTTACATCGTTGCTCCGCATTTGGCTTGTTAATTTCTGAACAACTGGTGCTACTAATACCTTCGACAATACACCGTACAAGTCGTGTTTGCACTCCGGCCCCACATGTTGCGGAACACTAAAGACGGAACATATAAAAATTATATCGAGCATGCACGCATCTAAAATATAAAAAATTCACGTAAGAAAAAAATCCCTGATAAAAATTTTTTATTTATTTTTTTTTTCTTAACATAATTCACGCATTCACTTTACCGTCGACCAATCTGAGGTAAACCATTCCGGCGAACATGCGGACATCCTGCAAGCTTGCTCAGTCGCTGGTTTGGGATCGCTGCAGTTTTTTGCAGATAGCACGAAAAAATCGTCATTCGTTCTGGTTATGCAAGCGATGTCTCGATATTGCACGCCAACACCGCACGAAACAGAACACTAAAAATATATAAGAAATTAATATAAGATATTACATGTCATCATTGTTTATAAAATACATTGTTTATAAAAAATTGCATCGTAAAATATTTCGAATTTCGACTTTCAAAACAACAAAGAATTAAATTACGATTGTAAATTACCATTTCGTGTAATTAGAAATATACATCTTGAAATTAAAGCTACGTATAAAAAATTAGTGTCGTCTAGCCAAATTATGTCAGCGATCGCTTAACTTTACGCCACGAGGTGAATGTTTTATTTTCTGAATCGTGCTTGTACTAACGGAAGTCCATGGACTGGCGAACCACTTGGCTCGATCGCAGCTCGTCCCTGGTGCAAAGCAATGCATCTCCGTTTTCGGTTTCTCTTTGGGATTGCAGAATAACTCGCTACCGTCGACGCATGCCACTCGTCTAATCCTCACGCCATTTCCACATTCTGCGGAGCACTGCAACAGTAACAAATATCATGCTACCGTGCTCCAATGCATATATACTTCATCTTTATCTTGAAGTGAAAAATAAAATAAAATTCAATTCAAAATTAAATTCAAGACGTTTGAAATATTTCTTTTTTTCTTACATAAAAACCATCACAGATAAATGATTTTACGTATTCATTTATTAAATAAACATAAAATTTACACACGAAAGACTCATAATTTTTAAATGGATATTTTCACATTTTCTACTTTCAGTGAAATTAATCCCACAATGTGTTATATACCTTTGAAGACCATTCCGAGTACAACCAGGGTGCGTGATGTTCCGTGTCTGTTACCGCACTACAAGTCGCTACCTCACACGCTTTTTGGGATTCCGGCTTGTTGGCTAGCGAACAAGACTCCCCAGACGTTATACAGGTCACCGTTCGATTTCGAGTTCCACGACCGCACGTCGTCGAACACTGGAATGCGCGATAGAAGACAGATGGAATATATTATTCAATCAAAATTAATTTTAGTAGCAAAGCGACCATTTTGCTGATCGGAAAATTATAAGGTATATAAAATGTCTACAGGAAAATTAATCAAAAATCCAAATTCTCCGTTTGTAACAAGTTCAATTTTCTCAATTATATATCTTAAACTCTTGTTAATTCTTTTTATCTGTCTCCTAATTATTTATATTATTATTATTTATGCATTAATTATGTATTATTTATAGAGACATGTAAAATTCGCACGAATTACTTCTGAATTGCTAAAAATAATACTGGCGACGTATTAACTCTCTTATCCCAGTTGACTTTTCACTTCGGCTTCCCAACGATTTCCTGTCCTACTTCCTAAACTACTGAAAGTAGCTGTTTACAATGAAGACACTTAACGGATTAATGACTCACCGGACCCCAAGCGCCCACGTCCCACCTGGGTGTGTTGTGCTGCGAGGACATGTGTCTCAATTCTGGTCCCACACTGGGACACGCGGGCCGGCTGCAAGTTTCCGTGGTGCTCAGATCTGGAGGTTGCATACACGCACCAACAGCAACGCGCATTGTCAATCTCGCATTCAGTTCCTGGACACATTCGAGTTTTCGCGTCCTGGTGCCAACCCCACAGGTGACCGAACACTCGCTCCACGTTTCGGCTCGCCATCTGATAACATTCCCGATTTTTCAAATACGAGATCAAGCTTGTCTGCATGAATCGCAAATTCTCAAAATACAGGAAGTTCATAGCGTTTCCACTCGTTTTTTTTAATCCAAAATCGACCTTTGCCTCAGCAAAAATACAAACATTGTTCAACAATTCAATGTGAGTTTAAACGTATCAAATAATGTATTGGAAGGAAGAACGAGATGATCGCCAGACAATTGTCAAATCTGGTAGATTGTCATAGAAGAAATATATCTATACGTACCTAGCGGCGCAAGGGTGATCGTTGCATCGCAGTGGAGGAGGTTGCTTCGTTTTTTCTATATTGCGACAGCGTTTTTCGTTGACGGATGTCTGATCGCTCTCACGGACGCATTTCAAAATCGTCGTCCGCACGCCTGCAAAATGCAGAGAGTTGCGAGGATTCAACATTTCAGATTTTTTTTTTTTTTTTTTTAATTACACTGTCGATTAAATTCAAAGTCTAATTTTCCTCAACGAAAAATTGGCTTGACGCCGACTCTCCTCAAAATCTTTTAACATTGGGTAAAACGTATTGTTATACAACGCTGGAAATTCCATCAAAATAATATCTACTTGAAATTGAACAAGAAATTGAACAAGAAATGAAATGACTTTTACAGCTTAAAATGAGTTATTGTTTTGCTTTTACCGCAAAACAATAACTCATTTTCAATAACTTCACTTATAACTCAGACAGCGTTGACGTACCAGTTTTATTGAGGAAAATTCTATCTCAAGTTAGGTAAGAGTCCACGAACGAAACGAAGTGCGACACTTTGTGAGTGGGACTTTGTATTATGATCGACGTGACCGTCGCGTTCCTTTTCTCCATATTCGTCGCTTTCCGCCCGTATCACGTCAATTTAAATTAGAATGTCCCAGCGATAGATATCGGATGCTGTCGCATGCAATATTCAGATGTCCAGAAAGTCAGTGGTAATTTCCGGTATCTCTAAAGTATCGCGCTGCACATCTTTGCAGACGTTTACGTCTCAACTTTACTTTTATCTAACTTTAATTACTCGTTTCTATGTTTCCTTTTCATTTAAATAAAATAGAATTTAAATTAATTACATTTAATTTAAATATTATAAAAACATTTTCAAAATTTTTAATTATTCCATTTTTTTAAATATTCTTTATTAAATATTTTTAAGATTTTTTCATCTTTTCCTATGTGTTTAAATATTTTTAAACATAGAGAAAGCTTAAAAGTATCTTATTCAAAGTTTTTTATCACTAAAATGTGTCTGGCTGTACCGAAACAAAACATATCTCTGGGTGCTTCCTACGCAACGCCTCAATGATAGCTAGACAAAGTCACTTTCCTAATGACTTTTAATTATCTAAACGCTTTTTGCCTAATTGTTCGTTTAATCGGTATCTCGCAACAGATCCAAAGTGACTCGAAATTGTATGGCCTTTTTATATCAACATCCCTACTAGATCTCAATCTCTGTTTAAATATAATATACTTCGAAATTATACATTTCATGATATCCATATTTTATTAGCTGATTAAATCCCTCAAGAAATAATTAGACATATTATAAATACGTTATTGCATCAGATATGTGCTTGTTCATCGAAATACGTGGCTATTAATTTTATCTACAAGCTTTAAACCACGGTAATCGATTAGACCGTTGCGTTGCATAATCACAAATATTTAATCGGACACAATTTAGTAATATTTACATTAGTAATATTCATTTATTTCTCGAACACACGCGGTATCATATCCCTAAAATATACGAGAGATACGCGAAAATGTATTACCAGCAATATTGGAAATTAACGCAAACTCATCGATCGTAACATTGAAATTATAATACTGTACATTCCAAAAGTTAAACAACACATATTGAAATATTTATCATTCGCAATCCGATACAATTAACTCGATATCGAATATTAAAACTCCAAGAGAAATATTTTATTAAAACATATATCATCTTCCAAACACACTAAGGCGATAGTTAAATTAATTTGCTCGACACTGCAAAAATTTTAAATCTTATTTTTTTAGATTCATAACGGTATTGTTGTGAAAATTGTTTTATCTCAAACCCAGATACATAAATAAATTCTAGAATCATGCTTTTCAGAAATTATCTTTGTAGTATAAACCACAAAAAAATATTGTCAAGATTATAAAAAATTATACAATACGCTTATTAATAATAACAATTTTGCGTATCTCCGTGAAATAATGACTAATAAAATTTTTCTAATTCCAGTTACGTGCAAAGTATGAGTATCATATGATATTATGACACGCGATTCATTATCGAGGGGGCATCATTTTCTTACCTCCCCCGCATTCTTTCGAGCAGGGAGAGAGGCCGACTATTTTCCAGGTAAACTTCCTCCTCTTCTTCCTTCTCGTCGCCTTTGACTTTGGCTGATCGCCCGCCATCACCGTGGTCGGTGGATGCTTCATCTCTTCCTTCCGTCCGCCGTCGTGCGCGCGCGGCGGATCGCGATTGCGACGCGTTGAAGATAAATCGCTTCGCCGATCCGATCTGGAAGACAGAGAGCAACGAGTTGTGCGAACGAAGACAAATCGCGCGGCTCGACTCCGAGGGATTCTCGAACGTGGCCGCGTAGATTCCCGCACACAGGAAAAAGTCCATCGACAGAATCCGAACTGATGAGCGTGAGAGGCTCGTTCCGAGATGTATTTCAGAAGTGTCATAACGATCGAACGGTGAAGTTTAAAAGTAAAAATTAGAAAGGTTAAAGATTGAAGAAATCGCATTAGAGAATATAAAAACGTTCGAGAAAAACCCCGCGGGAAGAAGGAATTTATGTATATATTACATATACGCAATCTGTAACTTTTAATAACTTCGAAAACTGCTTTCTCGATACTTTCAGAAATGATGTCGCTTCGCAAGTTTTAATAAGAGTGTAATATATATTTACATTCTTGTAACGGGTACTCGCACGGTCACGTGAGTATCTGGACTAGGTATCTCATTGCCCCGGTCATTTGCTCCTACGAACAAGAAAAAAACATTACATGTTTATGGACTATAATCGATCGGTTTTTTATTTGTACATAATTGATTGGCAATGAAGCAATTACCTGCGACAAGCAACGGCGGTGCAATTACCGCTTTATCGTCTGGCACTTCCTTCATAGGTAGCATGTACTTGTACAAAACGCCCGGATTTAACTCCACGGATAAGATCTACAGTAATGCGCGAATAATGAATATTAACATCAACAGCGAGTTCGTTTAAATGTGTATATCAAAACGCGCTTGAAGATGTAGTACTAACAAAATTACAGTATAAATATAAAAATATGTAAATAGAATATAATTACAAAAATATAATAAATATGATAATTAAGTCAAATCGTTTTACCTTCAAATTATAGCTTGGCGTTGCTATAAGAGATAGTGCAAGAGATAAAGTGAAACGAAATTAGAGAGATAGAAAGAATCTGTGAAGTCGTTCGTAAATTGTAACTCAAATTACCGGTATAAATAAAGGAAATCTGTTTCTGATATAATTAACGAAAAGTAATAACGCGGATAGTACCTCTAAATGCAGAGACTCGTTCAACGGTCCGGTCGCCAAGATACACTCCATACGGTTCCTATCGCCCCTCTGGTATGTTAATGTTGTACCAGCCGCTTTATAAGTACCACTGGGACTGTAAGACCACGGTCCGTTTAGGATGTAACTGCCGTTACTGTCTCTCAACGCTGCGAGTAGATCGATCGTTTGTTAACAAATATCACAGTTGCGTATCGCCGCTTAATTATTCGTCTTGGTGTTTCCATTAAATTACGCAATTATCAGAAGTGATAAACATCCACGATAATTCGTAGTGGCTATTTTTTAATTTCTTGTTGACATGATCTTTTCAATAGATTCTAATTAAATATCGTGCGTGTCAGGTTATTAAAATGTTAATTGCTTAATTTACAAGAGGGAGGATTATTTTACTTCGCTGAATCGATCAATGCTACCTAGAAAATTATTGCTGAATCGGAGCTCGGAAATGTTGAGTGACATGGCGCCCTTCGGAATCGTGGTCACCTGCTGATGACCCTTGGACAGAATCTCCATGAAGATACCCTCGAACAACCTGCACCCTCTGCCTTGGCCACCACACACGCCGCAGGCATCCGTCGTCGCACCGGAACCCACCACCCCGTCGCATCCTACAAACTGAACGGCAAATATACGAATTTTCGGCATCGCTGCATTTAATCCACTTAGGAATCCCTACCCGGAACTCTATCCCTCTTCAATGCTATCGAATTTTCCATTTTCAAAAATTTAATTGCATTTCTCACGATATTTAGATAAGTTTGGTATTATCATAATTAGCATTATTACGTATGATTAGATTACAAGATTTTCTTAATTTTTCACTCAACTTAAGAGATTTTTTATTTTATTTTATCATTTCTGTTAAAGACTGCGGATTCATCTTAGCTAAAAAAAAACTAGCAGAACACATGTCCACTTTATGCCGTTGAAGTCTCGACGGAATCGAAGAGATTCCAACGACCAGTCCCGAGCGTTGTTGATTGATAAATGCATCTGACCGAATTGAACACCAGGCGTGCGATAAACCCCAATGTCGACAGGAGAAAGGAACAAGAGAGGACGAAGAGGCCAAAGCACGAGTCAATAGCGATCATCGATCGTATCGTATCGCGCCGGCCTGGTATCGGTCATTAATTTCCGGCATCGTTCTCTCGCCTAACGCTCGCGCTATTCATACCTTGCATTGTCCGGCGACGCAGAGCCATCGTTCGCCGTTGCGTTCCGTCGAAATCCCGCCGCCGCCGCCGCCGCGTCCACGAAGATTCGGAGCATCGCAGGGCGTGCCGTCGATTACTGCCGGTTCAAGCGTTGCGTAAAAACGCTCGCCGACTGGACGGCAATTGAGCGCGCAAGAGTTCGGCGCTGGGGAACAACAGTAGTCACGATTAGGCCAGGCGGAAGTTACGTCACCGGGCCTGGTCGTTAGCTACGTCATCGTTATATCGGTCGAGCAACGATCGGATGACGTCACTGGCTCATTTGGGTATCGCAAGACATTTCTTTGTTACTTCACAAAAGTCACATGTCGCCAGTGATGGAGAAGAAAATTCCGCCGGAGAAGTTTAACGCATACCGTAAAACTGAATATCGTATTTAATATTACAGATGGTTAATTAATTGATACTGGTTCGAATATTTATCCAGTACTAGATCAAGGGGATCAATTAAATAAAATATAATTAAACTTTGAACGATATTTAAATCACCTTTAAGAAATTTAAGCCGCACTCTCCGTAGCGTTAGAAAATGGATACAAGATGGATGGATTATTAGAAGATAGATATAAGATTAATTGAGATTCTTTCCGTTTAAAATTCATCAGTTGCTGTCTCTAAGAAGAACAAATGGTTCTCTGCGTAAAACTATTACCAATTGAAGAGCACATGTCTAAGAGATAATGATCCACAATCGGAAACTAGCAAATCGATTTCCAGCCTCTCACCGTCTACGAAGGGTACCCAGACGTAACTGTGGCCCTTGTAGTTCCTCCCGTTGTACTTGGCACACTGTTCCGCCCGCAGGTCTTCCGGGAAGTTCGGGCATTCCTGCACAAACGCGTAATGGATTAATTAAACTTACGGTAATTAAGGATCGATCGGAGGGGGAACCGGCATTACCATCGAGAAAGAGACGGTTCGGGTGGTCTCCTGGGGAGGAGAGCAGGAAAAAAGCGACGCAATCGATCGCGTCGCTTTTTACGACGGCACGTCGCGCTTTTCCCAAAGCGCTGCGGGTAAATAAAGGTAAAATTATTTGCGGCCTCTGGTAGGAAAAAAAGCTCGCATTCCGAGCCACCGCATGCGCCGAGAGGAAGTCCGTATATTCGTGCAAACACGCGAATGTCGGCACGTGTGGTGTGCTACGTGTGCCGCCACGTTGCAATTTCCGGGTAGACTATTAATTGCCGGCGAACGAAACGGTGGTTACTTTGCCCGGGTATGTTTGCGAATCGCGAATACAGCTCGGAAATGTAGTCCCCCGGATATCGAGCTTGTGAAGATAAATATTCCCGTACGAGGCGCCGTTTTTCTTCCCGGGTAATAACGGATAACGAAGCCGCATCCTTTAGATAGCATCAAGTCAATTTTGCTGTATCACAATTTTTTAATTTTGAAACAATTTAAAGACTGCGCTAAACTTTTCCTCTACGTTTACGTGTGCTCCGCTCTTGATAAATTAGTGTTTTTTTTTCTTGAAATTGATAATATATGCAAAATACGAGTACTTGTGGGTCAAGAACACGCAGTCGACGGGATCGGGGCCGGGATGTAAACAGATCTTATCGCGCGGTCTTTACTACCATCAAGAGCTAATCAACACCAGCCCTTTCTCCCTTCCTCTTCCTTCTCGATACCGGCCAAAGCCATCCATTACACGGCGGTCTTTAGTCTCGCAGGTGGTGATTATTCTTATGAATTTTAAACAACGCCACGTGCATACGTTCTGGACTCGGGGATATAAATCGTCGTCGTGCGCATCCTTAATTGGCCCACGTGATGATTTGTTCGAGACTCGTGACGCACCGAGACCATCGAGAGGAAAATCTTAAGAAGCATGCCTTGCAGCGCGCACGGGCCTAGGTAGATATTGACGCGCGCGTTGATTTATCACATCGTGGAAGTAGCGACACACGCACGAGCGTGTACGGGAATTTTATGCAGACGAGCGAGCTAATTGTCGGTTCAAGGCCTCGACAATAAAGCGCCCTGGAAATAAGGCGGCCTTCTGTAAACGGCTGCTTAATTTTCTTGAAATTCCAGGAATTTCTCTTCGCGGACGATGTGAATACTCTTTTCAGCGTTGCAGATTCTCTCTTGGAGAAATTTACGCTCTTACATTGGATACCGACGAACTAAGCGCGATGTTGATGAAAACGAGCTTATTGTTAGTAAACTTATTGTTGCGAAGATTTTATCCGCGAACACATTATCTTCACAAAAAATATCGCTTAAATCTGTAGTTTTGAGATAAATTTTTAGGTGTACACGAATAGAATTAGAATAAAACTAGGTGCTTTACGTACTACCATTTTTCAACAAATTTAAAATTCTTCCATGTATAAGTACTTGAATCTATCTCTGCGAAGTAATTTTTTAGACGGAATAGAGTTAGAAAAGAATTAAATACTACCATTTTCCTCTATGCTCTATACATTACTATTTTTCAACCAATTTAGGATTCTTCTCTATAATTGCTCGAATCTGTATCCTTGAAATTATTTTTTAAAGACGTACGATGAAATTAAAACAGACGAAAATACATGAATAAAGGCAACGAACCAAGAAAAATAAAGATACTCAGTATCATATAATTATAAACTAAACAAATCTAAATGACAGACGTTTCGACCTGTAATAAGGTCATCTTCAGTGTCGAATAATAAATTACAAATAAATTTTCTCCGCAGTACAATTAGACGCATATAAAATCAAAGATAATTTACACGTAATTTGTGCAGTTCTTTTTTACACAGAATTTTTAAACATAAAGGTGGATCAGTTTACGGTTGTTTTTCGGCTGAACATATGTCTCCCGTCAAATGTGGTGATTCAAATCTCCTCGTTGTATTTTCATCGGTTTAGCTGGGAGAAAAAACCAAAGCACATTTAACAAAGAAACACGTTCACAATCATGTCGTTTTAAAAACGGTAACACCTAAAATGCGTTAGGCGCTTTATCATGTCGTATTAAATTTAAGAACTTAATTTTCCAAGAGTTCTCTCTACCACAATTCTTATCGATAAACATGCTGAACTTCTCACACGCCGGCTTACCTGCGTATTGCACGTGTGGTAGCGATTGTCTGTGCCAATACAGATCGGCCTGACGCTGCTCGTTCCGTTCTTCGAGATAATACTTCGCCTCCTCAAAAGTCTCCTGAAACAAATCGCTCACATTAGCTCATCCATTGACTCGCGCGAGTAGCACATGATGCATCTCGGCTTTTAGCACCGAGCGCATATGTGTGCTTTTGAGAAGTACAGAGCACCTTGATCTTGACTTCAAGATCAAGGAAAAAAAGAGAGAGAATATAGATTATAAAAATAAAAAAAACATTTCTCTATGAGTCATTGTTATCGTGCTGAAAGAGATAATTACACTTGTTATTAGATGGGATGATAATCGGTCGATATATTACATTTTTTGTTTCACGTAAAATTGAATAAGATAATTTGAGAATCTAATTTTACATTTTCTCTCTAAAGCACTTTATCGGTCATTTTATCTATAAATAATTAAATAACATTTATATAGCGGTCTTTAATCTTTTATTAATTAACATCGCCATTGTAATTCAATGTGACAAAGTAAAATGTGATTAATTCTCAATTATTTACGTTTAGTCACTAATCAAAACTCTCCCGTGTATAACTATCGTCGAGGATAAATCAAATTCAATTCATCGGGAGAGATTTGTGCAACCGCGAGATACTGGCTACTTTGTATTTACTCGTATAGCGAACTCGAGATTCATATTGCGAGTCACGTAACGGCTTGCGGTAGCGTTACGAAGGTGTAAATGTCAGTGGCGATAACAACACGTTTCTGCCCCCGGGAGAAGCTCGCAGAAGTCGACGGCCTGCCGGTGTATAATCTTCTTACGCTACTGATCCGTAATTTGCACGCTGCTTTATTATAGCCAGACAGGGCATACAGGGTGTACGAAACTTGTGTACTAAAGTCTCTTTCACTTGAAACAAGTTCTGAATTATTCATATTTTACTCGAATTTTATATATGTATTCTTTTATTCCTTAAGTACTACATTTATTTTAATATATGTACATAATCCTGAATAAAATTTTCTCTATCGACAACTAAATTTGCTCATAGGTGAGTTCTCAAGAAGAAAACGCATAGTGAAAGCACTTAAATAATAAATAACTGCTCGAATTCTCTTTCTCACACACACACACACACACACACACACACACACATAAAACAAATATTTTGTATCACAAGTATCACGCTGTATGCAATTTGAAATCTAAGTTGAAACATGTAATAAAAATGTAAATGTATATACATCCGCAAATCAAATAATTTTCAAAATACTGTAGTTCTAAACTTTTAAATACTGTGAAAAATATTGAAGTATTATATTATATTAAAGACTTTCAAAGAGTGGATAAAAGAGTAATAAAAAAAATATTAAACAATATCGCATTAGAAAATGTGGAACGAGCTATTCAATCTAAAAACTGCTTGCCCATCACAGATAGTTCGCTTCACGCTGTTGAATTAAAAGGCTTGCATCTCTATAACGAGGGATATCGACGAATCTGAGACACCCTGTACATTTCCCGTGGATACGAAGGAATCGAAGAAGATGGTCGGTGATTGATCAATTGATTCAACAGATTGAAAAGGAGAAGTAGCTTATTCGCACGTGAGGTCTGCGCGGCTATGCGAAATGGCAACGGCTCGTCTAGCGAGCGCTTATGATCCAAATTGCGCGAGGATCTAACGGTATCGGGAGGTATGTGATTATTGTTAGGACCAACTGCGCATTATCGCAAGGTGCTTTGCATTCTCGCGATGGAGTCGCGACGTCGGACGATTACTGATCGTGACCTTCCGCAGAAGATCGTGCCCGGTGCCCCCCGTACCGCGAGGACAAAGGTGAAGCAAAGGAGGAATCATTAATCAAGCGTGAAGATATTTGGATGGCAATGATGCGTCATACAATGCTTGATCTTCGTGTTTAACGAGCTCTCGTCGCGCTTTTGTTTTGCGCTTTTATTTTTATAACAATACAAGTGAGAGAGAGAAAGAGAGAGAGAGAGAGAGAGAAAGCTGAAGAAATGTGTCGCACATATACGAGTATGTATTTATAATATACACACACATTTAGTGTCATATTTAATGCTTTATATAATTTATATAATTTTAAAATATTAAAAAAATAGATTTCAAAATTTTAGCATTATGTACAGAACTAAATAGAAGAGACAGTCTCTATTCATTGAATTAATACTTTATATCAAGTACTGATGAATTAATACTTTATTAAGAAGACTAATTATAATAATTATTTAACTATCAAACCAAAATAGAAGGTAGGACATGAAAAATTTACGGGGTGATTAAAAACAACCTTAGCTTACCTTAGCGCAATTTTCATAAACATTGAAATGGGTACACTAAGAAAAAAAAGTTATTATGACTAACAAGTACGTTTAGTTGGTAACATTTCTTTAGTTCAAATAAATCTTAAGTTTTTACGTTATATATAAATATATATGTTAATTTACCGAAGCACATATTTTTTTAACAAATAAAAATTTGCTTGACAAGCTCGTCGCATACAGCCGAATTAAGAAATATTTTTTCATTCACACACTTTTCTCTCAATGTGGTGACTTTCAACTTATCCTATATGTTTATTTCATATTTTAAATTAAATATAGCATTATATGTTTTTCAAATAGACTTAAAAATTATTTCAAAATTTTTATTAATCTCATATTACATAAATGCACTCACCGTAGAGGGACGCATTCTCGAAATTGAGACTGGATACCAGTGCCACAAGATCTGGAACACTCGCTCCATGAACTCCACGTACCCCAAGTCCCTCTTATCCTGTTGTCATGGCTAATTCCAAATTGCGTTCTTTCTTGTAACATATGATACACCTGGAGAAATCAATAGCATCAATCGCGAGTTTTTCACCAAGTATTAATTTCGAAGTTTACAGTAAAATTTAAAAAAAAAATTTTTTAAAAATTTTTAAATAAGCTGATTATTGCTAATCATTATCTTATCTCTATAATAAAATTTACGCGACAGTAATTATACTTCATTCATCGGTTATCTTTCACAATTTAATTTACGTCTCTGTAATATAAAACTTACATATATTCGGATGCAATTTTAACGAAAATTTTCAGTAAACATTTTTAATAAACATTTTTAGATTTATTTAAATCTCATTTTTCTTTCCAAGTTCTCTCTCTCTCTCTCTCTCTCTTTTTAGTTATCGCTTCTCTCGTATCACTTTTTCATAACAGATGCGCGAAGAGCGAACTATTACAGTAAAAAATATATATATAGACAGGTAACTGGACGGTAATTAAACGATGAGGCGGATAGTACGCGCGTCTGGTATTCTGTTCCTGTTAATCACACGCCGACATCATAGAGCACAAACAGTTTGTTCGGTAATTAATATCGCCACGAACGAGATTCCAATTAGATCGCATGCGTTTCGGTATCACGGACTCTTGTCGTGATTAATTAAACGAAGGATCGATTACCGTACAGCGCACACCGCGTTGAATTTACGGCGTTCGATCCATCTCTGCACCACGGGCTACCCGTTGCATTAACTTCTGCCGGAAGTTCGCCAAGGTAGCGTCATTCTATCGGGAAGAAAGGCACGACGTTCTCACGTAAAGATTTCCCGTGCTTCATACTTCACGTCCGATCCTCCCTTCGATTCGCGCACGTCTAATTAATCAAACGCACGAGTCGCGTCTCTCGCTCCTTTGCGCGCGATATCTCGAGCCTGGAATACAAATCGCCGATTTCGCCGAACCGGCCGCGAGACGAATAACAACCGTTAAATCTCAACTTTTGTTCTACCCACTTTTGCTTTTGTCAACTCTGCGCATCGCTCAGGAGATCGCCTCTTTTTAACGAACCGAGATAATGATTTTAAGAGTTCATAAAAGAGTACGCAGAACGAGCGAATTCGTAAACACCTCCGTTAATGGCGAATTTGGAATTTGAACGGAGCTCTTAGTTGCTTTTTTTACAAGTCGTTAACCCCAAGAGCAACAGACTAATACTTCCTTAATGCCTGGCATTAACTCCGGAACGTTAATCACAGCGCTTATACAGCATAAGTCCCGTGCAAAGAAGGAAATACATACTTCACGTTAGATACATGACAAGACGTTTACAGTACACAGAATAATGAGACCTTATCGAGAATAAATTCGTGCAACGACAATATTTCACGGATAGAAAGGGAAAGGACATTTCGCGTTTTAAATAATATACCGATCTGTTGGAAAGAAGATCTGATTATGAACTAATCGAGTTGGATTCAGCCAATACCTTTATCCAGATTCTTCGCATTTAAGGATGTTCTAGAGACATTTTCGAAACAATAGGAAATTGATGAAAATTTTAAAGATGGTTTAGAATAATATTGAAAAGTTATTTACCAAATTTGAGCAAAATTGACCATAGTAAAAAAGTTATTAATATTCAAAGTTTTTTTCAATTTAACACGTACTATTATGAGCTAATCTTCTAAACAATTGTTTTTATAATAAAACATTACGAAAAATCTAGAATTTGTCCAGTAAATATCTGGATTTTTTATAGAATTTTTGATATTTTTTTAATACCCGATTGCCAGATCTTTTTTTAACTCAAGCCTTGAAGAAAAAAATATCAGAGAAACTGTGTTTTTTTCTTTCCAACATACTTAGTGAACAATGTACAAATAATTAAGTGTCAATACATGTATAGCCCGTAACAATTTATTTATTTTAATACTTTTGAAATCGAAGTGACGGTCACGCACACATTCACATGTTCAGAGGTCCAGAACAACGATAACGCGATAAAATTGGAGAAGCTTGTCACCTGTTGTATTAAAAATGTTGTTGTCTGATATTAACGACTAGAAAGCATTATCATCTATCTGATAATGAACGAAACATTAACAAAATGACATCTTTGATCTACTGGCATTTTTCCCCCGTCTCAATATAAAGAAATATCTTAACAAATAACACGTAATTCGTACTTGAAGAAGAAATTTTGAGAAAAATCGGCGATATAAAATTAATAATATAAGAAAAATTGCAATCCGAAAGTCGCGTAATGCATTGAGTTCTCCTTTATAATGCGTTGAATTATCCTATTGTATCAATATCAATTTCTCAATTAACCCTTCCTGGTCACACTTCGAAAAAATCACACGCTGGTCACACTGGGTCATAATGACCCGAACAATTTTTGAACAGCTGCTAAATGAACACTATTGATTTAATCGACTTAAGAAAATTACAGGATTTACTTTAAACCTTTAACTGTATAATAAAATAACTTGGTAGTGTAACATTTAATTTTAACATTATAAGCAAAATTCGCGATTTTAAAAACTTTAGAAAAATAAACTTCTTCTTCTTCTTAGTTTAGGGCTTTGCCCTGTTATATTCCACCTATGCCTTTTCGAGGTCACAATGGTAGTTCTATGAGCATTCCTCTTTTTTTTTACAATAGGCAGGTTGCTAGCCTCACCTATTTTTGTCGTTGTCTTTTTCTAAGAGAATGGAAAAATAAACATTTTTACTATTTAAAAAAAATTGTAACTTTTTTAAATTTTAATATTTTAAGTTAAAATTTTAACCAGATATTCTTCAGATGATTTAGTAAATGCTGGGTGACCAGAAAGGGTTAAGCAATTCCGGAATGTGTATTAATCAATCCAGAGAAGTGACCTTGACGTGAACGTAGGTGTGACTCCGGGTAGCTGGAATGCGCTACGTTTTCTAGGTCGCGTCTATTTTCGTATCATCCGTAATGCCAAAACATTTTCCAGAATAAATAGGCTCATAAGTGCAATTATAAAGTGGCGGCAGTGGTTGCACAGCACCGTGTTTGTGCTCGTTGTCGTGTCGCGCGCCGCGTGGCCTTGCTCCGCGCGCTCTCTGCACCAGCATAATTTAGGGATCTCCTCTCGGTGTCAATTAATTACCCTCACTCGGCGTAGCGCCACCCGGTATGGCGGCCACATAATTGCGTATTAACTCCCGCAAGTGGATCAAATTAATATGCATCGCGCGCGACGAAGTCTGTTCTCAGAGCGGGATCTCCGGGACCAAACTGATCGCAAGATTGAATCAGCTTGCCGTGAACGTAATTATTTGTTGATGCTTATTCTGTAAGCATATCAATTCCGAGTGAAACTACACTAACTAGCAAAACTAGCTTATCATCGAACCTGTGTATAAGTGGGATCAATTCTGTATCATTTGTCATTTATCAATAAAATGAAATTGTTTTCAAACAAATTACTAAAATACTCAATTTGTCAACGACTTGAAACAAAGCGAGAACTATAATGTTCTTTTCCAATTTATTATATTAACCCTTTGCTGGCACCTGGGGTGCCAAAAGCCCTAGGCAAGTTCAGCCAATTTTTATCTGAAATTCACTTCATTTCTCCAAATAAATACCTTTTTTTCAACAGCCACTGTCAAACTGTTTTTTTCTGAAAGTGTTGTATCTCAAGAGTGTTCAGTTAATTTTGTAGCTTTTAATATTAAAAAATGGAAGAGTTTTAAATTTTTAAGTGAAAATAGTCATTTTTTCATTCTTTTATCTTCAACAATTTTTTTTTTACAGTCACTATTAAATTTGATCAAAATAATCTATGGTACATGTTAAAACAAGTATCAAAGAATATCTGAGAATTTTTTTTACTTGAAAAAATTCAGTAGCTTCCTCGCAGCAAGCATTTTTATGTCTGGAGTCTCAAACAGTCCAGTGTGCCAGCTATGAAATTCTGGGTGCCAGCTAAGAGTTAATCTAATGAAAATATTTTCTTGTTACTCGGAAATACACACTGGTAGTTACGTTGGTAATTCAGAAAATGTAATTCTTATGAAGACTTACTTCTATGGGATACTTCTCGGGCATATGGGAGGACGAGACACCAGCCGTGCTCAGCATCATCAGAGCTAGAAGCGATCTGCAACAAAGATAGAAACAGGCGTATAAATCGATCTATTGTGTAAAACGAAGATCGATGAGCGCAATGACGGGTGCGATCTATACTTTCGTGACCGAAAACCGTTCGCGTTGAGCGAGGCAATCTTTTATCGTCAGGCTTTATCAGCTGTTCGCCTGCTTTCATTCAGTTAGAAATTTCAAGAATGCGATCTTAATCTTCAACAATTAACGCGCGCTTTCGCAGAGATGCAATGATAATGAATTGAAGCCAATAGTGCTAGTGATAAACCTTGTTTAATCCTTTGCGCTCCGATATCTTTCTTTTTGCCGAAAGTAAGTCTAATCGATAAATTACTCTTATAATAAGTATTAATAAATAATATAACATAAATTATACTTATATATAATAAAAACAAACATATTTACAAATGTATTTACATGTGCAATTAAATGTGCAATTAATAGAGTTGTTTCCCTCTTTCTTTCTTTTTCTGTAATCATTTCGTTTCTCTATCCAAGACTCAGCGATCAACAAATATTTCGAGTACGGCATCGTCTTTTTTTCTTAAGCAAGTGTGATTTGCGTAATGTCTACGTCACAGAATTAAGGTATCGCGTAGTCAAGACGGCAGAAGACGCATTTCTCGTTGACGAGCCTCGGACAACATGTTGCTTCCGTTGGCGTAATCATTAATGTAGCTTGACCACGTAGATGTTGATCCTGGCAATCGATACAGCCGATTCACATTGACTTATCGCGGCTCGATCAAACTACACCACACGCACGTTCCAATTTTTCCCATCGCGTACAGTCGCTCTTTCCCCTTCCCCCTCTTCAAGTACATCCTGAGATTTAGCCCGACATGCAATCTCAGCATCCATTGCTACACGGAATAACGATTGCGCACCACGTTCCCGGAAACCGCATTTTTTCGGCGGATGAATTAGCTTAGGGACGTTTGCGGATTTACAAACACTGCGAGAAAGGAGAAACAAAGAAACATTATCAAAATCGCTATATACATCTAATTAATTTAAATTTAGATTTAAATTTAGAAAGGAGGGGGATAGGAGGACTTATTAACACCAATACGCGAAATCGATGTTGATTTTAAGTTGGTGATTTATTGCGTTTTAAGTTCGACAAACTAAGCACGCAGCTCATTGACTAACTATGTTGATTCGATTTATTGCGTTTTATACGACAAACTAAGCACGCAGCTCATTGACTGACTATTAAAATCCAGCCCGGTCCGTTGGCAATTTTAGATATATTTCTTACTATTATGTAATTTACGATCAAAAAAAGAATATAACATTTGCATCTAATTAATATTTGACGATAGAACATGAGACACATCAGGCAATAGGGACAAATGTTTAGTACATATAGCTTCACTCGAATTCCTTTCTCCTAATTTAGAGAAAAGGAGAAATAAAGACAAAAGTGCAGTCATGAGCGATGTTTATAAGAAAATGTACAAAGAAAATGTACGACGGAACATGCAGATGCGCTTTCATGCAAGAACCGCGACCGACTTGTCGTTTCTCCACGCTTAATTATTCATAAGCATTAAATAGCGCCCGCGAGTTGAGAAACGTATACGGACAAATAGAAAACGCATACGATGATGATAGACCGCGGATGCGCTCTGATGCCAGCCGCCGTATCATCTTTCCGCGGAAATTACTCAAAAGCGTGCGAGCTTTAAAGATACTGAAAGGAGGAAGTAAACCGATGCAGGTGGCGATAGGCTTTGATACACTGAGATGCCGTACCGTTCTATGAGTTGTATGTATGTAGTCAGAAAGTTGCGATAAGAGACAAGTTCTAAGGAGAAATGGTCTACATTAAATTACAAGAGAACAGCATTAATTTATAATACAAACTGATATTTTTACATCATGCATATGGCTGTATGTTAAGTAAATTGTAAATTCTTATCTATGACACTAACTTTTATCCATGACACTAACTTTCTTCATTCTTATTCTTTATTGTTTATACCACACATTTTTTATTTATACATTTATATCTTTATCTTTTTGACTCGTTTTCTTACGAATTTTCTCAGGCTAATAGCAAAACGTTACATAAACTTTTTCTATTTATTTAAACTCGTAGGTTTTTTCTGTTTACAAATATATAACTTAAGGTTTTAAAACATTGTCTTAACTTTTTACTATTTATTGTGTTCTTTATTGACTCTTGTTATGATCTTGTCTTATTTGTCACTTGTGAAAGATAGACATAATTATAATCGTGTTTTAATATAGCATTTGATAAAATCGAATGTGTTTAACATAATCATCTTTCCGTTTTTTATACATTCTCATGTTCTTGGACTTCTTGAGTTAAAAAATTTTATTTTCCATTTCATGTATATATTATTATCTATTTTCTATTAAAAACTGAACTGAAATTTACAGATTACGCTCAACCAGTTACACTTACAACCGTGTGACTGATTGATTGTTTATTCCACAAGTCTCATCTTGAATATGAAGAACATGTGATTTGTAAGTTTTTCTTCTGTTTTTATTGTTAATTTTTACTGAAGATGGTCCGAAAAGAAACCAAAACGTTCAAATAAATCATGGAATTTCAATAGTGGCCTATCAATTATCATCTACAACCGCGTTGACTCTCATGTCCGATTTAAATATTTTTATTAAAGAAGAGAATTTGTTACTTAAATATTTGACTTAAATATTAATAAAAATTATAGATATATTGTGTATATTAGACAGAATATCATTAAATAGTACAGCTTTCCAAACAAAAACCGAGAATCCAATCTCAAGAATTCTTTTATTTATACAAAATAAATTAATGTACAGTCATTAATTGAACCTAAATCATATATAAAATTAATTATTCCTAATAAAGACAAATTAAAGATAGTACAGTTTGTGTGGAAATTTTTAAACAAAATTAAAATGCATTTTATATAAATAATTATTAATTTATTAATTAATTATATATTATTCAAAATTAATAATTAACTTAATTAATTACTTTTTAATTGCATTCAAATTCTGACTAGATAAAAGTCCATACGAATTTAGATCAACCCAATATATTCCACGCCTTTACGAGAAATAAAAATCCTTCTTTCGTCTAAGTGCGTGTTTGTAAATTGAAAAAGAACCTCGACGAAAATCGAAATTATTCGTGCTGCTCGATTGATTTGTATCAATCGAGTTAGAAGCTCCGACAAGTCACGAGGTTCTTGCGCGAACAGGAAGTGCGTACGAGCTAAGAGATCACACACGAAGGGGCGAAGGGGAGGGACCCCGACCGCTGTTGATCCGGGTAAACTGTGCCACAAGCGTTAATAACGTTTCACTTGTTGCGTTTTCTCGGAAAGCTTAATTAATCATTAGTCCCGTGGCCGCGGTTCGGGGGAGGGAAAGGGGACGAAACAGCACTCTGACACAGGGTGAGAAGAGCGGGGCATAGACCGCCCGTCGTTCTTGCAGTGGTAACGCACAACGCGCGTATGCAGTCGTGCGTGCGTACGCGAGCGTGTGATTCGTGCGAAATCAGAAAAATGCGCTATCAGGATATACACATATATGTATATACACGCGCTCGTAATCGAGGGGCGGTGTGCGTTTCGCGATGAAGCATTGCGACGTATCGCGTTTGCTCGCGACGTCCAACACGTGTATTCATCTGATGCGGGACTTCTCGCAGCGAGTCTTCTACAAGAAGATCGCGTGAGATCGCAGCCGGATTGAGAAATTGAGGAATTCTGATTTTTGTCTATATCGCGAGCGAGACTCGTGTCGTCTGTTCATTACGCCTCTCCTCCGTGATACGATTCTATTGAGCCAGGCTTCTTTTAATTATCTATCAAAAAAAATGTTTTTCCTCAAATCATCTTTTTATCTTGAGATACTAGCTAAATATATTAGATCAACATTGTATTATGTAAAATAATTGAATATAAAAGAAGTAAAAATAAATTATTTTCTAGAAAGAAAATAATAAAATAAATGATATGTGTTAATATTTAACTAATTAGTTTTGTAATTTATTAATTAATTTTCTTGGCATAAAATAAAAATGTTGCAAGAAATAGTTACTAGTAACTTATACAACTTTAGCTCTGCTAAAAGTAAATTACATACATCTCAATTCTCAAAGGAGAAATGCTGATAGATGACATTTACATTCATATATTCCTTTGCAGATGTAAATCAACGATATTCTAGATCTAGTTCATTCCGACTTAATTGACATCTTAAATTCTCTGTATCAATTTGCTTCCGTATCAGTCTTTTTCTCTGTACTTCAAGTACACCAATAGAGATTCCGCACTTATCAGCGACAATGCGATCGCGGATCGTGTTTCACGACGCAGCTCACAATGCAAATACGTTCTTGCTGAAGTATCGGCGATCGATCTCTCCAACAAAAGCCCACGAAGTACGAACAACTACGAGCCATATCCGCGACCCGTTACGACTTCCCCTATCATGCCCGCCGCGGCATATCTCGCACTTACAACAAACAATGCTGGTCTTGTACTCAATGGCGTAGGAATGCGAAAAATCGTTCGGCAAGAAGCAGCACCATGCCTCGGCCGGCTTTACAAAACCCGACCAGAATCCTCCTATTGAAGACGACCATAGGACGTCAATCGCGCGACCAGATACGCCACCATAAAGTCAAGGGGCTTCAATGGCTCTCGTTAAGGAGAATATCCGGAGCTGGTTTTTTGTCGCTAGAGCAGAATTATCAGTTGTACTTAAATACGAGTAGCGCATTTTCCACTTCCCTGGATCTCTGACAATTCAGATTGAGAATCAGTCAATGAAAAATACTCGAATTTCGAGCGTAAAGCAATAGAAAAGGCTGCAATATTATCAATATGAATATTAAGCATATAATAGTGACATTTATTATATTTTCCTCGTTGGTAAAAACAAAGGAATGCACGTACAAAATTCAATTACATTCTCGTGCAACTGCGAAAAAAATTATAGAAGAATAAATTAAATATTTTATTATAATTAAATATCATGCTGAAAAACTCACTGTTATAATTCACGTATTGCCTCATTTAATGATACATATTTTTATCGCAATTGAAATCAATGTAAAAACAAAGATATAAATATATTTGTGAGTAAAATAAATGTCAATGTCAAAGAAATTTGATTTGAAACGATTTATGTAGGTACATAAATTATTTGAGTAATATATTATCACGGTTTTACGCTCTTCTGCGCCGCGCTAATCCGACGAAATCAATAAAAATACTCTGGAAATTGTTGCGCGACAATGTTATCACAATATAGCATCATTAAATTATCATATTATACGGCCAATGAACAAATTCTCATCTAATAGTGCGCAGACAATTGCGGGTCGTGTGACAGATTTAACGGTGCCATATATTAATCTCTCTCTAATTATATCTCTCTCAGCGCGGCTACACATTGTAACTTTTACGTCGGTATTATAAATAAACGGCACTTGTCCCGCAATTACAGCGGATCGTAAAAATTACGATGCCGGTCGAATAAAAGTTATATGCTGTCGCGCTTACGTCGCATAAATATAATATCTCCAAGTTGGAGTTGCTCGACAGTTTTAAACTATTACAAGACAGCACAACGTTAAATTCAAATAAAACTCGTATGCTCAATATGTTTGATACAGCTGCCAATCGCATGTTATGTTTTGCAGACATTCAGAGAATTCTCTCTTTCTCAGAGTTTTTGCTTGACGATCTCTTTTTGTAGCCTATTTCGAAAAATTTAGTCGTTTAAAGTAGTTCTAGCATGGCAAGGCCACGTGAAAAGAAGGTGCAAGCCCCATGAAAAGTAAAAAATATTTAATCACAATCATTATTAATATAATTCATATATTATATTGATAAATGACAAGCAACGAAATATTAGTTTCATTTGAATTCAGGCGATGTTGCTATGGTTTCACTAATCACAGCGGTATCTCTACTCTTCGCCCTCAATATCACTTATTCCCTATTTTCTAGATTCTATTACGACAAATAGACACGGTGAAAAATTCTGAGATAAATTAACTATCAAAAAGAATTAAATAAAATACTAATTTTTTATGTCATTCTTTCGATTAGTTCTCTTTTAAAAAGAGAAAGAAGTCGTAACCAGAAGGGTTTCAAGGTGTTGCGCTATTAGTTTCAAGTCATTAATTTCAAGTCTGTTGTAAATATCAGTGTCGCATGTTATAAGTATCAAATTGAAAGATAAATAACTCAAAAATTTGACGGTCAATCTCACCCAAATTTTGAACAGAAATTCAAAACATTATGAAGATTAGGCGGTAAAATTTTAAAAAAATCTATCGAAAATGATTTCAACACTAGAACTACTTTAATTTCCTCTGAATTTTTTTTTATTGCTACGAAATCCATTAAGTTTTTAGTATTGAAGTCGTCTGTTGTAAATATCGAGTTTCAAACATTCGCGAGAACACTTCAAAATCAATCTAACGTGGCAGGACGAGGAGACGGAAGATGGAAGAGGGTGGACGTATCGTCGACATCCGGCGTCGCGGGAGGGCTGTAAATTCGGTACCACGGTGGTCTCTAAAGGAGAGTTTTCGTCGCCATCGGGCCTCGAACCGGAGCGAAACACGCGCAGCAGACACAAAAAGGAATGACCGTGAAATATGATGCACGATACGCCACAGCATTGTCTTCGGCACGAGAACCGTACCCTTTCCCGACGAGAAGTCGCTGTCGGACAAGGGGACGAGGACAAAGGGGGATGTATGTGTGAGTCTCAAATGGCTCCTCTATAAATGATATCGGAGCACCTCGATCGGCTTAAGGAGATTTCCACTACTAGGCCACGACGAAAACTCTCTCGGATCTTCATTCTAAGCACGCGCGCAGCTTAATCCTGATTTCGCCGAAACTCTCGTTCAAGTGAGGCCCCCCCATCGTTAAACGTCCACTACTATTTTATTGTAGTGTCTAACAGGGAAAATAAACAGCATCAATGGAGGCAATTAGCAGCATTCTCGAGCAATTTCTTCGTAGAAATACACTCCAATTCGAATGAAATACGATAAGAGCAGAGAACTTGACATTTTTACTTCACTGACGTTTTTATTTCACTGAAAATCTTTTATGTGGACTTATAAATTAAAAACGGAAAAACAATTTTTCAACCATTTTTTTCTCAATAAATGACGGAGGGATGTAATTGCATGATGAAAAAACTTGAAATAACCGCTTCATACAAAAAAAACATGAACAACTTCAAGATACATAAATTAACATATGCTGCACTATACATCCATTTAGAATAAATTACAAAATACATCTGTCAGATAGAATTTATAGATAAAAGAGAAAGAAAATTTTATGTGGAATAGAATTGATAGATAAATTTAACAAACAAAATGTCAGAGAACTGAATTTATAGATTTAAATTAAACTATTAATTTATAGATTAAATTTAACAAACAAAATTCCCTAAATATAACGCTATCAGCTTCTGTTACAACGATAAATTCCCAAGCAAGATGGACATAAATCATTGCCAGTGCAATCAGAGCCTACGTATTTCCAATATCACTGACGAGGCATTTCCGAAACTATAAACCGAGCTTTACGCACGTACATGCCTCGCATGTAGCCGATATCGCACGCAGGTGCATTCGGGGTGAGATGCGTGCGTTGCCGATGCAGTTGCCAAGAGGTACTCAGCGGTAGTTTCCGATAACCGAGGTGGCTCCGTACTGCTGCTGCTGCTGTTATTGTGTTGTCGCGGCAAACTCTCTTCCCTTCGGTATTTACCTTCCACTTTCGAAGGACTGATTGTCGACTGGAGCCTCGTTATATCGTTCGAGAACATCGCCTAAAGGTGCCTTCCGCGTGTGGAGGACGGTAATGCTTACGGTATATATTGATGCCATCGGTACTGTGTTTTCAATATCAAATTACTTCTCTTGATACATATTCTACACTCAATATCTCATATAACTCTATTTTTGCTAATCAATCGACAAAGGGAGCAAACTAATGCAACGATTAAAGCGAAGATAATACGTGGACACGCTTTATTATCGAGAATCAAAATTCGATAAACTTCTAAATGAAGCAAAAGAAATTTATCGAATTCTAATTAAATGAAGGAAACACCGTTAGAAACTAATCGTGACGGAGCACACAAAGCAAAGGCCATTCGATCGCGCAATAAAGACACCATCGGCGGCTTCATATTGTTGCGTCGCATCTGTTTAAATTTACGCCGCCACGCCGTGCAATGCGATATCGTAATTAAAGTAACATGGTTGCTAACTAGTCGTTACTTCGCTCATTATCAAACGTGCATGCGAGATATCGCCGTCTGCCAAAGGTGTTTCGTGACCTGGTTTCAGTGCCTCTTATTCGCGTTAACTGTTTGATCACCGCCTGAGCGAAAGGTTCTTTTCGTTCGTATTTCGAGATCGACACGCAAATGTTAGATTAACAACTACTTAGATGATGTAACCAGCAGAATATTGTCGACTGTGGAGCACTATTATCCAGCTATTTGGAGAACGCGGATATTGGGATGAAAGGATAATTGTTCATTAAGCTCATGGCAGAACAGAAAAGATCGTTGGCGATTAAGAATTAAATGATTTGAATATAAAAATGTGTCATATAATAGTGTGAAAATTCAGAATTAACCGTTTCATAAAATCATGAGTTTTAGATTTCGTCAAACGTTGAATTCATAAAATTATTATACTGTGTATAGGTGAATCCATACAAAGCTCCGCAAGATTATAAGTTCAATAATTCGAGATCCAATATCCAAAATTTTATACATTGTAATTAACTCAATCATTTCAATTGAAAGATATAGAGTTTGAAAATGAAAATTCTTTGTCTCTTTAATCCTAATTGATATCAATCATAATGGAAATATATTTCTACATGTTATTTACGAACAGATAGACAATGAGATAAAATTATTAAATAAAGAAAATGAAGAAAATCTGTTTGGCTGTTTCTCAGATCGTTGATTCAATTAAATAGAACTTTACATTGTTTTCGCTCATCAGAAGTGAAACAATTCGCGGAATCAATTTCCTCCCAAGCGAGCAGCATACCCGAGAGCCATGTCCGTGGGGCACGGTATGATTTTGCAGACGTAAGTTAAACGTGCAGGTCGTGAAAATATAATAGATAAAGGACCGGTATCGACGTGTAATACACACGGTGGCAAAAATGTTCGGAAAACCGGCCGGTCATCCACAGCGGCGGGGCACAGTGGGAAATAAAATTAGTGCGAATCAGCCGCGGGCGGTATACCTGCCTACATAAAGACGAGCCATCTACGTTGAAGAGTCTTGTTAGCTGCACGCACGACTGCGCGTACGTGTAACTCCACGTGAAACCCAATACACCGAAGTCGAGCCGAGCCGGGTGGCTGACTGGGTCGGGCGACGGTCGGGACGAGGAGCAGAAGGATATGCCCGGGCTTAGGATCGAGTGGATCGACGCGTGACCACACGTGTGATCTGGGTCAGTTTTTGGGGGCCGGATATGCTCAAGCATGGACAGGACCAGCGATAATGGAGGCAGAAGGAGGATTGTCTCAGACTAATCCGAAAGTTTTCTCATGCCGCAGAAACAGCAGCCAAATGTAAATTAATCATTAAATTTGGCAGTAGATATTAAACGAGAAATTCAAGCTGAATTTGCAAAAAAGTAGCGAACTTGCAAAAATTGCATGAGAACATGAAAAAAATTAAAAATAAAGATATTGACTTTTTCGATACTTACGAAATCTGTTATGTATAATTATTAAATATCTCTCTCTCTCTTAAATGTATATAATAATTAAGTAAATTTAAGTAATAATAATATAATTATTTTTTTTTAATGCTCGTAAATTTTCTTCTTTCCAATAATTCCTTCTTCTTACACGAGTAAGATTTGAGTAATATTAAAAAGATTTTAAGTAGTATTAAAAGAAATTGAGTAGTATTAAAAAGAAATTAAAAAATAAAAAGAATAAATCTAGAAAACATACTTACAATGAAAACTCCAAGATTATGTAACATTGATCATGTAATGTTTAAATTAATAATGTACCTACATGAAATAATACCTACGCAAAGTTATGAATCGCAGCAATCTATTGCATCGCGCGAGTGCAACATTCGATTTTTGCACGTCAACAGATTATGCGATCCTATCGAAGGTTTGATCGCAAATGTCAGAAGGCCAAGACGCCTGTTGATAAGATAAAAAACATTAAGCTGGTCGGGGAACGCGGATGTCAAGAGGTCGAACGGATCCAGCAGGGAAGTCGGGACGAGTCCTTCGGAGGAGTCCAAGTCATTGAAATGACTCACGACGACTTCCTGCGCAAAGTCAGGACTTAGCGATTCAGCTTAGGATCTACAAGCTGGATCTAAAGCCATTCTCAAACATCGGATGTATTAAAATCTCTAAAATTTTTCCAAAAACACTTCAGAAGATTCATTTAAATGTCAATAAATAATTCTTGACGCAATTGTACATTGAAATCATCAATAAGAATCTTGTTGATAATGCTCTTCTACTATTTCACCTAATAAGTTTAACGATATATTTTTTTAAAATTGTAGTTATCTACTTAATAGAATGTTACAATTCGTATATATTTCATTAAATATTAATTAATCTCGATTTTGTTGATTGCTACACATTAGATGTCCTGTACGTTAGATTCGTTTCAAGATCTCAAATATTTCAACGAACTTTTAAAAGACTAAAAAGTGAATATAGAGCTTGTGAAAAACCTTTAATAAATAATAAAACCTTTAATAGATAAAATGTTTCTGCCCGTGTCACTGTTCAAAATACATTCATGTTGTCAGATGAAAGGGACGTCGCGAATCATTCGTTATTCGACATACGTCGCTTTTTCGTATCCTTCCACGTTTCTATTAATATCCGCGCGCGCGCGTTTGCACGAACACCTTTGTACATTTTTAAATATCGTAAATACTTGAAGAAGCTTACTAGAAAGTCACACAGACGACTTTCACTTACTCTTTCGATGCTTCTAAAAATATAAAGTAAAAATGTCAAAAAAGTAAAAAAATTGCACATTTAAGTGTCAGTTAATGCGTAAATTAATTACAATTCCCAAAACAATATAAAACTGATTGATCACAAATTCCAAAGAGAATAAAGTTCGTTAAGTCGTATTGCCGTCGCACAATTACGTAATGTAATTTACAACGTAACAAAAGCCTTGTTGTAAACAATTTATAATATTAAATAATTAGAAAAATTTGCATGTTACTGCGGCTTCATTATGTAGGGCAAACATGTTGCATTTACCGTTTCGGAAAGATGAAGTAAAGAACTGTGAAGCAAAATACCATCGCGTGAGAGAAGTTTCAGATTCGTATATCAATTACTCGAGGAATTAATTGCAAGTCCCGAAACAGCATGTTATGTTGACCAGTTTAAGATGTTGCATTAGCCGACACAAGGGAATAAATTCCCCGTTACATTATATCTTTATGATAATAATATGATATAATTTATGTGAATTTCCAAAATTATATATTTTTTTAATTATGTAATGTATCTTGTAAAATCTTATTTTTAGTCTTATTTTTCATTACTACATATACTTTGTCATTTATTTAGTAACATTATTGTGATTTCTGTGGTATCTTTAGAGTTAATTCAAAAATTTTAAAATTTTTAATATTGTATATATTTTTACTTCAATATTTCTTCAAAAAATTCTAACACTATAAATTTAATATGCTCGATATAAAAAAATGATATTGAATATTTTGTATTATTCGATTATTAATCTCAATTCTTGTACTTACATACTGCGAAATGAACTGTTATAAAAATACTTTGCAAATATTCTCTAATATTTTTTCAAAAGATAAAAAGATTTATGAGAATCGTGCATTCTGAGAAGTACTGAAAAGAAAATAATACCCCCTAACTCGGCGCACAATCAGTGATCAATGCATCACCTTAATATATCATCCTACTATGAACGCGCGAAAGGGTTAAGACCCTCGATAATTAACAACGCTGAAGTGTTCCAGTCTCACGCCGCTGGATTATTCATCTCTACGATTGAATTATTAAAAATCGTCCCAGTCGTTGGGCGCGCAAGTCATTGCCACATGCATTGCATCATCGTGCATTACTCACCCGTAATTCACGGGCATCATCGCCGCAAACTCTCGGGATCGACGGAGTCGTCGGCGACTTATTAATATTAGGATCCATCGAATTAAGATTCCTCCGTGTTGGAGGCAGTCACGCATAGATCATCCGATTGCACTCGACAACAACGAGGCGACCGGCACCGAGACCGAAGTCTTACATTCTATTAGATACTTCTCGTCTCGACACGGGACTCGTGGCTGATTAGCGAGCAAGAAAGGAGCTACTGTGAATCGATAATGATCGACGGTAGCATTTAATGACTTACCGTGCGATACCGTCAGTCCATTATATTTCCGCATTGATTATGCGAGACGACGGAAACTTTAATTGAAAATATAATAATGGATTTACATATTACATCTTGGTGCAAAGAGCGACAATTAAAATTCATTAGTTCGATAAAATTAAAAGCTGCGGAAAGAGAACAGTTCAGTTTGATAAAACGACACTTGCTACGCTTTATACAGGAATAATAACCAACACTGAAATATCTAAAGTATATCCGTATAAATTGTACAGCTCTATTGCAATGAATTGTAAAATAATAAAATTTCAATATTAATATAAATAACGAGAGAAAAAGAGAGAGAGAAGAGAGAGAGAGAGAGAGAGAGAGAGAAAGAGAGATGCAAACATATGCGGTTAAATATTCACATCGTCGGAGATAAAATAAAACATCATGCATATATGTATAAGCAGTTTTCATTTCTGGTTTAATTCGTTTTTGCAATTGTGATGTAAAATTGCAATTGCTAGAATATCCGATACAAATACTAATTTGAATAAAACTGTCTAAAGATACACATTTGATATCACAGGTAATGGCAACAAAATATAATTTTTCACTATCGTTCATATTAATTACTTGATATTAATTACTTGATAATAAATTGCCAACGTGAGTGAATAACAGAAAAAGCGCGTCACCGGTTTTGCTTCCATTACACGGATTGCAATAAAGCTCGAATTCAATCTGCCAGTTAATACTACAGAGGCAAAGCCATAAAAAAATGTTTGATATTTCCCAAGGAAAAGTTTCGTCGACGCTGTTTTTAATTTTAGAAATATGCGGCGCGATATTTCGTCATAAAGCAGTCAAAATGCGTTATATACTTTGTCGAAGATAATTAAATCCGTGCCGTGCACACATCGTGTCACACAAAGACATATGTTACAGAATATTGTGCCTCGCACCACGAATTTTTCATTTTTCAAATTATCTTCATTCGTTGGCTTATATACAATGTATATATTCGTTGCCTAGATGCTTTAGAAATCACTAAATAATCGTAAAGTGTAGCATTAATTTCATCTGTGTTGCATATAAAATTCCTTCTTTAATACGAGATACACAATAGACAATATAAAATAACGCAAAAAATTCTAAAAATATTATGATTAGATTGCAAAGTTTTACTTTGGAGAAACCAAGGAAGGAGGAAAAATTTACTATATTTTCAAAACAAAAACCATAAAATTTCAAACTAATTGTAACAATAATTCAAAAATATGAAATTTTTAATCTGAACAAAAGAACATGATTAAATATACAAAATATTTAAAAAAGAAAAATCTACAAAAGAGTGTAAGAGGTAGTTAAAATTTTCTGATATTCTTTACAAAGTTTCCTGATTTTCTTTACAAAGATAATTTGAGAATCTTTATCTTTGCACGATGAAAAAATCGAAACCAATAACAGTAGCGCAAAGGAGACGGACAGTTGACCATTATAATTTCATCGCGCCAACGATTAAAGCATACGATAATCGGCACGATCGTTGGCCATTAATCTCCTGCGGAGCAGATAAGAGAAAGGCGTAGTACGATCGAGGGATCGCGAGCACCTTCCGTGCATCCAGTAGCCGAGAGAGATACGACCGACCTTCCCAGCTTTGCCTCCTCTTCCCTCTTCAATTTCTCTCGTTCCGCGCATTACGGTCCGTATTGGGCCGAGTGACGTGAAATTATAATTCCGTAAAATTAACGTTGCATATGTTAATTATTAAGAACCGGTCCGGGGCTCGCGGCCACCTTCAAGGTTCCCCATCCCGTCAACGGAACATGTGTACATGCGTGCGCTCGCACGCGAGATGTGACGCACGATCCAGCGTGCATCCTTGTGCATTAAGGCTTTGTGGCGTACGGCTTCGTTTGACCCGCCGATGGTGACGTCCGTGAAATTCAGTAATCCCTCCTGAATGAGGATTCCGAATCAAAAGAATAATAACAAAAGAATCTCTCTCGATTTCAATGTTTTCCAAACAGCTTTGTTCTTCGATTTATCACGACTAAAACTGATTCCAAGTCTCAAAAGAGTCTGCATTTCGTCACTGTGTGCGCTCTCACGATGTAGAATGTTAGGAAAAAACGAGCGATTTATTATGCGAGTGTTTTATCATGACAAGAAGTTGATTGTTCCGGTTTCCATGATAGATATCGAGAGCTTTCTTATGCGCGAAGCTGCCTCGCGCGTGCAAAATGAAGGAGCGAACGTCAAGAAGCGCCAGGACAAGTTTATCGATCGTTGCATCGTTTTCACATCTGTGCGAATCAAACTGACGCCCGGCGTCGAGAGTGTACAGTGGATTCACCTCGATGGGGAGGAGAAGGAGGATGCATTAGGCCACGGCTGTGTGCCGCGGGCAAACAAATCCGCAGGGTACACGGACGGCACCAGTATGTACAAAGCCGGTGTTGTCCGTCGTGTCAATAACGGCCGACGAGAGAAGAAAACACGCGCGTTTGGTCGGCAAACGCGCGCCGTTTTAAAGCGAGGGATCGCGATTTACGGCGCCGATCTCTTGGCGCTCGCTCTTTGCGGGAACAAAAGCCGAGGCCAGCCATTCCAGAGCGGAAAATCGCTTCGACATACGCTCGACGGTCTCGCCGCGAGTAACAGCGCGAGGAAAATGGGAACGCGGAGGGAAGTCGAGCGTTTGCCGAGGAAATCGGCGTTTCGCGTTGAATCTATTAAGGCGCCACGAGCCTCTCGAACGAGCTTCGACACTTAACTCTGCAGCTCAACAACGGCACCCTGTTACAATGCGGCGGTGTGCGTCTGGCATAGAGACGCGCATTACAATATCAAAACCGGAAAAAATCCGTTGCTGAGTGGCGAAGAATGTACTTAGACTCTCTTCCAGAAGAGATGAAAGATTCTTCCTTCACGATTTACACCTCACGTATCGAAAGATGCTTCGCAATGTTTCGCACGATTCTTGATAGAGTTGAAATATTCAAGCTAAGAAAAATTTGATCCTCTCTAGATAAGTTACTCGCTGCATTTTCGATTTACTTTTAAGTTTTTTATGAGTAACTTCTGATCATTTTAATTTTTAAATATTGTTTTACTTGCAGTGTTAGTCTTTTAAAAAATGTGTAAAGTTTGAATAGAAAATAAAGTTTTTTTATTTACAATTTTTTCTTAAAGAATTTAAATCTCAGTGCAATTGTTTAATATTCAAAATTGAAACATTGTAATCCAAAATAGATAGACTTTTATAACATTTTAACAAAATAGACAGTATTTTGATAGTATTTTGACAGTATTTTTCCTGTAGAAAATATGTAGAAATTAAAATAAGAGCATGGAAGAAGTTGCGTAACTTCGCATAATAGTGGTACGACTTTAGCTTCTTAAGAACTTAACGATGACAGCGGTCACGGTCAGATATGCTCACACTTCGCTAATAGGTAATTAATTAAGCTCTTCAGATAACGAGAGGAAGCATGACTTCTTAGAAACGATAAAAATAGAATGTGTCTGTTTCAGAAAAATATTCCAATTGATTTAAATCTCCGAACTGAATTCGCAGAAATTCTTTTCGTAGAAAATCAAGTTTTATCTGCAACTTTTCTTTCTTCGAATAAAATAAAAATGTTCCCCAAAAGAGAAAAAACATGGAACAGAGAAGCTGATATTGAATGTGCGATACGTTCTTACGTGTATTCTTTCTTTAACCTATGTGAACCTGACTATGAGAAAGAAACCCGATTTTACAAAAATTAAAAATTAATAACATAGTTCGTTTGTATCTGTTTGTACCGCACTTTGTTTCGTTTGTACCTCAAAGAGTAACGATTCTCTACCGAATCGAGTTGACTGTTTTGCGATATCTCTAAAAATGGCGTTTTAGCATTAGGTTTAAAAATAAAAAATACTGTATTTTCGATCCCCCTTTGAGGTATAAACGAAATGAAAAATGATACAAATGGATGTGATTCTCTATCGGGTGGCGTAAATGAAATTAAATCTTAAAGAAAGTACAAACAAGAAAGTAAATAAACTATGTTATTAATTTTTAATTTTTGTAAAGCCAAGTTTCAAGTTCACAGGTCATTCTTCGAATATGCCCTATACATTATTCCCGTTTGAAGTGTCAGAAATCTTTTAATGACCGATTGATAATTATGTTTTATTCCAAGAGGAACTTAAAAAGATAAGTAAGTAGAACGCTAAGAATAGAAAGATTATAATTCTCAAGATGCACTATCCAAAATTTCAGCGCGATATTTTCAATTGAAGCAGAATTTCCTATCACAAGCAGTTTCAAATAAAATAAAAATTTCGCGAGATTAAAACCTTTCGAATGCAATAACAGTGCAGCAACGTAACAGATTATTGAGAGTAAGAAAATAGACAATGGTAAAGGCCTGCTGTTCTCTCCGCGCAACGGAGAGAATAACAGACTCAAAAATAAGACCGGTGCGGTGGTTTCTCGATGAACAACGCGAGATGAAAATCGAAGGGAGTCACGATAAGACTCGCGCTTCCGTTGTTGTGGTGGACAGGAACAAACACGGTACACGTGAGCTTACCGATATATACGTGCCTCGCGGTTCGTTAAACGCGGCTGCCACCGACCGAAACAATGGCTTGTACGATACGTGTGTCGTGTGTTCGATCCGACGAAGGGGGACCTCATGCGAGAGCGGCATAGCAAGCGTAGGGACGGGCCGAGCCGTCATCATCGTCTTCTTACGCTTCGTCTTCGGTGCCGCTGCATATGTATAATAACTTCCGGTCGCGGTTAATTGTTTCCTGCCGATAAAATAATTAAATCTGTCCGCGGGACAATTCTTCCGACACAGACTCGCAGGACCGTTGCGTGATGTCAACTGCGGGGAAAAACACGATTTTCCGTTGTGGACTAACCAGAACAGGGGAGGTTGCTTGTATGGCTTTTATTGTTACAGCAAACTCGAAACGAGTCAATACACGTTAGCAATTCTTTCAGCGAACGAACACACAAGTATAAAACGGAAAAAGCAAAAATATAAAATCTAACTTTTTTTAATGGAGAAAAATAGAAATGTTAACCGTACAAACTTATTGGAACAATTGATAATAAAAAAATATTTAATGTCTAATCTCTACAAAAGATCTCTATAAATATGCGTGCCAAGAGATAACGTCTGACGCATGTGCATAAAATTAGCACATAATAAACAGGAGAGAAGCGCTTGGATTGTAAGGAACTAGATGATCGGGGAATATCGGAAAGGCGTTTGCCTCTCAGGAAATCACTCGGCAGGAGACATCTGCGCTGATCCGGAAGGATCAATTCACTATTAGCCGCAGGATTCGATGTAATTGCACGACTGAATGTATAATACGCCGGGTTGAGAAGTCAAACGCGCTCGCGCGTAAACTTTTAAACGGCGATTACGTGTATACTTTGTCGAGGAAGATCGACAAGAGCCGGTGTGGCGAACATCATTTAACGACCGTAAATTTCCACCTCTCCCGTCTTTGTGGACTCCAGGTCTACACGCGCCGTCGAGTACGGTGTCACGTACGGAGAGACACCGATACGGAATAATACGTCGGAAGGGACGTGCAAACTATGTACAGATCATGATCACACACGTAAGTCATGTGTGTAATCAGTTCTTTGAAAATTGCGTACGAATCGAGATAATAAGATCCAAATATCGATGAAACTCCCAGAAATCACGAAGAATTGTTGCGCAGAATTTTTAAAGATTTTTTTTTTAAAGAATACTTAAGGAAATACTTCCGCTCGATATCAATAATAACATTTGAAAAGAATTACAAAGGCCTTTAGATCACCTAATCGAGCTAAAATAATCATTTAAGACTATATGAATATATGACTAAGATTTATTCCAAATAAATAATAATTTTTTTAAAGAATTGAACCAATCACGCGAGCGTCCGAGAATTTACGAAACTAATGTCAGGAAAATATTATTTATATATTAGATATTTATATATTATATTAGAGCCCGACAAACCAAGTCGGCACGCAGCTCATTGATTGGCCATCAAGATGGTCTGACTTGGCGATTTTAGATATATTCTTACTATTATGTAATTTACGGTCGAAAAGAATGTAATATTTGTGATTATTTATATACTTCGTATATGTAAACCTTTGTATATAATACCAAAAATATAAAAAGTGGAAAATTCAGCTCATACTTCCTAGCGTTAAATGTGCCAATCTGATGTTGAGTTTTGTTCCGTGCAACGATTAATGTAATGTGTATTGATCTTCTATTTTGAGATGATAGGGAGAATGTTTGCAATCTTATCCTACAGAAATTGGAAAAATCGCGATTGTCCTCCCTGAAAGGCGCGAAATTGCTAGTCGTCACGGTCGCCTGTATCCGTCGATGCAACATCGGCGTTGTACTAACTGGGTGCAATGTACGATCTCGGCGTAAAGGGGCGCACACATAATCAGTATAAACGAGACTTCAAAATAGTGATACTAATTATATGTAAGCATCCCTTTATCGCCGGTAATAAGTGAGTATCCGATAATATTTGAAAAAAATTTTATCGTAGTACTAGCAATATACTATGTAAATCGCAAATCGCACGTATATCGTGTATGTGTGTGTATGTGTGCGTGTGAAAAGACCTTAAAAAGACAAAGAGATGTGCAACAAATCCTATAAGTGATAGCTTGGCGCGCTTGCTCGATATCTCGCGATCCAGGTACAACGACCGGGAATGTACGACTACCATGCAAGTACAAGCCATGAGCGGCGTTCGGCTTGTTTATGCAATTGCGTGCACACACGCACATGCGTAAGCGATGGGAGGAGACGCGTGACGTTCTTCGTGTAACGCTAATGCACGAAAACGATCGCTAGAATCGTACAACACACTAAAGTTAGAGTTCTCAACGTGACGCGTGATTTGCTTCGCTGTGCTCGCCGAGCGAATAGTAAGAGAGATACCTTGCGTAGTAATTCGTTGCGTTAGAAAACGCATTTAAAACTTCCGTTTGATCTTATATTATTTTAGAGACAATTTTATTTTTCTAAAATTTATTTTTCTACTTTTCTAATGTCTGTATTTAACCTTACTAAAAAAATCTCAGAGTTCGAAGAAATTTTTTTTAGTGAGGTTAAATACAAACATTAGAAAAGTAGAAAAATAAATTTTAGAAAAATAAAATTGTCTCTAAAATAATATAAGATCAAACGAAAGTTTTAAATGCGTTTTCTAGTTCAGTTGGCGAATTGTTTATTAAATTGTTTATCGTCCTATTACATTTAAATTGAAGTATTTCCGTAACCGACGTGATGCAGTTTCATGGATTTTCTTTCATACTTTACCGCAATGCGTGGGTGTTCAACGATATTTACTGCTAAGTAGTCGATGTGAGCTTGCCGGGTGGCAAGAAGATTCACACTGACTATATGTATCGAATTGCCGGTAAATCTTCGAGAGATTTCATTCCGGTTATTATGTCGCATGGAAGGAGAATCGTGTTTAAATCCATTGGTTCTCAAATGACTTGATTTTGTATCGTTCACACAGCTATGTATCACGAAATATTTATAGATTATTAAAATTTTGAAACAGACAATTTCAGCTTGTTGAAATTGAGAGAAAGAAAGAGAAAGAGAGAGATGTGAGACGATATAAAAAATATATATTTTTACAAAACTTTTGATGTAAGAAATCTAGATTTTTTAAGACCTTAAAATTTGTAATAAATTTCAATGGTTACTTCAAGATTTATATTGAATATTTTATATGTTCAAAACAAATCAATAAGAAAACCTATATGTATGCGTGTACGTTTTACAATCTAGCGAGAAATTATTTGTCCGCGGATACGTAACTTCCCGTGACCCGTGCTGTGGATTCACGCAACAACAACAATTTGGACGAATATATTAATCCTATCATGCCCGAGTAGATCTATACAATAATAATCGCGATAATAACGCGAAAGAGCTACAGGAGATTATGATGAATTTCTCTCCAACGTAAATGGCCTTTATGCAATTTTTCATGGAACCGGAGGCGCTTTCAGAGTCCGCGAGCTCTTTGACCTTGTATAATTGCAGCGAGGCCGCGGATTCTTCTCTATCCCTCTTTCCTCTCCATTTCTTTCTCAATGCCTTGCACGTAATACGCACTTCGTTCTAGCGCGAGATTTTATTAAACGAAAGAGAAACAGCCGCCCGGCCGTCGTAAATTTGAAAAGCGGTGAATATATGTATAGACGACCAGCATGAGCAGCGAGCAGAAACGCGATACGTGCTGCTCGTAACTTTTACCAGTCGCTCTCGCGACGAAAAATTTTTGTTTCCCTCTAAAGACCATTTCCCGCTCATTCCACTGATGCATGACTCTATTAAAATTGTCGTCCAACCGCTATAAAGCCGCGCAAACACGCCCGCTATGCGTAAATAAATAATAATGGCGCGCTGCTCGTGCGCCTACTGATGTTCGTGCACTGTGTGTCCTAATTGCTCGTACATTAGAGAATCTGTTTTTGCAAAACAAATTACTTGCCGTATATGTGACGAGATTGCGTTTATTACAAAATCTCATGCATAAAGTACGCGTCTATTTATAAGCGTTCATGTATATTTATAAGCTCTCGATTTGAAGATTGATTGATTGCATTATGTTGTCATGATTTTTTGTCAAGTATTATAAACGTCGCAGTTATTATAACTTTCTCCTTTTAAATTGCAAATTGTTAATAAGCGTAAAGAATCGTTTTGCAAAACTTTGCATTGGCCAAAGTTTATCGATGAGCTTGCCACAATTTAGAGAATTAAAGTATGGAGACTTGATAAAGGTCCTTGACGTATCATACTATTATATATCGCTATATAATTCGTAATGGCATCGGTATTCACATCACACGTGTTCAGACCACACATTTAGCTCCAAGTGGGACCGTGTCTAACGCCAAGTGTCGCCTAATACAAAGATCGCGTTCAACGTCAATGTGTCACCAGAATCAGATAGGCCCATTTAGCGTTAAACGCGTGGCGCGAATACGGGTTTCCAAGTGCTCTCGCCGTTGCGTTGTAACGCACGTTACAGCACGATAAATTACGGAGGAGGGCCGAACGTGCGCCGTGACCAGGGGGGTCAAGATCGCTCCAGAAAAGAGAGCCTCGGAATGCCGAACGATCTCGCGAACACGCTGCGGGTCTGTTTGTGCGATTCGCGTATTTGCCCATGTTGCAGTTCGAACGAATAATTATAGGTCTCCGCAGAAAAGGAGCAGAAAAAATTAAGAGGCAGGGAGGGAGGAGAGGGGGAGAGAGAAAGAAAGAGAGAAAGACAAAGAACAAGAGATAAGACGAGATGGAGCACTGGCAGTGGTAACGGTGGCCGATGTATCGTCGGAGCCCACTGAAAAATAAACGGGAACACCTCTCACGCCTCCGGTGCATCGACGACGGAGGACCGTGCGCGTGCAACGTATCTTCTTATCTGATACGTCCGTCCGCGTTCAATTCCCCCGTGACGGGGACTCAAACGTTCCTCGCGGCTTTCTCAGGACCACCGCAGTAATTCTTTTCTGCGGTAATTACAGCTGATAAAATGACAGCATTTCGGTGGACGGCTAAACGATCCATAAGGTCCATGTCTCAATCGCGATCGACCGTGGAGAACGAGGACTGAGTAACGTTTCCTTTTTGCGAAAGCGTAGACATATATAGATTGGCAATAAGGATAAGTAACAATTATCTGAAGTCGCGAAAAAAGAAGAAAACACACACATCAGTTGAAATTTTAGTAACACTAGAATAAAGGAAAGTAAAGAAATATAAAATATAAAATTAGAAATGTTAAATACTAGATAAATAAACATACAGCCTATAATAATTTAGACACAATTAGACAACTTCAGATGTTTTATTACGCATTAGGTTAGTCGTCTATTGTTAAAAATATTCTTTAAACATTCCAATACAATAAGAATTAACAATTGAATCATTTCCAAGAATACTTAAAAAATACGTCATAAAAATAAGAGTGCCTAATACTTTTGGCCAAGGCTGTATAAGGCCAAATAAACGAACATACTTTAGATAACATGTACAAAAACAATTTTTAATAACATTAAACGCGTTTTGACTCACAGAGCTTTCTTCAGTAACACAAACTCAACAAACTTGTGTGTATAAAATATTCAAAACCAAGTGCGTAATGTAATAAAACTGGATATTACATAATGTCAAAAAATAACGGTACAGAGAATTTTTCTCACTTATTTATTAGAAATGTTAATAAATAAAGAAAAAATTATTTTAAATTTATTTAACTTTTAAAAGAGCTTTAATTAAAGTTACCCGGTAAACTCTAAAGACACACAATATTTACAATTGTGTGATCGGATTATTTTTAAGCACAGATTAAAATTAATCGCGGCGCGAACATGAAGGGTCACTACGTTTGCATGCCTCTCTCACACGCACCATTGGCCGATGGCTAAGTTCGATCCATTAAACTGTCCATTTAACGACCGGCCGAAATAATGTGATTAATAACGAGACCACACCCCGCGTTATAAAGCACGCCGCTAACGAGTGCTTAATAACATTCGTTGACAAACGTTAGTCCAGATAATTATGAGTCCGTGCGCGAGATTGGGCGTCACGAGATTCCGCGATGGCTCCCTGTTGCTTTTGAGATTTATGGTGATCATCCTCCGCATTAATAAAGCCGCATGTATGAAATTAATGATTGTTACGACGCGTTGAGAAATTGTTAAAACGATCAACTTTTAATGAGTAATGCGGCATTGCCCCTGTAAGTCGCTTATTCCACGGCCATTGACCTCACGGTCTTTTATTTCAATTCTCCACCAACGAGTGATTTGACTGTGTATACATAATATAGAATGAAAGAAGAAGTTTATATGCACGCAACTGCGTTTACTATTTTAATAACCTTCGCATGAACAGGAGGAGAATGTTTGCGCGTGCAAACCCAAACACATTACAAAAGCTTAATTGAACCGAAGAATTTGAGTTTCGCATTTAATTTTTACGTTGGAAAATGTTTCAAACGCGCGAAAAAAAAGCTCAACAACTGCACAATTTATCGAGTCAACTAAATTTCGCGATATATTGGTATCAGAGGCGATACTCTCGCGCGTTCCGGGGACTGTTTTTGTCAGTTTCAAACAACGGAAATGTTCCCTCGCACCGTGACGCGTGTTATCGACAAGGTATCAAGCGCTGTATCCCCACGAGCGACACCGTCGTATATCGCAGAGATTACAGCGATATGTTGCACACATGTAACCCATGTAACCCGGCGCCGTTATTATAGGGGAACAGAACCATCAATTAGACATTTGAAGCGAGACGAAGTCGTTTCCGCACGCGACGGCGAGTCGCAAATTAATTCCTGCCAATTCTCAGAACGGATAAAGCTCCTCTAGCGAGAAATGCTGAAGAGCATTCGCCGCCGTGATTAATTTAACACGTTGACCGACGAGTGTAACTAACGTGGTAAAGTTCACCCCACGTGACGGGCTAGGTCCCCGCGCTTTTAATTCACGCCAGTCACATCAAAGAATCACGTTTTTGCGGGTAAAACGTTTAAAGCGAAAATAAATTCCTGCATTGTTATTTTTTTTTTTTTTTATTCGTATTTTTCATGATACATTCCTCGGACGTGCCAATATCGTGGTGATGTAAGATTAAAAGTTTAACATGTGCATCGCAGATTTGCATCGTAAATTTGCAAAACGACCAAAATATGGTTTTATGAAACTGTATGAGTTATCGACTGCGATGCGACACGAAACTATACAAAATTTCGCATGTCCTTCTCTAAATGTTACCATAGAAATGTCATTTTAGCGCGTCATCCTCGCGTTGTTATTATACCCGGCTCAAAATAGACTCGTGCATATAACGTCGGAAATCACTGGTTTTCCTAGTCAAGTTGCGGTATGTCACGTGCGGAACGGTTTATAGGCATGTCGTAATGCATGATTCCATATGGGAACATAGTAATGCGTTGTAATTTTGCAACTGCTAAAATAGCGATAACAACCGCATCCGTTCGGGACACGCGCGCGAAGAGTCCTCGGCGGTGAGCTATAAATGGAATTAATGGAATGCAGTAAACGCTAATAAAAACACGTTGTGGTAAATATTCCATGTCGAAGTCAATCTCGGCTCAATTTTACAGCATGAGAATAAACAGCGATAATCCAAGATGAAGTAAGAGATGAATAAAGCAATTCGTTAAGATAAGAGTGTAAATTAAAATATGCGATATTATCTGATTTTATGTTATAAAAATAACACAATATAATCCATGTCTATTTCATTACAGGAAAACATCGCGAAGCATCGGAAACAGAAATCGTGACACGTTCGATACTATGTACTTCAATGACCTGTATTATAGCATTGACGTGTCCACTTAAGATACATGAAACGTAACTGATGCTTGTGAAACCATATGAATGTAAATTAAATTTAACGAACACACCACTTGTGAATCGTTGAATAGATTTACGATATCAAAATATTGTCGATGCTGAAAGTCTCAAATATGTTTCAAATAAACCGAGTTAAAGTAAAAAAAAAATAAGTTTGTCTTTGTTTTTTACATATAGATGTAAAAAATAAAATATTCGGATGTAAAAACACCTCGGATCACTTTAGCACGCTTATAAAATCCTCCGAAAACTATCCTTTTCCCTTGACCCTTGATAAAATGAATGTAATACGAATCCCAGTCATGCCTAGGCTTGCGCGGCGTCATGTGACTTTGTATCACATTCGTTTTACGACTGTTTATCAACTGTCAAGAGAAAAGAATAGTTTTCGGACAATTTTATACTCCAAACGATCCAAAGTGTTTTTTTTTTCATCCAAATACCTTTTTATTTAAAAATGGCGCACAAGAATTCTTAGCGTGTCATTTCTCACCTCTCGACATCACGCTTCAACAAGGTCGAGGCGAGTATTCAAGAGCCTTAAGACTTTATGATAATTTCCTGTGTATGGCGATCAGTCGTGATGTTGAAACGCAATCGATACAATCACGAATCCGAGAAACTGTATTATAATACAATTTATACCGAGATTAAGTGATACAGTGATTCTGTTACGGTCGATCATGAATGATTTCTCGATTTCGCCGGTATCTAAATGCATGCAACTTGCTCGACCTTTTCCAGCATCCTACCGGTTATACGCGTTTGACCGCATAAAATGTAGCAATCGCGGAAACTTACCCTTATCATAATACGAAAATTGTATCTGTGACAAGCTGTGCGAAATGCGAGCTACGTGTCAGGAGACTTCATCGCAGACATGGTCTTTTTCTTTCAAACTAACTTTGAGTACTTATCACGATCACGACTTTCCCAGCAACTTTACGTGTCAGGTTGTCCGACCCTGACACGGCAACAAAGTCGGCGACGCCGTCGTCGCCCGACGAGCTCGTCAGGTCGTCGTAAAGCCCGTCGGGGCAGATAAAAGTGTGTAACCTATTTTTTTCGAAATTATCTTACGACGCCGGCGTCCCTGAACCGCCTGGCGATGCGGCACAATAGCCGCGTTATGCTGCGCCGACCGGCTGCAGCGTCGAGAAGGGAGAGAAATTTGTAAACGTTGCGCGAGGTTTACACGGTTTACGATTTACACTTGTCGCCGCTGTTGCAAGGACTAGGTGAGAGAATGCCTTATCGCAGCACGCACGGACGCAACGTCGCAAGTGCACGTGCGCGACGCGATTATGCAACACGATCGACTCGACCACGATTACGCTTTTAAATGACATTCTATGCTAATTAGATCGGTGCCTATGACCGTGATTATGTTTATAGAATGCAACGGCAATTGTCAGGACGATCACAAGACTGGAATTGCTGCTTAAATGGAATAGCTTTCAGAATAGGATAATCCGAACTTTAAATGTTTTGCATTGAATACCTTTGAAATGTTCACACTTAAAAAAATGTGATATTATAAAATAAATTTTTGTAACGTTTAAAAAAATTAATTTGTATAGAGTTGTAAAAAAGGGTTCAAGACTTTAAGCACAGATAGTAGACTCACGAAATGGAGGAAAAGATCTTCTAATAAACATGGGTCGAAAATTAATATCGTCGGAGTTTATAAATGATTCCTCGTTTTAGTTAAAGTGACTCGCTCACTTCTGGCTTTCGCGTACTACAGAATTGCTGACTCTTTCAAATTTCTGACTTTGTTCTAACTGGCAGGTTTTCACTTGAGTTTCAAACTTTGATCACATAACGTTGTTCGGGACTTCTCTTTTCCATTTTTGTATACGTCAACAAAACCACTTACACATGAATGACTGCAGAATCACATGTGCTCACGTCAGGGTATTCACACGCACTGATGGTAAAGTGACGAAGTATCTTTTGCCTCGATGCAGTCTAGTTTTTGCAGTGTTGCAGATCTTGAGAAAAAAATTGAGTCTCATTACTTTCTTTACTCTAACACACTGCATATGGCACACTCTTCATCGATAAATAACATAGACGAATTACAGCAGAGAATACTAAATATCTGTCAAATAGTTGGAACAAGCCGGGAATTTTTGAAAGAGCTCGCAATTTACTGCCGCGAGAACACCAAAAGCGAGCAAGTCACTTGCTTTAATAAAAAAAACAAAAAATTTATAACTCCAACAATGTTGACTTTTCGACTCATGTTTATTATTAAAACTTTTTTCCTCCATTTCGTGAGTGCTGCTCTTAAATCCTTTTTTAACGCTCTAATGTATATATACACTAAACTTTATTTATACATGTTTATGTTACTCAAAAGAAGAATACTTTGCTCGTTAAATAAAATACTATCGTACTGTGATAATTATTGTCTAATTGCGACATTAATTTCAGATAAGGGAGCCAACTCTTAAATTGAGCCTCGATTAATTGATATTCTAACACGGTATGCGTTATTAACTCAATTTAATGGAATCGTTATAAGTTTAAAGTATAACGATGTCATTAGAAATGCAAAGAGAAAAACGCCGCAGGAAAGCGGCACTTAATTTACAAGACCATTAATAATAATTTCCAAATTAAATTAAAATTACTCCCGTGCTACTGCCATTCGCCTTAAATTCGATCGGGGCGCCATTGGAGAGGGGGACACGTCGAGACGGGAACGTGAGAGAGTATTAAAGTTAAAACGGGCCTCTTCCCCGTCGATCGCGCGCGCTGTAAATTACAGGCTTCGCGGTAAAAGTTCGTGACGAGTTTGAGGAGGCTATGTAAATCTGCTATAAATAACAGCGGCAAAAAGTGAGAACCGGCGCGACGGCGGCCTCCGTCAATATCCGCCAGTTGATGGCAGTCTTGTCGTCGCCGGTGCGATTAGGCCGACGCGAGAGGAGGATCCGCTCGCGTTTCAGCCGGCGAGCGTCGAAAGAAAGGCGACGTGCCTTTGCCTGCCGGCTCGCGCCTGCTGTTCGTGATTCCGCGCCTAAGTAAAGCCGTTAACGCCTACTCGCGGACGAGCGAGCAGTGCGTTAACGCAGCGATGTAAACGCATTGCTCAGAGTGTTAAATTGCTGCTCTTGACCCGTTGATAATGCACGAAGATCTCTAAACTCGTTTACGCCACTGGCACCGAGTAATTTAGAGCTGCTTCGCCGGGAGTGACGCGAGCGTGCGTTTATTTAAACGGATCCCACGTTGCAACTTCTCGATGCGATTCGCTTCTTGCTCCCCTCAAGCTTAAACCACGCTCTTCATCGTGTCAGAGTTTGAGTGCTTCAATGTGGGAGTTCTACATACGCTGGAACGCGTGAAGCGAAACAGACACCGAGTTTATGAAGAATTGCCTTTATCTTAACAATGCACTGAGGAAAAAATAATTGATTCAACTGAATCGATTTGTCACGGGCTGCTAGATAAATTTTTAATTGGGACAAACAAACATTTCCTTGTCTAGGCAGACTAAACGTTAATTAGAATAACAAAAAATTTCGTTATTATTGCTTTAGTAGTTGTAACGGTCAAATTAACTACTTTTTTCCTCAGTGCACAAATATAAATTATATAGGAACGTACACAAATTCTTTTTATATTCTTTTTCAGGAAATTATTACATTGCAAATGGTTGCTTCTCCATCTCGTCATCGCTAAATTGTAAAGTAGAAAAATCGAGGAGGAAGTTACCTCCAATCCGTAGAGGACACACGTGTCCGATAGCAACGCGTGATGTGTATTCCGTCAGCGTCGCCGTGCGCAACACGATCATCTCGACAGCCGCATGCCGAATGAGCTCTCAACCCTTTGCGCGACAATAGACGTTCTGACGAGAAGGACGACGCTCGACGCCGACAAAGCGCAAGAGGATGAGAGAACGAGGAGAGTCGTTCGGGATCTGAATTGATAGCGAACTGGGAGAGCACCGCGGATATGCATCGCGGCATTAAACATACAGTCGGTCGGCGATGCAACCCGACGCGATTCGTTGGCCGCGTTAGATGGAATTTCCGAGTGGCCATCGCCCTCCCGAGATTCGTTTGACGCGCGCCACCAGAAATTCCGTAACGGGAAACTCACAAAATTTCGAGTTCTTCACAACGAAATTAATTTAATTCCGATCGGTCCAACAGCGGTGGTTTTCAATCGATATTAGAAGTATTGTGTGCGGAAGGATCCGTTCTCTAATGGAATTTGAACGTTCCTGTTTCACCCGATACAGTTTGCATTTTCTCGAATTTATCTTGGACTGATACGGAGCGACACGAATTTTATATAACATAATGGAAGAAAGAAAGATTAAAGAGTGTTACATTATTAAGAATAATACATGTATATATAATATATTAGGCTTAAATATATTTAATATAAAAGATAAAGATACGTTTAATAAAGCTGAAAGAAAAAATATGATTGTGATAAAGTCGTCTTTATTGACATGACGGAAAAAGATGCAGACAGTTAGAATTGTTAGAGAGATGAAAATGAAAATTTTTCAACTCTGGAAAGATTCGATATAATCGATCGCATCGGGTTCGACGCACTGTATGACACATGCAATTGTAGACAATGCGTATGTCTGTCTGAGTGCGTGGAATGGCGTGAATGAGCGTCAGCCTCGTTGCAGCTCGATGTTGCATTTAGCACGATCGAACGATGACTGGTCGATGCGGGCACAATGCCGGTAATGGGGTGTGGGTCTTCTCGAGATGCGACAACGACCGCGATAATGACTCGCGGCGCAAACAGACTCACAGTAGAGTCTGACGCGTGCGTTATGCACAAATGCCGGATTTCTAAATTGCGCGCAATTGCCGGAAACATCGCGCCGTATAATCGTGCGTTTCGCGCGAACTGTCAAACTCTTGTCAGTTTCGAGTTCTGCCCGATAGAAACGAGAGTCAATGACTCGCTTGTGGCAACACGCGTTGCTGGCCGTACGCATCGCCACAGCCGCAAATAGCCGCGAGAAACAGACGAGTCGCGCCGGTCATTTAACCGAGGCTTAGGAAATTATTGATCACCGGAAGCGGCCAAAGTCGGATAAATCTACGCGCCTGAAATGTTATTCGTGCCTCCAGTGGATTCCACATTTGCTCGAGCGTTTCTCATCTCTCCCCATTTCGTTTTTTCATTGTCCGTAAAGTCATCTCTACGATTCTCTAATACCTTTATTTATTTTACTTCAAATATGAAAAAAAGCTTTAATTAACATTGTCTCGAACCACTTATCGTGAAGTTTACGAAGACTTAAATGAGTTTATCGTCAATATTTCTCAGGTTGAAAGTAACACAATGCCATTTCAGTGTCGTAATTTTCTAGTCCACAAATAAAGTAAAGCGCGTTTAAAGTGGGTACTACATCCTACGAGAGAAATATTATATGTATAATGTAACGTGATTGAGGAGTGTGCTTTAACTTAAAAATTGAACAGTGTCCATTTATAAGTGATTCGTGATTCTTGAAGAAAGTTATTCCGCTCGATTTTTCCGAGCGGTCTGCAACGAACGCCTAGGTGAAACGAAGTCGAATAGAAATCGGCCTCGCGCAATTTCCCGACCGTTAAAGGGTCGACCGTATTTCAAACTCCCCAGTTTGCATCGCAACCACCTGTTCGGCACATGAGAAACAAGGATCGTGGGTGCAGCGTACAAATGCGCCTCGCGCTCACGGACTCTTGACCACGGAATAGAACGTGCATTACCCGTCGCGCTCGGAGAACGTGGAGATGTAATAACAGAAGTAACACATGTCATGAAAATCTCATTTGCGCTATGTTTTGTTACTTGATATTTAATAGCGCGTGAGAGGGTTGCAAACTCTAATTGTATCGTAAATACATTACGAGAAGTCTTTTCGATAAACGGTGCGACGTAAGAGCATTTCAAACGTTATTATTAATGATATACGTTATTATTAATGGTATAAGTAACGCGTTAATGATAAAAGATATAGATTTAGCCATAAATTTACTCCCTTCAAAACTCGATCATATCGTTATATACGTGTAATAAGTCACAAACACTATAATTCAAATGAGAATATTTGAAGAGATTCTCATTTCCTGGAAAACCTGAATGTGGGACGGTGAGATTGAGAAAAATTATGCGGCATATTGAGTGGTGTAACGGCCCGTGGTGCCATGTGACTGTCTTTTTAATGCGGCTGTCTTTAATAGGCCCAGATAACGACATGGAAATCGACTTACCGAGACCTCGATAACGAATTCGTGAGAGGTACGAAGCGACGTCTCGACATCCTCGAAATCGACGAGGCATACCGTGATCCATGCGTGCGTGCGATCACATGGCGGAGAAATATGCACTTGACGAAAACTACAAGCCGTCCGTTGCTTCAGCGCGAATTTCGTTCTCTTGGGAGATTAATAATCCCTTTATAAGACGAGAGACAACCGTTACAAACGATAATCATTGCAAAAAAACAGAAAACATAATCGCGCGAGAATTTATTGCTCGACTATTATTTTTCCAAGATACGCTTCTCAAACTTATCTACTTTCTTATTCTGCCCATTTATTTTATGTAAGAAATTATGTACACACACACACACACACTCTCTCTCTCTTTCTCTCTCTCAAGAAGCATATATAAAACATATTTTACGTTATTTTCGCATCATCTTTAGAATGCTTTGGAAATGAAATCGTGATGATATAATATTAAAGTGAAATTAATATAAGAAAGATTAACTGTACGGTTTATTACCTCGAAGACCATGAGATTAACGCGCGATAAATCATTTTCGTTGACGCGACTTGTAATTTCGCTTCGCATATCCCAGCCTCGGTAAAACGTCAAGACCGGCTAGAAGCACGTGCATCGCCGATATTCGTAAATACGCGTTTGTATTATAAAAAGAGGATCCGCTGATGAGAATTACGAGGTGACCATACGCCAAGAGACGCCACGAGCTGCTCTTAAGTTCCGCTCGACTTATGAATAGTATTCCTTGTACGTACTCATGAGACGAGTTCATTGCGGTGATTCTGTCTTCGGTTTTCGATAGGATCGTTTCCTCCTTCTCTCTCGCGGCAGTCTCTCGGTACCGGCTCGAAATAAATCGATCGGGACGCGCGTTTGCGCGGAATAGAAACGCTCGATTTGCAATTACCCGGCGAGTCCGCCTCGGGCATCATTAGGGGCCTTTGAAAGTCGCGAAGATACGACGCCCTATTACGCCATTTAATGATGTTAATCGGCGGCGGTCGCGAGAGCGGATTATTAATCGCATACGTGGACGACTCTGAGAGCATGTAATTTTGTTTCAAGTCGGCGTGTCGCCATTGATAAACGCACGCGTGTGTGCGCGCGACGGAGACTTTGATGTTCACCATTTGCCGGTGCGATGATGGAGACTCTCGGCAAAGTTGCGATTTTCGATTTCTCTATTCTTCTTATAAAACAAATTAATTAGCTCGCCTTGCCGCAATGTCTCCATCGAGATGAAGCGATTATGGGAGAACAAGGAACGTTCGGCTAATGGGCTAATGGGATCGCGTTTGCTTTGTTAAAAATAATTTTTTTCACCAAAAGCTGCGATCTTGTCAGATCCTCAAAGCATGGAGCACCGACACGGTCCCTCCGAAGTACTGACGGATTAAGAGGCGCACGATGCGCGAAACGCTCGTGATCCAATTGCGCACGGATGCATCTCGACGGGACGCGGAAACGCGGCGAAGATCAAAGCACGTTCGCACGTCGCGATGCGGCTGCCCTTCAGGTTTCCGACGCGTTCGTTTTCGAGGCGCGGCTAATGGACGTAACGCGCGCACGTTGCGTTTCACGTGTCCGTACGCAGCGATTAAACTTCACCGCGCGCGATTAAACCCTCGCTCCTCCATGCGAGCGCGGCGCGTCGTAAATAATCGATATTAATCGCGTCGTGTTCTGCCTTGGTTTTGAATTCGCACCTCGGAAACGCGAACGGCCGCCCGCTCTCGTTCGTTCCAGGTTATCGCTCGACTTGATACACATTGCATACGACAACTGTCTATAGAGACTCGTGATATGTTTGATGCTCTTGCTTGTGGACTTTACATTCGTAAATCAGAAATTCAATATAATACTTTTAAAAAGAAAAATCACGGAACGATTTCTTTTCATTGAAATAAATTAGTCTCAAACTGATCCTCTAATTCATTTTTAAGTATTCACAAATTCTATTTACAAATTTTGGTTTATGAATAATCACAATCGGCATACGAAACGAAAATTCTTCCTTTTCTAAAAGAAATTGTGCTTACGAAATTTACACTGTACATTCCGATCACCTTTGTCGACGCGTATAAGAGTTCAATGCATAAGAGATAATAATAATAAGGCGTTTTCTGCGTCACCCTATAGATTTTCCAATACCGTACAGCCTTGGCCGAAAGTATTTGCCACCCCTCTCAATTCTTGGAAATGTAACTTCTCTTGACTCCAACCAACTATTTTGTATATATTGTTATGTATCCGCATGCTAAACTGAGTAACCTAAGCAAAACATTATATCATAAACACACGCAAAAACAAGTTGCGACACAGTAAGCGCGTTTACAGTGGTAAACTTGAATTTTCCTTGTGAGTATTTAGTTTACTCGGGACACTCGAAATGTGCACATTGCTCAATAAGCTTTAATTTATGGTGGCTTACTCTAAAGAATAATATTATTTTTCTACAAAAATGCCAAAAACATGCAAATTGGACTTAGCTAACGTTTGAAAGTACAATTACTTTTTGAGGAAAGAAAAAATAAAACACAAATCGCAAAAATAGTGAAATGTCCTCATAGTACTGTGAAATACACCATAAACCATTGTTTATTTAACCTAAATGTAAAATTATTGAGGTTTCACATAAGTGGCAAATACTTTTGGCAAAGACTGTATGCAATAGACATAGAGAATTTTAGGAATATCAAGTTTTCACATATAATTTGATCAGATTATAGTTGATACTTTTAAGTATCTTGGCAGTTAAAATTCAGATTGAAGCTCTGCGAGATTAAAACTCTAATATTAAGATAATTATAATATTAAGATTAATTATAAGAATATAGTCAATTAATAATCAATTAACTATGTTAAATTTAACATTGAAATATCTAAAGCTTTGTTCTTTATTCACATTATTAAAATTCAATTCGCTGAACTTACATATTGTTTGATTGCATCTAACTTAAAACTAAAACCACGAAGGAATCGTGATTCTTCCTGATCCTGCCTCGGAGATACACGATTGAGGGAAACTGCGTGGATTCTCGGACGCCCTGTGTACTCGTTCCGGTAAACGACCGCATACCGTATGTAATGTATACCGCATGTGATCCGCGGAAGGTCTATGTAGTAATCGTATCCGCGTCCAGACTCAACATAATTACCATACGGACCTGCTACAGATTGCTTATTGTTCGCGTCGATTCTTTTTTCCTTGGAGGAGGAGGGAGAAGAGAGGGGGGGAAGGGGGTTCATCCCCTCGTCGGCAGGGGATTAACGTTGCACGCGGGTAATGCACAAGTTATTGTACCTTCACGGACGTCAACGTCCATAAGCGACGTCTTGAATCGTTTCGCCGCGCCAGATGATTTTATTCGTCGCAGCACACGGCGAAAGCGCATTCGCAAGGTAGCTGGACAAGGTAGCGTTTAACCCCCCGCGGTGAATAATCTCGAAAAACAGATCCATGTTAAATACTTTGTTTTTACTTTAGTCGATTGCTCTCGGTGTTCAACTGATAATAACTAACAATTCGCGCAATTCGTATAATCTATATGATGATTCGTGTTTCTAAAAAAGTATAATTTATATTAATTGTCTCTGAGATTTCTGAAAAAACATGGATTCATAAATCATATGTCGAATTCCAGAGAGTTTTATTCATTTCCGAATTCATTTGGACATTGTCACAATAAAAAGCGAGATATTGTACATTATTATACTTTCATATAATTAACTCTGTGCAGTGTTATAAAATGTTATACTTGTACTGCCAGAAAGAGCGTAGGTGCTTTTATTTCGACGTAGCAAAACACTCGTATGAGACGGAAGATAACCGCAATACGGAACGGCTAATTTTTCGTATTTCTACGCTTTGTGTCCGCTCCTCCACTGTTAAAGCGGGAATTTAATAATCCCGTTGCGGAAATTTTTATGCGCCGTAGTTGCTCCGCTATTAAAACGGGAGTAATTAGCACTTGTTCCGCGCGCGTACTGCAGAGAAATTCGAGGTAAGGGAACAGAGAAATTTGCAGAGATTCACGTTCTTCCGTTCCTGACATGAAGATATTCCTTAAAATACTTGTTTACAAAAAATTAAAACCGGATATAATTATGTAATGAGAAAGAGAGCAAAAAGCTCGCAAAGAGAAATGCGTTCAAATAAAGACTCGTGTGCATTACATTTTTTAATTTCATAATATTTTCATGCATATTTTCGTGGAGAGTCACTCTAAACTGTAGGAAACTTGACATAAAATCATTACGTGTTACAGCGATACAAAACAAAAAGAAGAAATTATTTTAGCTCCTTTTTCCAACTGGACCAGTCCGGAAAGGTAACCTTAAATCTTCATTTTCATATCTTACAACTTTTGATTAACGGGATTAACGGATTAACTTTTCTGCAACGCAGAAATAAAGATTTAGATATGAGGAACGGATTCCACATAAAAGAACGTTTCGACCAGGAAGGAATGGAATCGTGCGTTTCTTTTCGAGGGACGCGGAAACGCGGCCGTGCACTTGCCTGATCGAAAACCCGGTAATTATATAATACAACGGCATCGGCATGCGCGTGGTATAAAGTGGCCATGGATAACAAGAGACCTTCTGCCCGAAGCATCGAAAGTAACGAGAGCGAGGATTGATGTCCCGTTCTGCAGGCTTGCGCGCGCAATGCGCACACATCGAGAGAATTATTACGCGAGGTGTCCACATTAAAATAAACCATCCAGCGGTGGGAAAACGCATCGGGAAAAAGAGAGACGTCTCATCGTTAAGATGACGAGTTATCGAAGGGTCTTATTTCGCGCGAGAATAGTCTTCTCGCTCGTCCGGTCGTCTTGTAGCTCCGTCTCGTTTAAAATTAATCCGTGGTCGCAAAATGCATCGCGGCTCAAATTGCACGCTATCATTACGCGTATCGCGCCGATCGATCTTGGACGATGTTAGTTGCACGACTTAATAAGAACCTGTCAATCCAAAGTAAAACTGTCTTTTTCATATAACGTGAGAACAAACGGGTGGCTTTTCTCTTCGCGTCCGAGCGAGTTTTCGAAAAAAATGTTTTAAATAATTTTGAAACAATTTTAACTCTTCTTTATTCAAGACTTTGTTTTTTTGTTCATTTATCTAATTTTTTAATTTTTATTTCTAATCTGGAATTTATTTCTAATTTTTAGAGTTTATTATTCTTAATAATTTAAATGAGACTTAAATAAAATATTTTTAAATATTTTTTCTGGAAACTTTCTACTATTCTGTCAGTCACGATTATACTTGTGAGTTTATTTTTCTTTTTACTAGGAATTCATACGCTAAAGATTGAGAGATAGTAGCTACTGTAAACGTTTCATGTCTAATCGTTATCCTCAACAGCGCTTATAAATTCATCAATGCCACCTGTGTGTTCTAACGACCGAGTATCTCCCGTTTTGCATACCAGCGCCTAATTATATCGTAACTCACTCGCGTGCAGCGGAGTTACTCTCGATGTATCTTCCGCGAGCGCGCTTCATATTTTGCACGCAGAAAGTGCGCTTTCAAGCGATATCTCAGGCCTCAGCGTGTTATTCAAATGTGGAGCGCGATGCCACATAGGATGTCCGGCTCGAATGTATTCTCAACGCGAATATCTTGAATAATTTATAATATCTGGCCTCTTATCTTCAAAAAGTTTAATCATCGGAGTCTTCGAGCTTGACTTTAAAAATGTTCGACGTGCATTGATTATCGTTTCTGAAACGCCTAAACTTTAAGATATTCAAAGACGGATAAATTTTCGAATTTCGAGATTTTCTCTTCCGAAAAATTCGGAATTTTGAATCTGCGTATTTTTCATCGCGTCCACATTCGTCACATTTTTGTTGATACTTTCCTTCTTTCTAATATAATCAAGAGAATGATAAGTCTCTCAACACGCTGAATTCACACTAATTAGAGCTCAAGCATGAGTCATAAATTGTAATTAGCCCTAAATTGTACATTCAGGTATAACTTTTTGTAGCCACTTCCTTATGCTTTTGTTAAAAATGTACACACAAGAGAAATAGGATATCATTTCCTCCTTGATTTCCTTACACATATATTTTATAATATTATCTCTATGCTATACCATGTCTATAAATATTAAAATTCGAACGTAAATAAATTGGAATAAAAAATGATAGCGCTACTTACCTAAAATCCAGCCTGATCACGGCGGATTGTCGACGATCTCGACGCGGAAATCCAGGAAAGATGTACGGCGGCGGTGAGTCATCTTCCGATTTTCGTGAACGGTCCATGGAAGATTTGCTCCGAGGCTCAGGCCATCCTATGCGTGGAAAACATAAAGTCATTAACAGGGCAAGTGATATAAAGAGCGTAGGACAGACGCCACGCAACAAATCACGCCCCGTAAAGGCGACGGACGTGCGAGAGAGACGAGACGAGGACCGACGGATCGTCTTAACTTTCAGAAGCTTTCCGTTTCTTTTTCTCTCGTCCAAACGTCGCGACCAAGCTTTGCGCCATCCGTCGTCGCGCTGGCGTTTATTAGATTCGCTCTAAATTCCTCTTAAAGCTTCACGACACGCCTGGAAACACGTATAACGGCTTGGAGAGCTGACCGACGCTTCAGCAATTATTACGACACCGATGCGTGTCGCAAATATACGTGCATGTATGTCGACGTACAAAAAATTAGGACAAGCGCATTCAATACGTTCTCTTCTAGACTCTAATAATGTAGTCCACTTTGTGGAACATTATAATTAAAGCGTGAGATAAATTGATTTCAAATAGACGGCCTTATTTCTGTGCAATTTAACACGATTATTTTACATCGAAGAAACTTGTTAGCAAAGTCATCTAGATTTAATTAAAATTAATGATTTCTACAGCAAGTAAAATGTGATAATTATTTATGATCATGTTGTGTTAGAAAGACAGATAACGCTTATTGATTCGAAAATTGCATCACTGTCAAGACTGCAATAGATGAATGTTATCTACATTTAGAAGATAATTCTAGTAATTTTCTACATAATGTTCGACAATATTAACAACCACGATTAAATTTCGGTCAAGTCGGAGTAATTACCGCAATGTCAGTTTTTTATATACGATATGATATTTTTAAATATAATGTTTACTACTATATAAGTTTTTAAAAAGAAATCCATAACAGTTAAATGTAGAACACATATATTGCGATTACAATGGACATCTTTTGCCGAGGCAATCATTTTCGCGAATACTTTTATGCAATATTCTCGATTTTATTTAGCTAGCAATTTTATTTTGAACCGGACATCGGAAAAACTGCGATTAGATGCGTGAGAGAGCACTCGCGGAAGAATCGTTCGGATAGGAGTTGTAGAGTGGCACAATTTACGGCGTTGATATATTAAGTCACTATTTGATGGATATAAAGAGGTGTCCATACTGCAGTTTTCTAATTTCAAGACAACGTGCGAGAGTCTGTTGTGTGAACAGCTGCGAGGAATATGCAAGCGTGCGAAGAGAAGCACGGCCTTATGATAAATTACAGGAAAAATCGACGGTAAATTCGTCTCAGCTCTCCTCGGCTACGTCTCGCGACGTGGTCGAGACGCATTTCCGCCGACGCGTTTGACATTTTCGACTCTTTGTCCATCGGACAGCCTTTGAACGTGCGTGAACACATTTAAAGATGAATACATACGATTAAAGCAAGCGTTATATCGATCGAGAAATAAAATAATACACATGTCGTGTGAGGAATATTTGAAAAAAGAACCAAAAGAACAGGTATACAAATTAAATACAAATTGACATTGTTCTCTTCTAACAGATGTGAAGAAATATCCCGAGGACTAAATATGTATTTTCAATATGTGTCGTGTAATTATTCGAAAAAAATGTTTTTTGTAAACGCGATTTTTCTACCTTGGCAGACAGATACTTTTATAAATAAATGATATTTCTCGTGTCTTTCATCAATATCAGTACCGACTACTGCAATTTTTGAACAAAGAGTAAAGTATATATACTGTTCTTTTAAAGCTTTTCGCTATGTAACTGCAAGATTTTAGAGTTCTCGTAGATAGCATGAAAAAGATCGATGAACGACTTACTTCTAAAGGCAAGCAAATAAAATTAAATAAAATAAATATAGTATAGCACTCCACAATTTTGGAGCATCGCTGCATTGCTCACCGTCGTGCCTGCTCGCCTAGTCCCACTCGGCAGGAGCGGCAGCAGGTGGATTCTTCGTCTCGACCCACGTGGTACACATGTCCCATATAAAAACCTCGTGCACCCCCTCGCGCAAAAGGGGTGCACACGCTGGTCTCGATTTGAAAGTGCACGCAACCACAACAATTGCTTTCCCTCTCGAGGGAGACGCGACGGAAGAGAAACCGCACCACTTTGTCGTGAAGATGTCGAAGGGTTGTGACGTACGGAGGAAGACGCGAGGATGCGTGTGTCCGAGAAACGAACCGCGGCTTCCGGTCTCCGCGTAAACTCGGCGGGAAGAACGGCCGGACGTGTGTGGCGCGTACGAACACTGCCGCGACAGGAGTGATAGTGGCGAAAGTGGGAGACCCTCCGGGAAATATATAGGTCCGCGGGGTGGTGTGGTGGTGGATCATACGAGTAAGAGAAGGGGGGAGGAGATCCGCGCACGCATCCCTCTACGCGCGTCGCGCTAAGCGTATCCTGTAGGACGTATAGCAATGGATTCGGCGTTTAATCCACGACCGTCGCGTTGCCGATCAATCGCCTGGCTTATAGATAAGAACGCAAAATATGTAAGAAACATCCCGATTATCTACGATTATTTAGACCTTGAATCTCTCTATCGAAAAATATCATATCTAAACTATGTATCCTTCATATGTCACTTGAATATTTTTGATCAGTATATACCCAGCGGCAACGTCTTACGAGTGTTTCTCTAACGTTCTTCCAATTTTACATTGAAAGAAAGATATCTGTGGAAAGAATCTTTGTTTCGTTATTTTATTAAAAACAAACTTTTTATTTTTATTATAAATTTTAATTGAATATGTCTATAAATTAATTAATAATTTGTTTTTAATGTGCTTTAGATTATTAGCGACTTTAAATTCGTTTTAATTTAAAATGGCAGAAAAATGTACTATATGCATTCATAACCACATGTCATATTTTAATTACCTTAAAAACATTTCTTTTGGAAGTAATTGCTTTATATTCCGCAAATTTATACCTTTAGAGATACAATTGTATTGTAATATCTTTCTCTCTCTCTCTTTCTCTCTCTCTCTTTCTCTCGTGTTCTCCTTCTTCTCGCATCTTTCTTAAGGAATACAGAAGGGCCATTCAAAGCAACCGGAACAGTGCAAACGATTTCTACACAAAAGCAGAGGCGCGCGTTGACTGCGTTATCAGCCATTATCGCACCTATTTTCTCGTTGAATCTCATCTAGATAATCGGAAGCATTGTTTAAAATAGCGTTATCTGTGCGCTAAATACACCGACGGAAATCCCGACGTGCCCCTTTTCCTTTCTCGCGCGCCCTTCGTTCGAGGTTCAACGAACTGTAATTGTGGTACAGAGACGCAGCCGTAAAATTCTACCTACGAGATTAGACTTGTGGCTTTTCCTTTATCATCCTGTGTGGAACGTTGCAACGCGTTCCCGTTTTATCTCTCCCCGTTTTTCCCACCCTTTTCCGCAACCTTTCTTCTTCGTGTCGTTCGTTTCGAATCGTCCGCGAGTTTTTTTACTAGCGCGACGGATCGCGCGTAAAATGCCGAGACGAATCGCGATGGAGCCGAAAGAACTTGAAGTGTCTTATAACGTGCGAGCTTATAATGTGCGATACAAGGTGATGCAGAACTAATTACGTTGAGCGATTAAGTTCGGTAATTAACCCACTGGTAATCAACATCTACTGTAATCCCTGTAGCTGTTTTTACTTGCAATGTTTAAATGCACAATTTTAAAATCTTTCAACAATTTGTAAGAAGTTAATTTTCTACCCATAAATAAACATTTAAAGAAACGTATCACACGTAATATAAAATGTCATTAGAAAATTTGAAATATGCAAAAAGCAAGAATAAAATAAAAACACATAAAACTTTATAGACTGTAATATTTAAGATAGAATAAAGAAGTTTCTTGTTTGGTCAAAAATAAGAGAATACAAGTATAAAAAACTTGGAAAATACAGAAAATATTTAGTCCTATACATGATGATTTATACAGTATGTATAATTTTACAATTATCGTATATAACTAAACGGTTGCTCTTCAACTTAAGAGCAATGTAAAGCACAACTAAATAAATACACGATAATAATTCGAGGAAACGCTTCAAGCATTTATTTATTTTCCGTTTCAAACATAACGATTCAGTCGATGATGTCAGCCTGAAGCGCATTGAGCTTTTTTATTTACCGCATAACGGATTGCAGTTTGCTGCATTTTACAGTTCGCAGCTTCCAGAATCACAGGTCGTAAAACAATGCGCCTTATGCAACGCAGAATATTTAACGTCCGAATGAACAGAAAAGAATAAACTGTAAAAGATACAAAATCAATTACGTAGTCTCCGATTTTAAATATCTTTTTCCATGTGGAATTTATATTATAATTTTTGTATTGAACGTCAAAACACGCATGTATATGCAGATCTAGCATCGACATAGAACCGTAATCGTAAATCACGGTTTTCCACTTTCCGGTTTTGCCAGTTACCGTCGAATTTGCGCCATTATATCCGTCTTGTCGAGCGATCGACCGTCTTGCTCGGACCTGCTAACAAAGAACCAGTCATGGTGATTACCTGTCGAATACTATTGTAAAGTGCGACATCCATAACCGTCCTTCGTGGTGGTCGGGGCCTCCGATAAAAGTTCAGTCACGCCGTGATTTATTAATTATAAAGCATTGTGATCCGCGAAGCCGCATAGTTGCGGTTTCACGGTGATAAAGCAACACGCGGCGTTAAGGATTTCCATCTTGGAAATAGACTGCCAGCTGATCACTGATAAACGCCCCCGCGATTTATTTAACAGCGACTTTCAATTGTGATGTGCTAAGGTGGAACATACCCTTTCTTACCATTACCGATTAAAATCTAAAATTTTTAACCCAAAAACCAAATAGATTATTAAATTAAGAAATAAATTATTATATATATTAATATATATAAATTAAAAGTAGATAGATTATTAAATTAAAAGGTATTTGATGAGAGATACGCGATCGAGATTAAAGGATAAGAGAAATATTAAATAATGACATAAGATCATGATATCAAATTTTAGAAGTTTTAACAAAGAAAAGAAAAATTTGGATTGTTATAAATCTATGGATTATACAGTGTTAATTAAGTAAAATATAAACTGAGATAGTACAAACTGATGTTTGAAATTAAGGTGACATTAAAAAAACTCCGGCAAGGGATCTTAGATGACAAAACAAGCAAAAGGCGTCCTACAATGTCTCGTTGCCTCGTGGGACCAGATTGCGGCTCGTGTGTTAGCCGAATGACTCCTTAACTCGTTATATCATAGTCTTTCGGGCCGTTTCTCATCCCAGCCTCCCAGTCAACATTTACATACTGAACGCGTGTACGAACGATAACTCTTGATACAACGCGATAATTCCACGGAAACAGACAGTAGATTGTTACATGACATCGATCTCTGACATAATTTGACACGTTACTCTTTATCGATCTATGTTATATAATGCAACACACAATTCATTTTCTACAACTTACAAAAATTAATTTTTTTAATTTTTTTTTTTTACATTTAAATACAGAAGTGACGAAAATTTTTCTAATCTCATATAATAAAATTTCCGTTTTGAAATAGACAAATGTTGAATAGGCCAAAAGACGAGCAAATGTGTTAATACAAAATAAAGTGTACACAAATTCAGTAGAATATATAAATATGTTTAAACGTTTTGATTTACAAAGCCTTCATCAGTAAACACACGACTAAACTGAAAGAAATGATACATTAAAGAACAAAAATATGGAATTAATTCCTACATAGGTTCAGAGCTTTTGAATGGAGCTTACATTTTGACGAAACTTGCGAACTCACATTAAACTCGTTATCCTTTTTTGTTTATACTCATATTGTTTACTTCTCTTACTTTGTTGTCAAGCTTTCACAGGAGATATTGTGTGTTCATAACCGTTCAATCGAGTCATTACGCATTGAGCATTATAGGGTGAGGACGTGTATTGGTCTCTTTGAGCTTCCTCGAGCAATTTGGTTCTACATAGATCACAGACAGTTGTGTGGTATCTGAACCACATTATAATCATCTTCGCTTTGTATCTATACCTACATCTATACCTACATATATTTTTTCTTTCAGTTTAGTCATGTATTTACTGACGAAGGCTTTGTAAGCCGAAACGTTTAAACTTGTTTAATCTGCTGAATTTGCTTACATTTTATTTGTCATTATATTAATAACGTATTTGCCTGTTTTTTTGCCTGTACTTGTCTATTATGAATGCTCAACAAAATTTTATACTTTGCTTCCGTTCTGATTTGACTCGACAAGTATAATAATGTGTAACTTACAATCAGCTTCAAACTTCAGCTTTATAAATTAATTCTTCCCTCTCTAATAGAAGCGAAAACGATTTCTCTCGAGAGAGACTTTGAATTGTCTTTCGTATAAGACGGTGTTTATTGCAGTTTAGAATAATTTATCGACATCTGTTTATAAGAAAGCTCTTACTTTTCCTCGAGCAGTTGTTGAGGATCGACTCTTTTCATATCAAAGATTGGTGTCGAGTCTTTCGCCACGTGAAAAATTGAAATGTCATACAGCCATTTCGTTTGAGTGTGCAAACGTAGTGAAACTTAAAAGAAAAACCGACTCCTCACGATTCTGATTAACCTCCTTAGGAGAAATCCACGAGCGTTTACTATGCCGGTAATATTTCAAGCGAATTTGTTATTATAATTTTTCGAAAGTGATACATGTGCATCGCTGTGACAAACAATTCGACAAAATACCGAGTGAGATTGAAACCCAATCACTGATTAATCGCTAATTGATTACCGCGTTTTAACACAGTATGATAATTTACACAGACGAAGTCTACATGACCAAATCACGATCGATTGAGAGTATTAATTTAATTGTTCAGAACAATGGTACATTTGATTAACTTGGCAAATTAAAATAGAAATTGGATTAAATGAGTCTCATTACTATTGCTGTTGATGGTGTATGACAAATTATTTAAATACAGTACTGTCACTTGTGAATTATTGTATTTTTAATGTTACTGTAGAAGTAGAATTATATGCATTTAACTCTTTCTTTTTTTAATTAAAATATTTTCGGCTTAGTTTCTTTTTGCTGTCAATTCTTTATTTCAATTCATTTACTTCGTATCGTTTACTTGGCAACAACTTTGTCTCGAAACGTGTGTAATTAAACAATTAACTATCAACGTAATCTTATTAGCAGCGCGAGTCTCGGGAAAATTTGTGTGGCTAAAGAAGCATGATTTCATGTAACAACGAAGAAAAATAAATGTTCCTCAGATCGCGTCGAATTTTATTTTCTTTTTTTTTTGGCAATGCATGATCCTGCTCAACGCTTCGTCGAATTATACGTCGTGACCTGTAATTTGGACACTATTTCACGTGCCATAAGCATGCAATCACGAAAAGGTGTTCCCTTTTGTAAGTGGTTCCACCTAGATGAAGAATTTATCGGCTAACAGCCCTTCCTCGAGATTATAATATACGCCGCACACACATGATCCGATCAGATCGCAGCGTCATAATGTACCGATCCGCCGTATGAACACGCTTAATTCTATCACCTTTTTTTTTTTGACGATGCTATAAAATTTTCCTGATTCCATGTTAGTAAACGCTTCACGTTACACTGATTGCGCGAACAACGTCGCAATCCTTATCACCTATTATATTACAGCTAAATCTCTCTCAATTTCCGATAATACTTCAAGAAATCAGGATATATAAATATAATTGTATAAATAATCATTATTACGTAAAACTTGTAAACTTTACACGACTGGTGTGTCAAACGAACATCTACTCGTTTTTCCGATGGAACATGTAACTAATTAAGAAATCCATATGTTCTACTTGTACTTTTAAGAGAAATCTTCAGACATATCTTTCGATAATTCTATCCGAATATTATGTTTTTTTAATATATTACTGAAGAAAGCTCTGTAAGCTGAAACACGTTTTGTTTTTTGTATTTATCTAATGATTGCTCGCTTATTTGGCCTTATCTGTTTATTTATTTACATATTTGAACACAACGAGGTTTCCTACTTATTTTTTTGATATCTTTCAATAATATGAAAATATATTACGAAGTCTTTTTAAATCGCTACATTATTAAGTTGTAATTTCATATCTTTCTCACCGTCATATAAAAAAAATAAAATGTTTCTATAAATATAAGCTAATCGCAGTTAATCTCCTCAATTATCATTTCACTTAAGGATACACGTCGCGTATATTCTTTTCTACCCTTGGATTTATATTATTTGATGTCCTTATACATAGATGTATATGTCGTTGAGTAAATTTTCGAAAGGAGGATGAGGCGGTCCAGGAAATGTGAGATCTCGAATGCGGGAGACCGGAAGAAACGCAATAACATCCAAGAGATTTGATTTATTCGAGAGGAAACGAATCTCCAGAGTTCCTCGTATGTGCTCGAGAAACAAATATCCGGCCACTCGAATGGCAAATCAATCGGAACAAAGGCTGGATATATGCATTTGATTATATTTTGTCCGTTGTGAGACATGACCTTCAGCTTTCACACCACCGATTACATAATCGCCATTGATATGTCGTGAGTCACATAAAGAATGAGTTGAAGATAATTTGCGATTAAATATTATTCATAGAATATTTTTGCTTCGACTACGAAATAACTAACTGTTTTAGACAATTATACAATAGACATGTAATTAAAAAATCTGAATAAAAATAGAAAATAATTCTGCGTCCATTACAATAATAAAGATAAATTACAATAATTAAACTGAAATTTAAAATTAAATAATGTTACATTAAATTTTAAATTGGGATGTAATATTTTTGCAAATGTTCACTTTGTTTGTTTTAATGTATAAAATTAATGTATAAAATACGCATTATTTAATTTGTCCGTGTATTATTTTTGTCATGTAGTATTTTTATTGTTTTCGTGACAGGGATATACCATCTACATCCATCTCGCAGCTACTTCCGTAAATCTTGACGATAAATAAGTTCGAAAAAAAGAGCATCGAAAATCTTCATTAGCCGATGATTTCCTGTGCAGGTGATTATTTGGAAAACATCGATTAATGTACTGATCATCCAGATTGGTTCACGGAAACAGGAAGTCTTCCCCGAAAAAGAATAAGAGGGAATTAGACCTCACACGCCGAAGGTAAAACGTTCGTGAAATTTCTTGGATCTTGCCGACGAAAAAATTCGTATCGCGCTTCATCATAAAAGGGAGACGATCAAAATCATTCTGAAATATGATCCACAAGTGCACGCAACTTGTGATACAAACTTGAAACTTCATAATATTTTCAAAAATAAAGAAGATTCATAAATAAAAAAAGATAATTATAAAGGTCAATGCTTTGTTGCACATATCTCAATGATCACTATAATTCTTATTACATTGTATTCGTACGTTTCATCTCAATTCGAACCATCTTTAGCACTGTTCCAAAATGTTTCAAATTAATCGTATGCTCTATTGGGGTGGAGGGTGAGCAAATTTACTCATGAATAAGTATTTGAAAAATAAAACAAATCGATTTGAATGCACATTTTATAAAATAAAAAATAAAAGAATTTTAATATTTTACATTATTTTCACGAATGTAAAGAGACGCGCTTGTTCCCTTTGCACAAACAAACTTAATTAAACCGCAAACACCGACTTTTATACTGGTATCTCGCTAAATACTTCCTCGTATTGTTAAATCGAATTCGCCTCGTCGACCAACGGGAGCAAAAAGAGGCGCGCAAAAGGGGCGACCGGAAATTCGACGTGGCGATTGTTGCTTGTTAATTGTATCGCGGATCTACGAGGCGTGCCGAAGCGAGACAATAAATAATGTGGACTGAATTATCCACATTAGCTATGTACACGCGTATGAAAGTCTGGAAAATACGCAGCCGTGGAGGCGCAGATTAAAGTGTAGCGAGATCGGAAGAAAGATTGCGACGTATAATTTTTTTGGTACTCAAATTTGGTTCCTCAAAATGGATTTATAGGCCCGTAATCACCAATTGAGATGAGTACGTGTTGTATGCAATCGATTGAGACCTTGCGGCAAAGCGTTGCACTTTGTTAGAAATCGTACCGCACTACCGCAAGCTGTATCGGACATTGCAAAATCACGCGGAAATAAAGATGATTTACTTTTATTTAAGATACTAAATAAAATGAAATAAAATATTTGACCTTCGGCTATTCTGTCTGTATTGAACACATATAATCTTTTATTTCTATTCTCTCCTATTTTTATTACTTAAATTAAACGTTATCTTGCTTTTATTTTTCCTCAAATATTTATTGCGCTATCATGCACAAAAATATATGTAGATGGATATATATGATGTGTAAATGTATATGAGTGCTCGCAAAATATCGAGCCGTAAATTCGTTAAGCTTAAATGACTGTACAGATCAGTCATTCCCGCGGGATATTCCGGTCGATAAATTTATTACGTGCTGGCATTTAGAAGATCACACTTAAATAGGATGCATTTGGAATTACGTTCTAAATACAAAACATCATTTAATTCTTATGTGTAAATATCGCAATATGATAAGTTTCACATTTTAAAATCGAACAAGAATTAATACAATTATGTCCAAAAACGGAACTTATCTGCAATTGCAAATTTCTGACAACTGTTTCAGTTATTTTATAAATAAGATATGTCAAGAATAATTAGTATTGGACGGTAGTCGATCAAAATTTGCAGCATTTTGCAAAACGGATTCTATCTCAATAACGCAGAATAATTATGCTCAGACAGCGTCAAAATTAGCTGTAAATTTAGTTAAAATCTCGAATAAGAAAGGTTCAACTGTGTTTTATAAATAACTAGCTGAATGGACCGTTCTGCGGATTATCATTTGAAATGTTTACATCATTCCATTTCTCTCATTTTGCAGACACGCCTTCCGACATTATCTCGTGTCTTTGAAATAAATTCATGTCGCAAACTTGTGAAGTGCAATTAAAATACCAATGTTAATTATTTTAAATTGAAAATATTTCGGAAATTTGATGTTTTGGAAAAATATATAATAAGAAAGATATTTAATAATTAATTTGTACGTTAAGACTTGTAATATGTAATTAAACAATTCAAAAACAAATTTCTCAATTAGCATAGAAAAATATTTGCTTTTTTTTATAAAGAGTTATTTTAAGACACACTCTTCAACTCCAAGAAAAATATATGGTAACATCTTCTACGAAAGAAGAAGTTTTATTATTTAACATATTTATTAAATACTTGGCATCAAAGATGTTGCATTATTCGTATTGACTTAACCAATTTTACCCAACTTCTTAAAAACTCAACCTTATGTAAGAACAAACTTGTGCCAATCACAATTATTTTAGAGAAGATAAGTTTATTTTAATTTTTTGTGTACCGCGCGTTTTCATCTTAGGTATATTTTCAGTGTTAATTTTATCGGACATTTTCCCTTCTGCTATATTGTTGATTTAATTATTTTAGCCAACGAGCACCGTGACGAATTTAAAAGTTAAATTGTATGTGATTGACGTTGACGTGCATTCGAGAAGCGCGCATTCGTTAAGCGGATATTTATGTTATCATTGACTAAGTGGATTTATGAATTGGTTACAGTCAAGTACACATTTTTTTTTTTTTGTTTTTTAATATGAGACATTTGCTGTCGATAGCAATTTTTTGTGTCTCGATAATATCGTGCACTGACCCGAGCAGTGACCATGCTTCTGAAGGTTTTTCTAATAATAGCGCATATCAGTGCGTTGAAAACTGATTAAAAAAAATCGCTCGATATACGCCAGTCAGGATGTCCTATTAAAATTAGCGACACGACACACCATATAGATAAAAGCATCATTACGATTCCTGTCTTATCTGTATTCGTTTGGCCGTAAAAGACTTGTAACCAGTCTCTCTTTCAAAAGTTATATAATATCAGAACAATGAAAATGTACATCTTAAGAATGAAATGTTATTTCTAAACGGAAACGCTTGTTTGATCATTAAATATTTTTAATAAATTGATTAGATTTATAAGATTATAGTAAATAAATATAATAAATAAACTTAAATAAATTATTAAGATTTTAAAAATATAATAATAAATTTACAAAAGAAGAAATTAATAGTGTCATTTATTTTGATATTTTTTTTGTAGAGAGTTGAATGTGTTTGCATTAAAGTCGCGTAACTGTTACTTAAATAAAAATTGGCGAATCGCTATTTTGGCAAAAACCGCAAGATTATTATGAATATCACTTTTGTGTATATCGTGAAGTATATTACGTATAGTGACAGAATGTGATTTATTTTGAATGAACAGACATTTGTTGTAATTCACGTAACAAGTAAAATATGAGGGGTTAGCAACAACGCGAATAGTTTCTACCTGTAATTCATAGGGTTTATCACACAAGTTATGTTCTCCGTAAAAAAAATTGTTTTGATAAATTATATCACATTAGTCCGGGCATACTGGATACACGTTACGTTTATTACACACATTTGAGATTTACGTGCCGGACGGCTCCCTCGTACTTTCTGCACGCGTATTAAAGTATGAAAATCAATATCCCTTAGTGGATATCGGCTACTATCTTGTACGTAAATGCGATCAAGTGTCTGTCGTGAAACGAGTTATCGAAGTTCTCGACCGATCGAGATGCGATAACGAGAAAATATGCAACTCAATTACTGGAAATTAAAAATTGATATAAAATTAGGCCTGATATACGCTATATATATTGTATGATATATAAGGATAATTTAAATATTTCTTTTATAATTAGGCAATGACAAATTTGAATCATAAGTTTTAATTACCTCAAACAAAGTTACATACGATCAAAGATAAAAACATGCTTTGAAACTTAATGATTAAACTGTAGGATTAAACTGTTGTAACTCTTTGTGTTTATCTTTTTTTTTACTTATTTTGAACATTAGATATAATCATAAAATTTCGTTTTAGGGATGAAAAACGGACCCTCAAAATTGTAAATAGGAAACAAACCCGCGCGGACAATAAAAATCTCATTTTGCTCGGGTTTACTTTTTATTTTGTTTTAAATTTTTAGTAAAAAATAAAATATGAGTCAAATTTAATCATTTTTCAAACTCGATCAAGCTACTTTATAAATTATTCCCAACAGTACTCTTACCTTAAAAACAATTGTTACATCTTTGTGATTGCAATTGGATATTTGGAGGTAATATCCGCGTTCAACAATATTTTTTTACTTCTCGCTATGCGATCGTGATAGGCGTCGCGAGTTTATATCACGGGCAACGTAATCACTGTTATTTCATCGTGAACGGTAATGCTCCGGCTTAAAGCCGCTCTACTTATACGCATTATCTCTCGGTAGAGGCAATGCACGGAGTGAGGGAGAACGAGAAAGCCGGTCTTCAGACAATCATCATTTTCAAGCGTCATTATGAAATTGCTTTGGCAAATGAAATGCACGGTTGTACACGCGCATACACTCAAATTGAGATTTATTGGAAAATCGAAAATATATTTTCCTACTCCTCCTATCCTCTTTCCGTTCAGATCTGTCCGACGTTGCACGGTGCATCGTGAGGCTATATCGTCCACGTGGTGCATCGGCTTACACGAAACGGCGTACATGCAATTACACGGACAAATTCGAGGGAATCATTTCGCCGGGGGTTAAAGTCGCTTCGTTTTACGCCCACGCGTACTCTCTTTCATCATGTGTCGAAAAAAGCAGACACGGGAAGTGGAAACGCTCCAATGAAACCACTAATCTACTGAAGTTCAAGAATCGTAGTGTTTACAATTTGTTCTTTATTTCTGATGAAAACAAATTTTTCTTTTAAGCAGAAATTCTTCTGACTACACTAGACATGCACACTATCTGATAGATTTCTATAGAATAATAATATCTTTATACAAGGACGATAAAATTTCTGTAACAACCTTCCGTCCTCACATGATAATCATGACGCAACGACATGCGCTTGACATAAATCGGTGATGGATCTCAGAACCCACTGCGATAATCTCACCGGTCATCAAACCACCTTTGTGTGGCGACTTAACTGAATCGCGCCACTGCCTAGTGGCGAAGATCGCGATCGTAAAGGCAATCGATCGCGACGAGATAAAGAGCGACCCGGCCGCTCCTCGCTTCTTCGGCCGCGACTCACCTTCAATACATCTCGAAACTTGCCGACTCCACGATCGATCGATCAAGCAGCGGGTGTCTTCAATTAGTCGGCGGAGTTAATTAATTTGACTCGATCGCAATTTACATAATTAGACACGCCGAGTGCACCCTTCAGCTCGAAAACGCTGTAATTGCCACGTCGAATGCGCACGCTTATGCCGGTTGCAACTACGAATGATTACTAAGAGATACTTGATCTTCCTGTTTCTGGTAGCACGAAACTACTCGAATGGATCGCTGATTGAAACGCACGAAACCGCGGTGCATCCGGCGGATCCATAATGAGACAGTGCGGTTAAGTTCGACGAATTGACAGAGTAATCCCTGCAAGTTATCGTTAATACTATAGCTGTACTTCCTAGGCCGCACATCGTACGCTTCTATTATACTCTATTATACTAACGCAGCTAAATTTATGCAAACTACGGATACACGGCGTGTTCTGTACAGCATTTTAGTTTTTTAATCAACTGTAATTCATAATTCAAAGCATAACTACCGACAAAGATGCATTCGATATTATAAAAAATTCAAAAATTGCAAAAGATTTTTCATTGTGACTCCGCATGTGAGTCAATCTCTAATTTTATCAATCACACGTATTTTTAAGAATTGTTAAAATCGAAGGCAATGTTGTCTTTCCCTCTTTGCACGTTTGAGAGGAAGAAAAGAAAGAAAGGAAAAATGGGAAATGTCACCAAAACCAACAGATCTAATTTCTGTCGTTCGTCGCCTGTCAACTCGTCGATTTTCATAAAATATTCCACTCCGTTTGTCAAAGCATGAACGTGGGGCGCTTGAGAACTTACCCGCTGATGAAAGACGACAATTCCTACGACGTGAGCTGTCCGTTCAGAGCCAGATTTCCGTAGCCGAATTTCTCCGACGTGTCTCCGAGAGCTCGATGATTTCCCGCGACAAAGGGCAAGTCCGAATACTTCGCGTCCTCATGGTAGAACTCGAAGAAACGTGCTGGGCCGTACCGGGAACTTTTGAAGATGTACTTCTGTATAAAAAGCTTTTCACGCTGACAATGTGACGCCGTGAGACGACACAATGAGATCGGTATACTGTGTCTGAAGGGGGCGGATGTTGCATCGTATATAAACCGCAGCATTAAAACGTTTGCAAGGCTCCATGGAAAAATGGAACGGGGCGCGAAAGGTCGGTCAATTCATGGCGCAGTTGAATAGAGGATTGTACAGCCGTTAAGCCATAAACAGAGTAGCACAAAATTACTCTCTGCACAATGACGAGATTATTAAAAATCCCGTACGTGAATGATAAAATATTACAGTAAATGGGAAGTGAACCGAAGCTTTACATGAAACGAATTTTACGAATGTAAATGCCTCAAATTTGGATGGATTTTTCTTTTGAAAGAAAAATATGATTGATCATGTACACAGTTTGGAATATTGATAATTGAAAAGGTCTCAAACAAATTTTAAAAAACAATCGAGTAAAATGACAATTTAATCATGAATTTAAGATGTGTAATGTTATTTTTTTTTTTTCAATTCAATCCTATTTTATACGGAAGAAATAGTTGATAATTCGAGATAACACAATCTGAATTGATTTAAAGAAATGCATGGACAACCTGTGTCGTATTCATGCTGTAACGTATTCAAAACCGAATCGTGAAAGAGACTGAGTGCATTTACCCTTTACGATGATCGCAAAAGTAGTCTTTCAACTATGTTTTTAAGTTCTATGCATTTGGTCGCTCGAAATTATGATAATTTTATTATCTGCAACCCTTCAGGAGAAATATTCAAAGAAAAAGAAACGTAAAATAATTGAAAGTTCGATATCTCTAATCGTAAAAGATTGATTTTACATGTATTTTAAATTCTCGATTGTTCCTCTCCAAAGTTTCTTTTAAGCCGATATCGCGCAAGTATGTATTACCACATTTTCCTGTATTCTGAGATCCTTTCCCGGATTTGGTCGGACCACAAAGCAGCCACGCTCGCAGCATGGCAATATTTTTCGGTACCGCACGTTTTTATCACCCGACTGCGAGCAAAATGAAATATCGACGACGTAACGTAAGCATGCACATAAGTTACTGCGTGTGCTCTGGCGGTAATCGCGAGCCCCGCGGTCGTACGAAGAATTATTTGACAAGTAAATCGTCGCTGAGAAATGCACGTGTCACGGTCGAGAGCCGCATCCCGGCCATTTCCAAATTCGATCGATTCGCAATTGAGGAAAAACAGCAATTGGCACGCGGTCTAGCTAAATATTTCCTCGTTATATCCATCTTCGTCGAATTGTGTTAAAATTGGAAACAATCGAGATACCGAAATTACAATCGAATTTATTAAACGCTCAGCTAAATACGTTTGCTTCACGCTACTATACGGAAGAATTGGACTTCACTCTGTATAATAAAAATAAAATTATGCAAATCGATCGATAATAAGTCTGCCCGCGCTGTGACACGCTCATGTTAAATCAATGGACGATTGAGCGCAATTCTATAGGATGGGAGTGCCGGTTCAGAACTCTTGCAACGGAAAAGGCGCATCCTGTACCCTGTCAACTGACAGTTGAAAATATACCGGGTGCCCAATCGCGTACGAAAACTTTTCCTGGCGTCCGGTGCGACTTTTTGCGAATATTTGCCCTGTCTTAACATCATTTCCTAGAGAACACCAAGAAAAAAATTAATTTAATTTTCAGATTGTAAAATCATTCAGAAAAATTAATTCAGATTGTAAAATCATGCGAAAAAATTATTAAATTTGAGACTTATATACTAATTGATTAAAAGTCATATAAAGATATTATATTGCTATTTTACGTCCATCCATATATAGAAATATATTATTTCGCCTTTCTTCGATTTCATACAAGAGAGAACGTTACGTACTCTATTTCAAATAAATCCTAATAAAAACCTAAAGAGACCTAGCTCTTTGTTCCACGTTAATAATAGCTGTCTTTTTCTCGGAATTCTCTATCTGTGTGCGTTCGAATAATTAAAGAAAAGAATAATTAAAAAGAAGGAAGGTTCTCCCTTTGCGTTCTCTGCATAGCATTCTCGTGTATTGTTGGAAACGTTTTCAATATTCTAATAAAAACGTGCATTAACCAGCTCAGCGCTAATTCAATTACTAATTGCAATACGTAATCAAATGATATTTTCTCAATTTGTCTATTGTCAGATAACGTAGCAATTAACAGTATCAAAACTAAATCCGTGTAGAATACTAAATTATTTTTAATCATACACAGATCAAGAAATTATTAATAAATCTTTTAACCGTAAACAGACAAATATGCGCAAATATGCAGATTTAAGAATTACGAATTTAAAGTAGGAAGCATCTAAATATTGTCGCATATTGAGTTAAAAAGCGAGGAAAGAACTTGTTAATTTTGTTTTAAGCAGCGTCTATTCCACGCTGCGTCGTGTTTTTAATCGATGTCGCAACGAAACATATGTGATAATATATTCGGCGATGCGTGTTCGAGGAACGGCCGCGTGCACGTTCCACGTGACATAGCAAATAGGTCACAGCGATTCCATCACGGGCGCAGATAAAAAGCTTATCCATCCACAGGATAGGTCCAGTCTAACAGTGCCTAAGCGCGCCCTTCGAACGGCAAGTACATGCACCGCTTTCCCGTGTAACCAAACCCCGATGATATCGCATTAACTCGCTCATTAAATTGATTACGAGTAGCATAGGGAGCATGGTACCATTACGTTACTCGACAATCGATCGATACCTGATAAACGTACGACGATACTCTCGTGCTCGCGTAACGCAATTACTTGTAAAAAAATACACGGAGGAAGAAAAGTTTGTCAATAGATAAGCTATATCTCAAGGCATTTACTTAAAACCGTAATATTGGAAATGTCTTATTCCTTGAGAACTTTTAAAAAGATATGTCTCAACCATTCTCCCATGCTGATAAAGATATATGTATTTCATGTCGAACTGCGCGTTTCCTTCATTTCTTTTTTTATAACGAGAAAACTTAACGTCGGTGCTCTAAGTTTTTGCCAAGTCCCGAGTGATATAACTGCGCAGCCCGAAATGCTCCGAAATGACGTTAGGACAGAGAACTTTGTGTGAGCAGAGAACTTCGTGTGTTGAAGACGACCACCGTGAAATGTTGATATCATGGATGCACGAGTGTGTGTTTGTTCGCTTGCTACACACGACGTGTCAATGGGGTCACGGCAGTTCGATTACCGTCGAGATGGAGTCGAGATCCTCTCATGGGGTAGGTCGGCACCACGGGGCGCATTTGAAAGAATCTCTCCGGGGAAGAGAAGTCGGAGGGCGCGACACGGAGAAACTGAGGGAGTGGTTTTAATGCACGATCGAGGTTCATTGTTGCTGGCTTAGTCGCGGCACTTCGTCTCCTACGTGAACTGAAACGATCGATTTTCAAATATTTGAAATACAGAAAGTTAAAGAAGAAATGGGATGTCAGAGTCTGTCTTTTGTCTGTCATTTGAGATCAGCGTTGCATTGAAGACTTTAACGAGGAATTTCATACTGCATCTCATTTCATGCTGCTGATAAATTCAAGTATTGCAATGAAGACTTATTCAATTTCTAGAAGGTAATTTACATGAGAAACTATACTCTTAACAATAAATTCATTAGTTGCATTAGAACTTTACAACCCAAGTTAGAAAGTTACTTTTGTAACTTTCTAAAGTTAAAATCAGATTATTTATAAGAAATTCACATAATGTCGCTCTAAATATCCAGAAATGTCGCTCTAGACCAAACGATCGACCAAACGATATTCGTTTACTTCGCTTTAAGCTTAATCAATTAATAAAATTCGAATGAAATCAAATATGTGCAGTATTTGTATAAATGTAACAATATTTAAATAAAAGACAGTATTTGAATAAAATTTTCATTGTAAAACTGTAAAATTTTCACGATTTAGCAGAGCGACAATTCGGACAAATCCACTTCGAACTATTAAAACCGCTGTATTTCGGATATATGAACTTTACAGAAACTAAACCACAAATCCAAAATTCAAATAAAAAGACAAAAAATTGTGCAGTTAATGTGCTATGCTAATGACATCAAATAAGGTAGAGTCAATCCATTCGATTTCTCTAAGAGGTTCATTGTAATTTCGGCCTAACAATTTGTAATTCTACAATAAACAATTAATATATTCGTGACCGCGTATTACTAAATAGTAAGAATTGAAACTTTGATTCGCCTTTTTTTACGGTCGCGCCAAGATCTTTTTGGCCAATCAAGGATCTGCGCTATCGCAGTACACAATTAAACATAAGTTGCGCGTCGACACTGTCGCCCTTTAAACGCAACCACAATCACCAACTTAAAATCAATTTGATTTCAAATGTTGGGCAATTTCAAAATTTGTAATTCTGTTTCTTCCATAGTGATAATAATTCTTCGTTCAACCGTGTGCTTGAAATTTGTTAGACACGCGTTGTACTGTACTTTTTAGGATTGTGTATTGAACAGTGATACAAAGATATTGTTGTGTGTCTCGTCGCATTTTCGAGGACTGTACTTTTAATATTGCTGCGTTTTTCGGCAGCCCATGAGGCATTCTGAACTCCAGAATGGGTTAATCAGTGAACACGATCCTTATTAAAAGATCGATTGAAACCAGCTAGCTTTGATAGACATCCATTTTATCGAGGCGTAAATATTTTAACACGCCTGAAATTAATGTATTCAAATTCGATGTCCGGAAGATTTATTTGAAAGATTCATTTGACAATTGCATTTCCAAATAAAAAAATGGCCATTGAGACATTTTTACCAGTTGCCGCCATTTTATTTTTCTTTTTGCATTGCCAATATTCAAGATGAGAAGTCTATTGAAGTTGCGTTAACAAAAAAATTGTACGTCGCAATTTTTTTTAATAAATAAAAATAGTGGCCATATTTTAATACTTCATAATATAAATTTTGAAATATCTTTTAAGTATGCAAAATTCCGCAACAGGTTCATTATTCGACCGAACAGATCAATCGCAATATTCGGCGGCAATCTAAAACTCTAATTTGTTACCAGAGTGCGCCACGCGGCAGTACATCATACACAGAGAGAAGAATGAGAGATGCCATGGCTCGCTTTAAGGTGATTCCTGAAAGCGATACGCCCTCTGTGAACATACAAAACGTGGACATGACCTACGAAGCCAATGTTCACGAATGTTCTCAGTGGGTACATAAAATATGAACAATTTCTGGTTGTGTTCCGTGCTATGTACACGAAATACTGATTCAAATTCTGTAACACACAATCCTTTATGCATGTATTTGTATATATAGTGTACATAACACGGAATCTCATTTTTTCTCTGCTAATATACTTGCCTGGTATCGAAGGGACTTTTGGACAAACACGTTGATTTAATATGTTTTGCCAGTCTCGAGTAACTTATTTCCTTTTATAAAACTATTCCGTTTTTATCGAAAATCTCAATTAGACTAGACTATTTTTTAAATTGTAAGTAAAGTAATATTTTTTCTTTAAATTTGAATTGAAAGCGAAAGAGAAAGAGAGAAATAAATTATCTAATAAAAAATTAATTATCTTATAGAGGCCCTCCACCACCCCCGCCGATTCCAACCGGCGGTCCTCTTTTCTTTGGATAAAAAATTTTTAATATTTTTTATCCTTTAAACTTTACTATTTTTTATTATAAATTTATTTTATATCAAAATACAATTTATTTTATATAATATTGTACAAATATAATCCAGAAGTTGTTATTTAGGGAATAGAAAATAATGTTTCATACAATTTTATAGTACAATACAATATAGAAATATGAAATCAGATATTTACAATATGTATAATATAATACAAAATTAAAAATTAATTATCTTATAGAGGCCCTCCACCACCCCCGCCGATTCCAACCAGCGGCCCTCTTTTCTTTGGATAAAAAATTTTTAATATTTTTTATCCTTTAAACTTTAATATTTTTTATCATAAATTTACTTTATATCCAAATACAATTCTATATAATATTGTACAATTATAATCTAGAAATTGTAATTTAGAGAATAGAAAATAATGTTTCATACAATTTAATAGTATAATACAGTGCTCGAGTTTAGTTGAACATTTCAAGCCGATTTCTGAGGCGACGCTTCTTGTGCCCCCACTACCGTTTGCGACAAGGTCGCCGATCGCGCGTGTGACGCTGTGTCTCAGGACCGCTCCTATACAAGAAATAGTACCTTTCGCTACGAATCTGGTTATTAAAATTATTTTTACAAAATATTGTTTGTTTTTATAAATAATTAAACACTAAATTTTTTTATTAATATTATATGTTTTATGATAATATGATAATAAAAAATAGAAGAATAGTTTTCCACGTTACCTGTGAGGTACTATTCTTAATACGTTTTTTAGTGGATTAGGCCTACTGGGGAAACCTTAACTTAAAGAAAAAACGCATCAACAATAGTACCTCACGGATGATATAAAAAACTATTGTTCTATTTTTTATTATCATAAAAAATATTATATATATCACAAAACATATAATAATTAATAAAAAATTTAGTGTTTAAATATTTATAAAAACAAAAATTAATTTGTAAAAATAATTTTAACCCTTTGTACTCATATGTCGAGTGTGACTCGACATCAGTTTTTATCTCAGGAGCTCCTTTGTCAAGTTTCACTCGACATTTTTTCAAGTCTAAACCAATAGACAAAAAACACAAAAAAAAGGAGAAGTGCAAAGGGTTAATAATCAGTTTCCTGGCACAAGGTACTACCTATTTCTTGTATAGGGATGCTCCTGAAGCACAGCGTCACTCGCGCGATCGGCGACCAGCCGCTGAGTCACGAGCGGAGGCATAGAAGGCGTTGCCTCAGGAAATGTTCATCTAAACTCGAGCACTGTTCTAAGAGATCTCAATATCAGTGGTTGTTCATAAGTCTCCAAGAAAAAGTTTACAATTTTTATAAGTTTTTTTAACATTTTATCAAAATACGATGATTGGAGATGAATTATAGCGTGGTTTTTTTCAGCGTAGTTTTTATTATATAAATATGTAATTATAATGTAAGGTAGTAATTTCATACGTTTGACACATGTCCTATCCGATATTTGAAATTTCAACGAATAAATAACATTTACATCACACATAAAAAGTGATGATATTTTAAAGTCACATTTTATACGTGATGTCTACTAATTACAATATTATTATTACGTGATGTTTACTAATTACAATATTATTTATTCATTGAAATTTAAAGTAGCGGATATGGCATATTGTATGTATCAACGTATGAAATTATTATCCATTGTACTTGAAATTACTATTTTTCACTGTAATGTTGATATAGCACTTTATTGTAACGTTTTGGAGACGATACATTGTAGTTTTGCTGGAATGTTTCATTGAAATGTTTCTGAAAGCACATTTCAGCACATTGCCGCAATCTTGTAGCAATACCCGGAAGGAATGCTCTAGTGGGTGATACCTGGAGGAGGGGGGAGGGGTTCCGTTAACTCGCAAGATGGCCACAGCGAGATTTTAGCCGGTAGAAGTCTGGCATACCTTCTCCTTCTCAATCTTCAATCTTCATGTTCGTTTCTTGAGAGAACCTCGATATCATAGTTAGTTTAAAATTTTATAATTTTTTTCTGTTTTTCTACCGTATCACTTGTTTTGACCGATTCGCACGCACGCACACAACGTAGACAATTTAAAAATAAGCAAAATCAAATGGAGTAAATGCAAATACAAATGCAAATTTAGAATTTTATTACAATCGCGGAAAGTTTTTATTGATTTTTTCAAACGAACAGTTACGAACAGTAAGATCAGAATTAATTAATTTGCGAATGTACATGTGCATCTAGAAAGAGCATTTTCAATAAGTGGTCGGAGTTTTTTCAGTTCTCGACCGTGACGTTAAAGCAGGTGTTATCGTGACGTAATGCAACAGACGATGATCTTGAAAACGTTGAAATTGTCTACATATTCATATCCCTGTCAACAAATTCACGAACGTGAGTGTTAAAATAACGGCTCGCGATACAAACTACAACTGAGGCTTATTATTCTGTGTGAATAATTTCTAGATTTTATTGTACAATTAACTTTAGCGAGATTTCACCTTCTCATGTAAAAGTAGATGTGTGAAGAACTAATTAAAAAAAAATCATTAAAATAGTTCTAATAAATAATATTAAAATAGCTCTTAAGTATTAATAAATTACTAGTATTAGAGAAAATACTAGTATTAATAGAATACTAGTAATAGAGTCCTTAAATATAATAGAATTACACTTTATTTATTTAAGTTTTTTATGATGACTAATACGATATTTTCATTGTTAGATTACGAACATCGCAATATTCTGTTTTTTTCTCTTGCAATTCTTGGACGAAAGTAAAAATGAATACTATCAGCGAATTTATAAATCTTAAGAAGCATATAGAGTCTCTGAAATGTAGAAGAAAAACGTAATTCTGTTTAAAAAAATTAAAAATTACAGAATAATTTCTGAAACCGTTTGAAATAAATAAAATTTCAATGAAAATTATTTTAAAAGTGTAAAATTATTTTTCATTTATTGGCAAACTAGGCAAAAGTAGCGATCAGATATGGTGATTACATATAAATTCCATATTTCATTTCATCATAAATTCCATATATCATTTCAGAAATGAATAGATTAATGATTTGATCATTTGGTTTGTAATAATTATATCAATATTAAAACTATCATTGAAAAGATATTATCAATAACAAAATTGCATGAAATATTGACTTTTAATTAAAATTTAGAATTTGTTAAGAAACGAATGTCAGCCAAAATGTACTTATAATAAAAACAATAGTAGAAAAATAAACAGAAAAGCAGTAAGAAGCTAAGAAATCGAAATATAGGTAGTTTTATTCTTTGAGCTCCTCAGAAATGGATGGATTATGATTAGGGCGTTGAATTTTTAATTAAAATAGTTTTTGCAAAAATTCTTTATTGTTTTGCAAGATATTTATTATTATTATTATTGTGAAATTGATTATTAAATCAAAACATTAAGGCCGGTATTTATAGTCGGATCTTATAATTAAGACGGTCTTAAATTCATCTTCAGATACTCCGTAGCCAATGAACTGATTCGTACAGCATCTAAAGATAAACTTAAGACGATCTTAAATATAAGATCCGACTATGAATACCGATCTAAATTGATTATTAAATTGATTTATGGCTTGAAACTAATGTATGCTGTTCTATAATGTAGACAACGCCCTCTGTCATTCTTTGTCCCATCACTAGTGACTACGAAGACTGACACATGTGGATATTTTTCTCTCCACTGCTCGATCAAATGTTTCGTAATGTTAGAGCATAAGATATACAACTCTTGTAGTTTAGGACATTGTTCCAAAATAATGGAATATTTCTGCTGAAATGTGTCTCGTCCTATATTATAAAGATATAACTTTTTCAAATTTTTGCACTGCGTCAGTGAATTCAAATTGCGGTCGGTGAGATAACGACCTAAATAAACTTCTTCCAAGAGTGGACAGGAAAATAATCTGTTCCAACCATCATCATCTATTATGTTTAAAGAGCTGTTATAAAAATTATATTATTATTACAGAACGTCAATTGCAAAAAGAAAATCAGTGTAACTAATTCAAGATGTTCGCAAGAGAAGCAAACACATAAATTTTGATAAAGAATACATGTATTTTAAAAGAAAATGTAGCACATACTTACGAATGATATTGACTATTTTTCGTGAATTTTCACGGTCAGCCAGAGCATTAATTATATTATTACAATTATATGGCATTATAATTGAAATAGGATATGAAATAGGATATGGGTAGTTTAAAGTTATTACTTCCAAATTTTGACATGATTTTCTCAACTCCATTGCCACTATGTTTAGGTCTACAGATACATTTTCCAAATATAACTCGTGCATCTGTTGATTTTTTTGTAATATTTTACAAAAAGTGGTTATATGAATACGACACATATCTTTTAAAATGCCAAAACCAATGTCTAAACGTTCCAGACGCTCTAGATTTTCAAGATGTGAATATCCTTCATCCTTTATGTAAAAGCAATATCTCAGATCCAATTCTAAAAAAAAGAACATATATTGAATATGTAATTTATCTATAATATTTTTAATATTATATATATACATACTTCTCAAATTTTTGCATATCTCAGAAATTTTTAGTAATGTAGTGTTGTCCACAGACAATGAATCACTTAATCGTAAGTGCGTTAAATGTCTACCGCAATTGTTAAGAAATTGTTTAAAATCCCTATTAGAAAATTCGCTTGCTGTAAAATCTAATTGTTGCAAATATTCACATCTCGGTGTAAAGTAACGAAATATATTGCGCATATACATTTTCAAGCCTACATTTCGCACGTTCAAACAGGTATAGAGTGACCAGTCACGTGTTAAATTATTAAGGCGCTTATTTACTTGGCACATGCGACATAACGATCTGAAATCTAAGTTCTTTAACACTTTTAATATTACTTCATCCTGCAAAATATAAAATATGGAACTTTAATACACGAAATAACAATAAAAGCAATAAATGTTATTATGAGAAACAGAAAAAGATAAGTTCTTATTGTTGGGATACTTTACAGAAAGACTAGAAAAATTGCAACGTGGTCGTTTCACATAATCAGGGATTACCTCCCGAGAAACTTTTTCGTGATCCAAATTACATTTAGAAAAGGTCTTTCCTAAATCGCTGTAAATAACAAATTTATTTTTATTATTTAAGAAAATTAAAAAAAAAAGGTTATATGTCATTTACTGTCGATGATTATAATACCTTTTACGAATAATGCAATTCGAAAACAAATTCTCTTGAAGATGGATTATATCCCAGTGCCCATTTTTGTAATTTGGTGTTAAATTATGAACATCCTCATTCTCATAGCGACGAACATTCATTCTTCTTAACAGATTAGTTAAACTCTCTCCAGGATTTCTAGGGATGATCAATTTTGATGTACCAATAAGCATCACAGCATCTAATTCTGTGAAATGCCAATGATAGTTCCGTTCGCTGGCTGTAAATTCTAATCTGAGACTTTTGGTTTTAAAGTTACATGACTCTAAGGGTGGGGAAAATAGTCTAGATGTCGAGGGTACAATCTGAGGTGATCCTTTCCACAACAGACGCCACTGATTATCAGAATCTTGAGCAGAAGGGGAAGGAGGTGCCAGGAGGAGAGAGGGCGGAGAGAGAAAGCGGAGGGGAGAGACAGCGGCGGAATAAGTACGAGAGCGGGAAAAGAGAATAGAGCAGGAAAAGGGCGGGCCGAAAAACGGGCGGGGCCATGGGGGCACCATAGGAGGACTAGGCCCAACAAGGCAACTAGGACAGACCAAGATGGGGGGGAGAGGGGGGCTGGTGCAGAGGTGGGTAACTATGGGGAGGAAAATATGATCGAAGTGACGCGGGCCAGGGGGAACGGAGAGCTCACGACCAGAAGGGGCCGGAGAAAAAAAGTTAAAATGGCAAATAGGGCGCCATTACCGGGGAACAGACATTTAAAACGTGTCGACCCAAAAAGAAGGGGTGAAGACAAGAGGAGGAAAAACCATCACTGTGGAGAAGGGGGGGGAAAATGGCCATTGGGGGAATAGGGATTAGGGGGTGCCAATGATGGGAACAGGGAGAGAGGCGAAAACCAGCGCCAGATGCTGGTGGAAGAGGCCACATCATGAATAAAGGAAGGGAAAAAGCGTTGGGTCTGGGCTCGACGTGCATGCGGCGGGGCGACATAGGGAAATC